>VZRE01012924.1:461473-548755 GCA_013396775.1 Cephalopterus ornatus | reverse complement strand
ACAATCTTTTTGTATCACCCCTTATCACTTATTCACTATTGCATTAGCTCCTTAAGAATCTTTTTTCAAGTTCTGTCTTTAATACAGTCTGTGAAACATTCATATTCATGTCTAAAATTAGGCAAGCTGGAACTACCAGTTGTTCATCTTCACTCTGAGTATCTGCTAAATTACTAGGAAATTTATTTACTTAGTTTCTGCTATCTATATAGAGTGTTCCTAGTTTCAATTAGCTAAGATTACAGAAGGCTAATAAGCAGTGAGACAGGTGATCTCATGTACCTCATGGGCTACTAACATCTAAAGTGGTAAATACTAATCCTTACTTTCAAAATAAGTTCCAGACTAAATTACAAAATAATAGCCATAGAAAATTAAGGACACTAAAAATCTATCATATCCTGGAACTAGTCTGTAACAAACCATAAACATTAATAATCATACCTTGACCAGCTGGGCCCAATTTTTTAACAAATGGCCTTACTTATTCTTTCCCCAGATGATCAAGTCTTTTTCTTCCAACTGTATTAAAAGTCCATTTGCAGAAAAATTGTCTCAGCTGATGAAAACACTGAAAGTGCACTTAAACCTCTGCAGCTGTGTAACCTTCCTCTTAATATCTTCTTATCATAAAGCCCCAGCCTTGCAGAAGTGAGGTTATTTTGTTAGTGTGTCATTCTTCTACCTATGGCTCCCAGATGAGAGTAATAACCTTAGTATAATCTGAAAACCATTATAAATGTCCTCAAGGAGCTGAAAGAAGACGTTGGTTAAGTTTGGGATTTTGGGGGGATGTGGGGTTTAATAAACTGTTGCATTGTGAATGTAATAATGTCCTCTCTAAAGAGGAAGACTGTTCTCAAAGGGGAAGGAGAAGGTGCTGCTCCTTTTTGTAAACACAAGCAATACAATGCTCTCATGAGTGATCTTCTTTGTAGAGATAGAGCAACTTGGGCCTCAGCTGAAAACACAGAGAATGCTATACCTGCAGCATTTTTTAAAATTACAGCAGTCGTACCTAGGTTGATATAAGAATTGTCTAATGTGCCATTAGGCTTGTTTTTGTAATTAGAGAAGTGGTGACCTTGTCTTCTACATAATTCACTTTTGCAAAGGTGAGCCATATGTATGGCCTTTTCTTGTCTTGTAACTGGACCTGCACATAGGATAGCTGATCTATACATATGCAGGTTGGATTTGTTAAGGAAGTGCTACTTTCTGCCCAGATCTGGAAAGTACGAGGAAAGAGGATGGTGAGGAATGTGCTATTGCCTTAGCCTTGCTCAGACTCTTTGGGCCTGGACTGCAAAGCAGGTAACTTTTTCTGAAAGCAGCACCTTGCTTTCAGACTTCATGTTCGTGGGCTCCATCTTGCATCATCAGTGAACATTTCTGTATTGTAGGAGAGACCTCCTGCAAAGAGAATGGCTGTGACTTGTCTGTGCTTGTTGGGTGTTATTCAGACCACAAGGCCAACCTATAGCAATGCTGGTTCAAACTTGTTTTTGCCTTCTATGAATGTGAATACCAGTAAGTTGTGTATAGCTTTGTGTAGCATCGTGTATAGTATTTTCATGTACTATATGAATGTGAAACACCACTACTACAGCAGTACTATACTGTAATACTACTATAATAAGAGGAGAGGCAGAATTAGAGGTATCACAGATAAAGAAGTGCTTTCTTTTGCAATTTAAACACTTTCTTTGAAGTACCTTCTGTCTGTGCAATGGTACATGCAATATGTAACACACAGCCCAGTCTTAACGTTATATTTAACATGCAGCAAGTAGTACCATGGGTAAATGAGGCTTTTCAAGATTGTGCTGCAGCACTACCTAAGCAGTCCTTGAACCTTCCCAAAGCTGATGGCTCAGTCTCATCTCTGCAGTACCCTCTCCCTCACTACGGCATAGTTATTTGGGTAATCATGCAGTGAAACATGAATCGGGCTGTGAAACAGATATGGCTTAAAAAAACAACCTATCAACAAAAATGTAAAGAGAGTTTCTTAGCCTGTTTTGTTTCCTAACAAGGAAAACAGATGGAATAGCAATCAGGAAGAGACAAGCAACTGGAGACAGGACACTCTCAGCTGCCAGATCACCTGAAAAAGTCCATGACATAGCAGTCTGACACTGCTCATAGTGAATAGAGTTCAGTGCTTGAATATGTCTTTGGAGAATCAGGACTAAAGATTTGTTTTTACAATTCTTTTGTAAAAGCAAATTTTTAATATGCATTTTTACATACCAGATGACTGATCCTACATTAAAGTGACATCTTGATTGATTTGGATACACTTACATGAACAATATTGGCTGATCTTAAAAACACTTATTCAGCATTTTTTTCAGAAATATTCAGATATTTGACATTAGCTTTATTTTTTATAGATTCAAGTGGAAATTCATTAATACCTTGAAGAAAATTCATACTGGAGAATCCTAGAGAATTTTCTTTCCTTTAAGAGAAGGCAGTGCTGCTTAGCACCTTGTGTGGGAGAGTGATGGGATAAGGACTGCATCTTCAGTACAGATATTCTATGAAAAGCATTCATATTCTATGAAAAGCATGTAGTGTCCTACAGTGAAGCATGTTGATCTGTGGGAACAGTAAAGTAGGAAGAAACATTTCAAATCCTTAGCTGAAACACTGTGGACCTTTATAGAGGATTATAAATCAAATGAGATTCTCATGTACTCATCTTTTTAACAGTGTATCTATTTGGATGCTCAGAAATAAACCTAAGATAACAGAACAAGAACAAGACTTTCCACTGATAGATATTAATACAACAGAAAGTTCTAATATCCCTCCTACACATCCTTTAAAGTTCTCCCATAGGTGCAGTTTTTATAAGCTCTTTGATCTACTTTTGTCAAATAAACGGTGTTAACGAAGAGCTGATTTTTGCACTGGTTTAAGTTAACCTTTCTCATCTGGACAGAAGTGACTTAGGGAGCACTTACATAAATTGCTTTGTTAGAAGATTAGGGTAGCAGGAAAGTATTAACAGTCCAGCAGAGGGACATCGGTAGGAGGCTGTCTTCTAATCCCCAGGGTGGATCTAGGAGAGGTTTGCTGCTTTGTGCCTTGAGAATACCACTGCACAATAACCAGAATGGGTTCTGCAGGTGATCTGTTGTAGCTTTGTTTGTAATGACAGCATCTCCCATCTCTATTCTGATTGAGAGTAAATGTCACCCCAGGCTAATGCCATGGTGATTAATACTGTTGAATTATAATATTCTCAGTAGCTAATACTAAGGAATAGCTAAAAGACACATTCATAATCTGCTGTATCTTAACAACAAATCACTTTTCTATGCTAACTCCTCAATAGTTAAGATTGAGATTGGTGTCACTGCTTTCAAAAACATCTGCTGACTTAATCCAAAAATTGTGCTGTTTCATAGAACCAGTACGAAAAAATCCTAATTTATTTCAGCATGAAGTTTTTGAGATGTAGTTCATCCTATGCACACTTGCATTCACAAAATCATCCAGTACTCCTTATGCCTATCATCTGGATGCTCCCGAGAGGAATACTACTTTAGGTTTATCTCAGTTCCAACATTGTGTTCCCTCAGGGGAAAGAAAAAAGAGCAGGGTGTATAAAAGATGAGAATGCCAAGGGAAAAAACAGTACTGGTAAAGGGACAGAAGAACATAAGAGCTGACAGGTACAAGAGGAAGAGAAGCAGAAACAGAAGAAAGATGAAGGAAAGTTCAGCCTTCTGGACAGAGCCTCTTCTCAGAATTTTTGAAGGGATAAAGATTTAAAGTGAAGACGAAGAGTCATAGCAAGTAAGACTGAGAGACAAACCACTTAAGGAAAAGGAAAGCTACCACCTTCTTCTGGCTTAAAGCCGCCATCAAGCATTTAATGTGCAAGCTCATGTGTCTTCACCAGCACGCTGGTATGAAATTGCAAACCTCAGACCCATTTCTTACCCATTGCTCCTCCATTATCCTAATGTTCTAAAATACATACAGCTAGTGGCTGCACGAGCCTGCCTGTCCTCAGAAGTCTTCCTCTGTGCTGCCCACATGCACATGCTTGCATAGGCTGTGTAGGTACACCCACAAAACAACATTTATTTTCAATTACAAGTAATTTGCAAGTTAGCAATGCTGAGAAATTAAACGACAAAGGAGGGAGTAGCAGAGTTAATATTTCATTGAAGAAAAGAGAACAAATTAAGAGAAAAAGTTGCAGGCAAAACTTTGGTCAGGGAAAGTGCAAAGTGGCCATATGTTCTAGGTACAATGTCACAGATCTCCCAGGAGATGAGCCCAGATGCTTTGTAGAAATGCAACTGTGACTTTGTCATTGAGGCAGGTGAGAATAAGAAAGAAGGAAGAAATGGGAAGAGAAAAATTCCTAGTCTTAAATGCTACCTAAATCTAATTACCCTAAACTGAGGCAAGGTGAGAACTAAGTGTTAGCCTGAACTCTGACCTTGCTGTTGTTCAGAGAATGCAGCCTTCTGAGTTTCATTGTATTTTCTTTCAAGACGCCTGTGATGCAACACATTCCAGTCTACAGTGAGGCTGCTCTTAGAGCCTCTTCCTTCCTGCCCATTTCTCAGTGTGGTGTGTACCACACATGGCTACCAGCACTGGGCTGCTACACTGTATTTTTTATTTTTTCTGTCAGCTTTCCTCTCCATTGAAATAGATCTGCTGCTGTTGTCAGCAGCTCCATAAACCAGGTCTGTGCTGGAATATTACAAGGGCTTCTAATTTTGAAGGGGACATGAATAGGGATTTCTGTGTCACGTATTACAGTGTTCTTGTGCTTTTGACACTAAGGCTCTCTCCCAGCGTGCATTCTGTATTTCTGGATAGGTCTTCGGTGAGAGAAATATGTTAAAAAAATGATTAAATTTAGCTCTTGCAATTAACATTACAAACTTCTCCCCACTCCCAATTCCCCAAACCTTCAGCTCTTTCCCATCCCCATTGAAGAACTTATCGAGGGAAACAAAACAAAAGACTTAATGTTTGTGCAGTACAGTCAAGAAGCAAAGGCAACACTGTACTAAAAATTACATATTCCAAAATAGTTCTATGAGAACTGGAGGTCTTCATGTTTCAAAGTCCTGGTATAGGAAAACTACTGCAAGAACTCAGTAGCCAACAGATAATACTGTTTTATAGTACCAGTTTTTCTAAGTCAGCTGTGAAAAGTGTGATTCACTCAGACTGTCAGGGAGGTGTGCTGGCCAGGGCATATCTGGAGTCTGTGTCCAGTTTTGAAGGGGATGTGGAGAAACTGGAGAGGGTCCATCTGAGGGCCACCAAGAGAGTTGTGACATCAAGGAGGATGGTTGGTCGTTAGCAGTGAAGGAGGTGGGCTTGTTCTGTCTGGCAAAGAAGAGCTCAGCAGAAACTGTTAGCAGCCTACAACACTTAAAGGGGAGTAACCAAGGCAATGAAGCAAAACTCTACTCGGTATCAACAGTGAACAGGAGATCTCAGCAAGGGAGATTTGGACTTGCTAGGAGGATAATGAAGCACTGGAACAGGTTCATACCATTATTTCCACAGGGAGACTGCAAAATTTCCATCCTTGGGGCTTTTCAAGACTTACATGGAAAAAGCCACAGCTAACCTAATCTAGCAGTGGCAAGAGTCCCAAGTCACTCAGGAACTTAGACCAGATGATCTCCAAAGGTCCTTTCTGACCAGTATTTTTATGACTGTGAACTAAAAAAAAAATAAAAAGTCAGGAGTGCTTCAAGACCGGTTTAGTCATGGAAAAGTGAATTAAGCAACATCATCAAATTATTGTTTGGCTGGTGTCGCTGACATTTAAGGTGAAGTAACTATATTTGAATTACATCATTCAGACTCTTCAGTGGCAGTCTCAGTAAGAGTTCTAGTAATGTAAGGTACATGGATTTTAAATCGCGTTACCCTTTCAACTCTAGAGATGTAAATTGCTGTGGAGTACTGGTAGATAACTAACATTAGAGATGTCCAGGCCAAGTTTCATTTATACAGGAACTGCACTATTTCTTAGATTTATTATGCTTGCATTTTTCCTTAAAGCTAAATTCAGTTTTAAATAAAAGTACCAAACAGACTGAAAAATTTATCTCCATCTAAAAACAAGGCTTTCCAAAAAATTCTCCAAAAGTGAATAGAAAGGAAAAAGCAGCCAAGGAAACGAAAAAGGAAAATACTGATTAAGGAGATCTGTTTGTTCTGTGGTGTGATCAAACAGGCCAGCACCAGAGTCAGTGATAAAAGAAGGCTAAGTGCAGACTGTTATATTCATGTGCTTAAAATTCACATATGTGAATGAGAGTGCTAGAATAATTTGATCCACACCATCTGGCAGACATAAGAAGTAAGAATATGTAGTGGGGGAGATGGCATGAGGAAATTTTCTGCATTGCTATAGCATCTAGAGGTAGTGTATTGGAGTTTGCAACCTGTGTTCAATACATTAAGGACCCGTTAAGCTGTAACCAATCCAATAAATGCTAATTTTAAAAACATTTTAGAAAACCCTTACTACATTAGTATAATCCCACTTTTTGTACTTTATATTTGGACTCAGAATATAACACAAGCCATGAAATGCAATGAAACAAATCAATACAAGTATTACTCACTGGTCAGTATAAATTGTACAATGTCATTCATGCCCAAAACAGAGTATGACTGTTGTAACTCTGAGATAAACCTCTTAGCTTCACTTACAAGCTCAGGTTTAAAAAACTTCTGCTCACAACAGTGGAAACCTCCAGTGTAAGTCAAGATAGGAGACATCACAGAAGCAAATATTACTAGTAGATTCAAGGTGCTGTGAGATAGAGATATGTAGAATGAACATGTATATCTGAAGAAAGTATGAAAGCCAATTTTCTAAATCTGTTTCTATGTCATCTCTATAGAGACCATACAATTCTAATACATTTTGCTTTCATAGTTTAGTATGCAGGCTATGTAGCTTTTTCTAATTTTGGTTAAGAATCAAGCTTGCTTTCAGCCAAAATGATGATTGTTTAACAAAGGTGTACAATTTATCCCTCAGCTATCTTTTTTTTACACTGTAGAAACCATGTTATTTCTATATTTGTCATTATAATGATTGTGTGACTGCAATGCAAGTTTATTCACATGGAATAGAATGTCAGTTATCAGAGTGAGCAGTTCCCAAAGTTTGTCCTGTCGTTTTGTCACCAAGGAATTCTTAGAGAGCACAGAAGCTCATATTGCTTATGGATATGTACCTGTTGATTCGTGCTTAAAAACCTATAGCTAATACGAGAGAGAGCAGTAGCTGAGTAGCTGTTTTCTCTAACATGAAATATCTGTGGTGGTGATAACCTGACAGACGGGCTCAGGAGGATTCAGCTGGGACAGTTTTGGATGTTCCTGATCTGCCAACTTTTCCATCCTGTCTAGGAGGCTGCTAATATCCTGCGAGAGGCTTCTGTGTGCCCCTGTCATTCCTCTGCCCCAAGTGTATTGTAGCTGCCATTTTGACTATGCCACAAACACACATCCCATCCTACTGGCTCTGCCCTTGGAAGTGTAACTACAGAAGAGTGAGGAGAATAATAGTCTCAAATGACTAAAGCTAAGTATCCTGAATCCCTTACCAGACAGCTTTAAGAACTCCATCTTCCATAAATACAAAAATTTTTACCAATAAAATATATTAATTCAGTTATTAGCTGAGCTGTGTCTGTGGGAGCTGATGCTGCCACATTACACTGCCTGAGAAAGAGTTAACCCTTAGGCACATCTCAGTCCCAAGGGTGGTACTCTACTACACATCTTGGATGACCAGAGTGTTTCCGCTTCTCCAGGCTTTTGTGAAGGGTATTTAATTACAGCAATACTGCTGTTCCAGTGCTATTACAGCTTTGCAAGGCAGTCATAAAGGCTGAGAAAGCATTCTCTTTCTAAGCTTCTCTTGTTAAGTGGCTTATAAAGTTTCCAAAATGTGACCTTTAGAGCTGAAATTTATTATGCTTGCATTCTACCCAAGACAAATTTAATTAGGCAGTTTAAAGAAAACCTGTTTACCAAATTTTGAGTCATCTAGCTGGTAAAGAAATATCTTTCAGTTGCTAAAATAATTCTTCAAATGCAGGAGAAAATGGTACAAAAAAATTTTTTTTTTCACTTTAGGCATGACACATGCTGAAGACTAATCTCATTTCATGCAACCCTTTTTCAGATTTCTCTATGTCCCTTGCAGTCAGTTTTCCCTCTCAGAACAGTCTCTGATGGTAATTTCCACTTTTGCTATTACTGTCTCAAGTCAGTGGCTGCATCTTTACTCTTGCTAGAGCTATGGCAACAGCAAGTGGTCGCCAAATAGCATTCTTACAGTGAATAGCATTCACTTCGGCTTGGATTGTGGAAGAATGTCAATTATCTTTGCAGGGTCAGCCTGTTTGTTCTTTTTAGAAAGCTGGCATAAGTTTTTTCTCTGAAATTCTACTGCTGAGTAAACGCCCCTGTAAAAGTTAGATCAAGACAGTCTTGCAGGAAACTAGTAATTCACATAACTATGCTGTGATTTTCGTCATTGATCAAGTAAAATAAAGAGCTCATGGGTTTTTTTATAACATTTTACTGGCTTGTGTCAAAAGTGTACAGATATGGATTTGTGCATTTATCCAGTAGGAGCACTACTGTTTTCAAAGAATGGATATGAGGAGAGAAAATGGCACTGGGAAGAGACTGATTCTGCAGTGTCACAAGATGTGGCTAGCTAGACACTTGGGATGAAGGACCAAAAGGCGGACAGAGAATGTGGAGCAGTAGCTCCTGATGGTTTGACCATGACAGGGCTGGGCAGATGAGCCTAAACATCACCTCTACTGATGGATAGAAAGGCAGGGATAACAAGGAGATTTATAGGAGTGGGATGGCTGGTAACAGATGTCTTGGAGATGAGGAACCCTAAGGGGTTCCTGACTGTGGAGTCACTTACTAGTGATTTTAATTACTAGTATTTTAATCTGCAATGGTTATTAATGGCTAATATACATATTTTCATCAGTCTTACTAAAGAAAAAACTACAGTCTTGAGAGCCTACTAGGGCAAGACTTATTACATTGGCTTCTAAAATATGGCTTCTATCACAGTACTGAGCATCTGGGGACTGATGTGCAACTATTGCAGAAGAAATACTCTTCTGTGGAATCAGTAGCAATTTCACGCAGTCCCTCTATGAAGCAAATGTCAACTAGTAGATACGCCAGCCAGAATTCTAAGACAACTGCTGGATATCTGTATCTTGTGGAATAGGTAGGGTTTGGAAAAACAAAGAAACAAGTAGCTGGTGTAGTTCAAAAAAGGGAATAAGAAAACCAGGGAAAGAAGAAAAAAAGAATGATAGAGGATAAAGATTTTTCTATTAAGGAAAAAAAGGAGAATGGAGAAGGCCAAAAAGAGACAAAAGAAACATTAAAGATGATAAAGTGGGTCAGGGAAAGATGCAGAACCTCAGCCTGCTCTGTTTTGTTTAGCAATGTATGTGTGTGTTATGCAAATAGACTGGTTTGCGTATATAAGAATTACTACAAATATCACTTTAAAAAATAGATTAGTATCAATTAGAAGTATTAGATAATAGATTTTTTGAATTAAATCATTTGTTTATCTTCAAGACAAGTTTTCCACAGATACAACTATGTCTGTTTTGTACCACCCCAGCCTGAGAAGAATGTGTCTCCTGGGAAGAACTGATTTGGCCTGCAAGACTGATGCAATTTGCAGCCTCTTTAATGAGCACGTAAATTTTTCCATAGTGTAATAATAACATGATTTAGGGGCATAAATATTTCAAATACAGGATTTCATGGATGGGTCTAATGGCTTATGTGCACACAAACATTACTCCAGGACAAGGTAAGATACAAGCTTAAATAAGGAACAGCTCTTGTACAATAATTCCTGGTAAAAACACCATCTGAAGCAACCCCTTTTCCAATTCGTAGTTTAACGTGCTTCCAGTGTGTTCAGTGTAACAATACCTATACTGGTCCCTTCACAAAGAAGCTCTTAGAGATTAAATTTTCATCATTGTTCAATTGAGCTGGTTTTAGCTGGTGACTTTATACATGGGAAGATCAGTGTCCAAAATGTCACACCTACCTCAGCATATATTCCCCAACCTGCCTGCTAGTATTGTTTCAAACACACACAGTTAGTCCATGACTAAAGAGAGTAGGGAGGACCAGAAAACGGGTATAAATTGAAGGAGCAAATGATACACAGTAGAGAAGGAGATGCAAGTAGCCGCTCTCAGCAGTTTCTCTACTGAAGTTGGCGTGTTTTTCAATTGTACCTAATTATAAGGTAGGTTTTGAAACTCGTGTTAAATAAATGGAGGTAAATAATGTTTTATTTCACACAGAAAGCAAATCTGGGTTCCAGGCATTTAAAGAAAAAATACAAAGTGGTAAAGTACATGAGTTACATGGTGATTGCTTGGTATCTGGACTCTAACTACAGGAGATTAGAAAATGAGCAGTTAAGGATGAAACACACCATATGAACTTCTGGTAACAGCACAGTAGGGTAACATATAAACAACTGTCTTGAAAGCCCCTGCTGAGGCCTCGTATTGAAGGCCATTGAATACTTTTCCCTGAATTTTACTGGGTTTCCCCACAATTTTAGCACTATTAGCACAGATCTTTAATCTTTGGAACTATCTATAATATATTTAAAAATAATTGAGTTATTTTTTGTTTAATTTAATAACCAACATGCAGCAGGACTCAAAGTTGGCCTTTGGAATACTTTCAAAAGGTTTTTTTAAGGACAGAGGATGTATTTATCTATCCATTTAACATAGACATACCAAGTAAGTATGGTTACAGTATTCACAGTTTACTGTTAGATTTGAAAGCATTTTGTGTTATACAAGTATGTTATCCAATTTCTTTCCAACAGAAGCCCCTCAAAATTAAATAATGCTTTGTCTTTCCTCATAATTATTAACAAATTTACTAACTTTAGCTAGCTACAATCTTATAGCATTGCTGGGATTTCTGTCATTATTACTATACTTTATAAAGATTATCATTCACTGTAATGGATTTTTTCCTTGTCTCTTTCTTCTCTTGTTAATTTATGTGCTTGTAACATTCAGTCTATTTGTATCACCACTTCCCACTTGTTATGACTCCCAATGTAATTTATTATACATGCAACTGATATGTGTGATTTTTAATTGCTAAATTTATTTAATCACTGAATCAGGATGGCTTTTAGCCAAATATTTTCTTTATTGTGAAACTGATTTCTTTGATCAAATCCTGAAATATACACCAACATCTAGAATGCCAGTAGTATGTTCTGAAGAAAACCTCATTTACCAAGAAATTTACAAACATTTTATCCAAGACTAAATATAAGAAAAATATATTTGCCTGTTTTGTACAACGTATCCAAATCTGTTGCATCAGAATGCTACATTTAGAAAAATAAATTTATGGGTGAAAATATTTAATTGCATGTTCAGTACAGTTTGTATTTCGCTAAATGTAAAATATGAAAGCAAGTATTAAGAATCATTAGTGGTATGTGATAATTAAAGTCTATATGTAACTGAGGATTTCTTATCTGCAAGTTTACTGTAGAGAGCTCATTGGATTTCTAAAACCAATCATTGGGGACTGGACAAATGATATTTACACACTTTTAATTATCCAGTGAGATTAGTGTTTGCGGTCTGTGTAAGTAGGTCACAAACATAGCAATGAAAATTAATTGTTCTACAGAATAGCAATGATTCATATGTTTTCTAGCCATAATTCTAGTAGTATTTTAAAGATAAGCCTCCTTAAATAATTTATTTTTGAGAAGATCTATTAAAAACATTAGAAGGATACTTTAAAAGCAGAACAAAACACCACTCTCAGTGGAAGTAATTTCTCTCTCCATTTACCCACTGTTACTTTGCAGTACAATCACTTCCATTTTCAGAGATATGCAGAGTCAGCACTTCATCATTTGTGTTGTCTGTCAAAAATATATGTCCCAACTGAATTTCGTTCTCTTTTAAATATAGCAATTGGGACAAGATGGTGTGTCACCAAGAAAAGAACCTGTTTTTTAAATCAGCTGTGATGCCAATTTCCACAGAAATATGCTGGGCTTGACCACATTTATGTCCACACCAGTGAGTGTTTTTCACCATGCTTCAGAGTTCATTACTTTGTGATGTTCTTGCTCTTAGACACTCCTTGTAGCAGTGCTGGCACAATGCAATGCTCTGCAAATGTCAGCAAAGACTCCTGCCACATGCTGTAGCTGCTGAAGTTTTTCTTTATTTGCCCCATAAACATTAGTCTCAGAATCACACCATTTTAACGCATTACCAGCCTCTGTGGGTTAATTCGTTCATTATATCCATTCGTTTTAGTTATTACATTAGTTCCATTTCCGCAGTCATAGTTACGCCAGTGTATCAGCATTTCCCACTTCAGTTGTTTTCAGTGCATTAAAAATTAGTCATAAATACTGTTTCATGATCAAATTTGGCATAACTTGCTTTACAGGTCAAGCAAACACATTTTTCTTTCACAGATTAAAAGCAAAATCTGTTTGATCATATTCAAGCCGTTTCATTAGTTGAAAAACATTTAGGTTTATTAATTTGGAAACACCATGCCAAGTTCTGCTGTTATTTATACCACTGTTAATCCAGAGTAACTAAAGTATATTCAGTAGATTAGTCTGAATTTATATCCATTTTTATAAAAACAGTCAAAAAACAACCCTTTTTAACTTGAATAAACATTGAGTAGAGGAAGAAAAAATAAAAGGAAAGAAAAGAAACAAACTGATTTGAAGAAAAATTTGCCTGCTTCATTTTATGGTCAAAATTATTTGGTGTATAACACTTTGGGGTTGCGATACTTGCCCCATGAAGGCAGATGATTGCAAATGCCATTCTCACTGATAGTTCCATATTTCCAGTTCAGCTGGGATTTATTTGTATTTGAATTTACTGAATAGCAAGAGGAAACTGATGTCCTGAGGAGCAAAGTTGCCTTTCCTGAGTAAATACTTACCTCTTTCACATAGGGAAGCAGTGATTAATATAGTTTCTGCACTGTGTCCACTCACAAACCACTTAAGATCAGCACAAAACCTTGAAGATAAATTTTAGCTTACTTTGATCCGGGTTGTGTATCTTAAAGCTTTCTGAATAAGGTGGATCAGACACATCATATAGGAATAGCTCCTCTGTAGGTTCCTAATGTTGCAAATCCTGAAGAGCTGTCTGTTCCCAGGGAGGTCTCAGACTACTGCACATTACTCAGAGGATTTCAGGATTCCACAGCTGTATAAATCCTTTAATTAAAATTCCTCTAAGGTAGGCTATGGCAGTCTTGATGTAGGTGGGCGGATTAAATGTTTTTTCTATCTCCTAAAACCCAACAGCTTTGCCAGGTGACAGTAGCCACCTCTGCTACTGAGCTGCCTTTCTTGGCACCTTTTGGAATTCTGCATAGTCATATATCTCTCTGACAAGGATATACCTGGTGCCTTCTGTTTGATGGCTTCTGTTTGATGGCTTCTGTTTGATGGATTCGTTCTCCAAAATCCAGCAAGGAAACCCTTCCAACCCAAATGAAGATCAATCGCACTGCACCCGAAGTTTTGATAAATACTTTGATCATCCAATAATGACTAATTGGTTTAGGAGAGCACAGTAATTCTGATGATACTCATTTATCAAAGAGGAGAGAAGAGAAACTTGGACCTTTACAGCGAAGTCAGCCATCCTGCTTTAACAACTGTGTTTCATTTTATACAGTATAGGTCAGCAAAGAGAGCCTCTTTGCTCTACAAGTTCTAGCCTCTTCAAGTTAATAGGTAAGCCTCTCTGAAGCCTAAGTGTGAAGGAGCCCAGTGTGAATGTTTCTGCAAATGATGCTCTTTGTCTACACAGTCTCTGTCCTTACCCAGTTCATTTGATGTCTGAAGGAAATTATGAATAGACATTAATAAGAAATGGCCAAAGCACATTGTCAGTTATATAAATGGTTTCCACATCTACAAATGGTGACCTTCTCCAGCTTTTTGCTGTATTCTGAAGCCCACCTGGCTAAAACAGCCATGCGTACTTCATGTCATGCCAATGAGAACATGAATCTTGATGTGTGAAACACAGAGCCAGGGGCTGCACTTCTCTCATATGCTGAAATGACTGTGTCTCAGACGTGGGCCCTCTCACCAGCTGTCCCTGACTCTGCAGGACCTTGTCAAAGTAAAGACAGAGTTCTCTCTGCCTTCTGCTGAAAATGTAGGACCTACCTGCTGCTCTGGCTACTTTTGCCACAAAGTGCAGGTCACCCTTCAGCTGCAGTATCCAGGCTGACCTGCGGGTGGAAGTCCTGCAGAAGGAAAGGAGAGACACAGAGGCAAGTTTCTGAAACACTGAAAATCCAAGAATGTTACCAAGACCCAAATATAGTGTCATTCTGGAGGGTGTTTTGGAGGGACTATCTTGCTGTCCTTTTCCAGTGACAGTGACCTCTTCTAGTGGTAGCTGTGCTTCTGCCCTCTCTCAAGTTGGCAGTGAACTAGAGAGTGACTGAGCATCAATTGCGCTCTGTGGGCTGTGGAAAACATCTGGTACAACTCCCTCCCTTGGATGTGTGCAGTGGTGGCTGAAATTAATACATCAGTCCATAAGCTACTGCTTTAATTCATGGTATGGGAGCTAAGGAGCAAATCACAAATTCTGTCATATCTGTGTACCAGAAAGCATTGCAGACAGTGAGGAGATGATCTTTTAATTACCACGGACAAACTGAGAAGGACTGAAGTATCAGAACACTTGGACATAAGAGGCAAGAATGAGTGTCTCTTTGGTCAGCTCACTGTCGGATTTCATGTGGATCTCCTGGCACATCTTTATGTACTTTCCAATCAGGAAGTGACTTAGCTGAGACCTACAAAATTTTGTGCCACACAGAGAAAATATTCTCAATTTCAGTGTGATAACTAGAGGTTGGAAGCCTCAGAGAAAAACCTACTTTGCTTTGCAGGGAGAAAAGATTGCACCTGACTTCTTCCTTTGCAACGAAACTGCCTCTAGAGCCAGCTGGCCATAGTGTCCAATATTCCATCTTCATCTAAGCAACCTCTATGGAGTTTTGAACTGCCACCTATGCTTAGAAAATCTAAGTCAGAATTCAGGTGCTGTGGATTGTTGTCACCCTGGAGAACAGAAGCCTAGAAGAGAGGAGCATCTATAGGAAGGATCGTTTAAAGCTGTATGCATACATCACGTGCAAGGCTATCTTTGTTACATCTTAATAATAGACTGGGTATTATACTTTAAGCATTAGCTGATGTGAACTTAACTTGTCCCAAGACAGTTTTCAAATCAAGCTCTATATACATAGGTATATAACTCACTTGTTACCTTTAGCGCAGGGGAGCATACTGATGAACACATTCAGATTCCAAGACTTGGGTTTTACCTTCTGAAGTTGGTGGTTATTATTCTGGCTCATCTTCATGGCATTAAGAGTACTGCTCCTCAGAGAGCAATCTGTGAAAGCCCCAACCTCATTGTTGTTAAAAAAAAAGTGTTAGAGGAAGTATAATAGGGAACAAAGAAGGAAAAAAAATGCATGCATGAATATTCCTGTTATAATTCCTATATAATTTCCATCATAACAATAGATAAGTAAATAGATAATATTTACTGATTGACCTAACAAGCCAACAACTCTAATGGATCCTTGTTAGAGTGGCAGTAGCCTCATCTGCTGTCTCAGAGCAACCACGGAGCTGAGTGGCTGTTGCCTTCTTTGCCACCCCTGTTCTCTGGACAGAGAGGGAGACACATCTGGCTCTTCCTTAGTTAGGCCAGTGTAATGATTCCCCGTAAGCCAGACAGCAGGGCTAAAGAAAACAGTTAAAGATTTGGATGAGAACATGGTGTGAGGGCTGTTTCTTTCTTAGACTCTCCCCTTGCTTGCAAACACCAGTTTTACCTTGCAAATCAACAACTTTTATACAGGATGGTTACCACACACTTAAGTGATTTATTCAGTATCAGAAGCTAGTTTTACTTTTGGAAAGTCTCATTACATTGTGGCTTCCCCCATGTTTTCTTAAAGACTGAAATCCTCCTCTTGAACACAGTCAAGGCTGTACTGAGCCAGACTACAAGTCAAACCAGTCAGCATCCTCCACTGATGGTGGCCAGTAGCATGAGTAAGGAGAAATTGCCGGAACAGAACAAATACATCATCAAACATTCCTGAGAATACTCTCAAAGCCTTCTGAAGTCAACAGCCTGTTTCCTGAGACAATCATAGAGCTTGCATTCTCCACATTTTACTTTATCACGCACCACTGGAACCATGTTCACAACATGATCCGATACAATCTCACATAGCCGGCAATGTGGTCTTCTCTGTGCAGCATACACTCCCCAGATCACAAGGAGTTTGTGTTTCTGTTGTTTTATTCTCCTCAGCAGCAAGCTTTTGTGAAATGGCTTTTTTCTTATGGGTATAGCTACGGGTAGAAGAGCAGTGCTTAGCACTGTGGGTGCCCCCAGTCTGCACACAATCATTCAGCCCCTTGCATAATCAGAGTTTACATTCCAAAGACTTCTCTTTGTCATGCTTATTTTTGCCCAGATATTGCACGTTTCTTGTGGTCTAAGACTGTCTAATGCCATCGTCTACTGTGACAGTCAATTTCTTTTCAAAACGTGCAGCTGGTATGATGACAGGCTCTGCTGGCTTTTTCGAAAGACTGTTTCCATGGTTTGGCTCTCTGATGGATGGAAGTAAAGGCCTTGGAAGCAAATTGGCAAGGTGTTCTCCCATGCCAAGTTCTGCCTCACTGTCTTATAGACACAGCTAAAGACACATATACAATAACGCTGGATTTTATTACTTCAGGAGAGTTGCAGCACCCTGAATCACATCTTTTGAAGGGCCAGGCATCCTCTCACTCATTGTTTTATACCTGTTCTGCACCTACTCCTACTCCCACCTGTAACATCATATACAAATAAAGAACAGAAAAAGAAAATACAGGAAGATATATTACACTTCAGAATACTTTATTTTTTAAAAAAAGCTCTGTAATCTGCTATTGCCAGACATCTTCTATGCTGATCCTTATCAGCAACATTAACCATTAGCTAAAACATTGCTATTCCTATACAAAACAAACAAAGAAACAAACAAACAAAACCACCAGAAAAAGCAGCTCAGTATTGTGGTGTAGAAATCAGCAGCTTATTTTTTTTTAGCTCACAGTAGATCAGGAAGAAAAAAGTCACATAACCTAGGTATTCCTCAGTTTCCCATTGGTCAAAACGTGAATTGCAGAACTGAGGTCTACTTGAAAGGTAAATTACAAGTTTAAGTAATTCATGCAGAATAATTTATGGATATTAATATGCAAAAGGGAAACTGGGTGCCAGCACTACATAATCTACATTGTTATTACATTACATTTTTATTTAGTAGAAGAGCACCTCTGACACACCCAGCAGTATATAAATGCATAATAAAAAGACAGTCCAAGCCTTTCCAGAGCTGTTGCTCACAGTTAGTTTGAGCAAGGAGTAAAGAATGGTGTTCCTTGGTCCTCTCTGTCACCAGCTTCTACTGGACCGGATGACAGACTTTTCCATGAAACCCATTGTCTGCTCCTACTACAGTTCTGGATATATTTTGCCACTACTGTAGTTATTCAAAAGATCAATTCTTAAGGTTCTTGTGACCCAGCTATAATGATAAAATGTTCACTACTCTACTTACCAAGGGAATATGCTGAGAAGCCAATCTGCAGGATGCAAAGGTTTGTTTTGAATAAGAGGCTGCATAGGTGCAGTTAGAGGCAGCTAAGGCAAAAGTAAACTGCCTCTGCTCTGTATTCTGATACGGAAAAGTTTAGGAAAAGAGAGTGATACACAGGAGAGAGCTATGATAAATTATCTTTAAGTTCGTACTCTCACTCTGCATGGCCCTCAGGAGCATAAGTTAATGTTCCACTAAGATGAAAAAGAGAGAGAGTTTTGGGAGCTGGTGCCACCTATATACACACTGAATATCAATGTCATTTATTTCACCTGACATGCTTACACAAATATGTTAAACTTCAAGAAAATTAGCTTTTCATCTTAATCTAGAAAGCTGAATTTAAGCTTTGGAAAGAAACCACAGAGCAATTCTTTATTTGTTAGAAAGCTAGCTGCTTTCTAAAATAAGGTGCTTCTGAGAATAGATGCATTGATCAAAGTTATTTTGATCAGGGGACCAAAGGCTTTGGTTTTGGCATGGGTTTTCTGTTTATGTTTGTTCTTTTGGTTTTTTCTTAGCTTGTTTTTCATCCTTTTTCATCCTGTCCCTCTCACCCTCCCACATAGTTTTTTTGTTTGGATTTTGAGTTGATATTTTTTTCAGTGCTGCAGATAGCAGATACTCCCCCACCTTTTCCTTTTGATCCTGAGCATCAGGATGAGGCCAGTGCTGCTGTGACAGTGCTGCTCAGCCTGGTTCCACAGGCAACACCAGACACTGGCTCTCCAGATCCTGCTTGCCTTGTCTTCTCCCTGCCAGGACAGTTGCTAAAAGTAGCACTGAGGATTTGCAACATGGTGCTTAAGTCTCATACTTGGACTACTGTTTTAACTGGGAGTAGGATCGGGTCCTTAATTCTTTTGGGACTGGTCTCTGGTTTCCAGTTCACAAAAACCAAAAAAGGGTTGGTACCTTGCATTCCTCACTAGCCTTGGTTGTGCGACTTACAAATGAAGAAGCCCCAGCAGCCTTAGTTCCTGTGCCACCCCATCCCCATCTAGTTGACATGTTTAAATTTGAGCACTTTTGTTCTCACAAGCAGGTGAGGTGCAAGAAATAGTCATATTACAACCACCTTTCAAATAACTGGACAAATCTCTGTCAGTTAATCCACCTCTCTCTCCCTCTCACATAAACCCGTTCTGTGAAAGTAAATTCTGCAACGATTCACCTAAATCCTGTAATCCCACCTGTCGTGCTCTGAATCCTGGCACATGGGTGGTCGCTGCGGTCTGTGCCTGCACCTCCACTCCACCACACCAGTGGCTCTCCCTGGCAGCGGTGTGAGGGCAGCCGAGGGCATAAGGATGAATCCCACACCTCAGGCTGACAGGGCTTCCGAGCACCATGTGGTTTGCAGCAGGGGGGGATTTCTGCACAGGTGCAGCTTGTAAAGATCCCAGAGAGCTGTTGCCTGGCACCCTAGGCTGCGGTAACGGAGCAGTTCTGCTTTTGAGAAACGTGCAGTTTGGTCCTCAAATGGAAATTTTGTCCCAAGCTCCCATTGTCCAGGAACAGAAATAGGATCAAAACCCTCTGGTACGGACAGCTGTTAGTTGGATTTTGTTTGGCACAGCTGGCAGCATGACATTGGGATGCATAACCATCCGCAAAATTGAAGCAGACCTTCCCTGGACATGATGGAGGGCAGTTGATCTGCCGTCTGCCTTCGGACACGAAGCAGTTAATATAAAGTGTTCGTAATGAGACTTCATATTAGCTCTAAATTTAGGTGAATGAGGAGCATTCACACCTCTCTCAGTGCTATTATTTCAGCCTTGCTGGCTGGCAGACTCCACAAGACAGCAATGTATCCTTGTCAGAGGGACCAGCTGTCCCTGCTTAGGTGAAACAGTCCCTTTTTTGTCATTCTGTCCCATTAAAATAATTCATCAACTCTGATGCATTTGAGTAGGGGCTAATGGTGCGACCCTGTTTTCCCTTCAAATGTCCCTACTAATTACCTCTACGTATTGTAGTCTGTGTTATATGGTGAAGTATTTTGCAACTTTTATTTTTCTTAATTCTTGAAAATTGAGAGTAAAACAGCTGAAAAAAAGAATCCACAATAAATAACAACGCTGTTTCTAACACAAACCGTTTCTGGAGGTGGTAAATCACCTTTGAATTATTTTGTCCCTCAAAATACGTTGCAGTTAATTGCTTTTTGGGCTGATGTCTGTCACCACTCTCTTTTGAATGGAGTCCAAACAAGCTACTCATATATCACAGACCCCTTGTTGGGAGCACCCCATCTCCAGTTTTTTGGACAGCAGGTAAAGAGACAAAAAACGAAGATTAGGAACAAGTAACTTTTAATATAATTGAGTTGAATACTGCATGTTGAAAATATTTTAAGGTATAGAATAAAGCTCGGTAGGTAATTTGTGGAAGGAAACACAATCAGATCAAAACAGATAAAATGGAAGATTAGACAAAATGTTCAGATCACTGAAATAGGTTTTTTTAGAAGTTAGTGAGCTGAATTTGAAGGGCCAAATTTTTTCTGTGTTTACCTGAGAGAGATCCATGACAAAGAAATCTCCACTTGTTGCTTTGAGCACCACGCAAGCTACTTCCAAGGTTTGTGGTTACCTCATGCAAAGTGGCTGTCACAAAGCACAGGCTGTATCTGGCCCCTTAGATTAGACAGCATCTTTAATTATTGTCATGCAAGAAAAGGCATGGCTTAAAAATCCATTTGATATTTAAATATATCCTCATGTAGCAAAGTAACATGGATAGCACACATTATATTTGTTGCTAGGAAGATCTGGAACAATTTTTTTTAACCTTTACAGGATTTCATATAATGGGGTGAAATGGAGTCACGCAATAGTTGTTAGGGACAGGGTCAGCCACACAGCTTTGTGGGTATTCCTACTGCCATGACCCAGTTACCTGCAACCCACCAGGCTGCACTGTCATAGGGGACACGTGTCCCCTGCGCGTCAGACGAGTCAGAAAAGGCAGAATGTATTTTCAATCCTCGTTACTAGACTTCCTGTCACTAATATGAGGATGAGTGAAATGAAAGTCAAGGAAATCAATACGAAGAAGTGTCATGGTTAGGTATTTATATTGCTCTTCTCTTACTGCTCTCTCTTCTCTTGGAAAGTGCCTTTTTTAAATACAAAGCCCTGAAAGGTATGACCTGCGGGACATTCCATTGTGTCAGGAGTTTCAAGGAGATACACATCAATAAAAGGAAGCACAATGATTCCTTAATCCAGCCAGCATTAATCTCTGTTGGACAAGTACTGCAGCTCTCTGTGGCATTCCTGTGGATAAAACAGGGGCTTCAAGCCACATAAGACTCACAAAGGCTGAGCTTGCTTTAACTGAATACCAAGGTTTCCCTCAAACCGTCTTTCGTCATAAGGCACCACTTCCCTGCCTCCAGCAGAAAGGATGCCGAACGGGACAGACGTGGCTGGGATTGTAGCTGATATCCTCACATCCCATATGTTTCTCAGCAAGACGAAAGAACTGGTTCATTATTCAGAATATTAAAAGATGCCCAGATGCATCAGTCAGTTCTTCATGCTGAGGGGGTTCATCTCTAGGCCTGATTCTCCCACTTCTTTCAAGAGGGTTATTCTCTCTTGAATTCCTTTAAATTCAAATGAGTGAGTCCAGTCAGCTGGATAACAAAAAGATAATACATCTACACCTGTGAGAGGAGTCTGAAATTTACCTTTCATGTGAGCTCTTGTCCTCTTACTTATGAGTGTCTCATGCCAAGAAACTCTGGTGTGAAACTGCACAAGTCAGATGCAGGCTCAGGGAACAAGAGCCTGGTCTTCACTCAGTAGATAAACAGTCGCTGAGGCTCAGTCAAACTAAAGGCATAGCTGAAGTACTTCAAGTGATAAAAAAAATCATTGGGATTATACAAAAGAAGCTGAAAATTGAGATGTACTTCCTGAAGTGAATCACACATGTACAGGCAGACCGAGGTAAGGAATTTTTCCTGGCATATATTCTGTTTGTCTCCAAGTTGCTTCTTCATGGAAATTACACATGTAAATGTGCATGTCTAGTTATGTGGGCATAGACATAAGCAAATACATCATATGTGACTTGGATTTGTTTTCCTTTACCACAGTTTTTGTTATTGATGAGTACGAAGCATTTTCTGTGCTTTACATTTCCAAAACCCCAAAGGACTTTTGTAGACCTGTATTCATGCCAGGGACACTGACCTTGCTCTCAATGAAACGGGAACTTTCCTCATCATCCTTGTTGATAGGAAAACTGGCATTTTGCTTGGTGATATTTAACTCATACACAGCCTTGGACATCCTAATTTTTAAATTTAATTTATTTCCTTACAGGGAAAGTAATACCACTGGGGGACAGAAATTTTCTACGGTTTTAGTGAAATGCCATAGAGTCTTTAACTTCCACCTGAAGAGCCACCAGAGGCAAACAAAAAGGACCTTGGGTTTAATGTCTCATCTAAAGGATATTCTAATGTGTTGGCCTCATTATTCACAGCAGAAAAGGCCTTTGTCATGGTCAGATGGCTTTAATGTGTTTCGTATGCTACATAAATTCAAACTTGATGGCTCATTTATTTGTTGGATTGCAGCGTTATTCAACCTAAATGAAGCCTTGGTATTTACTAATAATTTGGGCTCTGGCTGTTGTTTACTTAAGCAAGCAGTGTCTACTGTCTCCTTTGTTGTCTGTATTAAGTTTGGGATCTACTAATTCAAAGAATATTACAGAGAAGGCCAAAAAATTGTGGAGAAAATAGCTTTTCATTTGTGTACAATTATTTATCTAAGCCTTGAAAGATTAGGGTTCCAATATTGCAATTTCTGACATCAATTTTGTCAGGGTCAGAAACAACTTCTCAGACTTCATTTAAGCTTCAAACTACCCTCATGAGGAAGTGAGTCATCATTATCCACATTTTGAAGAAGGGCAAATTGGAGGTAAGAGGAGGCTTGACGGCTTGTTCCATGTCAAGAGAAAGAGATTGACTAAAATGCTTCCAGAATCCAAATCTGTCTTTTAATCTTAGGACTGTATTTCCTGTTGTGATGCAACAATGTTCTTTGATGAAGCTACATGCAGCAATTATCAAACTATGTGGTCACATCATGCCAGAAATGTTCAGAACATTGAGACTCTCTTCTATTGTCTAAAAAATGAGACTACATGGCTATTATGAGGAACTATGTAACCACGTGATTACATATAGTGTGCATCCTCTATTCTACCTTATAGAGAGATTTGATGTGATATTTTTTTGACAGTGGAATTGTAGCTGACCTCTCCCGAAGCTATTTTAAAATCCTCACCCAATTGGGTATTGTGAGAGCAATCTTGAAATTAAAAATTATCCATTAAATCAAAAGAAAAACTAAGAATCCTACTGTGCCATGTTAGATCTAGTAAAAAACATGAGTAAATATCCATAACCAAGACAAAAGATACTCATCCTTCCTGCAGAAACAGACAACTGGATTATAGTGAACTGAGTGGCCACACTGAGAGGAGACCTCATAGCTGGCTACGACTTCCTCATAAGAGGTTTAACTTGGATATTAGGAAAAGGTTCTTCACCCAGAGGGTGGCTGGGCACTGGAACAGGCTTCCCAGGGAAGTGGTCACAGCACCAAGCCTGACAGAGTTCAAGAAGTGCTTGGACAATACCCTCAGGCACATGGTGTGGCTCTTGGGGATGGTCCTGTGCAGGGCCAGGTGTTGAACTTTGACGATCCTAGTGGATCCCTTCCAACTCAGGATATTCTATGATTCTGTGAAAAACTCAGATGACCGGTTTCAGAGTGGAACATCCACAGCTAGGAAATACATAAATATAGTATAAATACCAAATGTTCATTTTTGTCACTAACTGTACTTTAAAATTATATACATGGACCTGAATTTTCCCTTTGCTTGTGGATCCAAGTGGGGAATAACTTTAAACCTTAGAAAAAATAATTTTCTGGCGCTGAACATGGGCATTCTTGGGCCAGTTCTCCCAGTCAAGTTTCTACTATGAAGCAGCTGCTGCTTGCTGGATCTCCAGCCAGTTAATAATTTGCCACTCTACCAAATAACTTTTTGAGTGATTTTTTAAGTGATTAGGAGTCTGCTTAGATAAATCAAGTGGACTTTATTATCCCAGCAGCAGTAATTCAGCCCTGTAGCAGAAGGAAAGGTATACCTGGAAGTACAAAACAAATTCCTTTCTCAATACCCTTCACTTTCCTCTTGGAATTGCAAACCACATTAGCTGTGACTCAAAAACCTGTTTTCTTTTTTGCCTTCCAGTACAGGGCTATGCCAGCATCCAGCCTTGCAAGCATATTGGGCCCGGTTGGGATGGAGCTAATTCTCCTTAAAGTAGCTCTTTTGGTCCTTTGGTTTGGATTTGTGGCCGAAACACTGTTGGTAAAACAGGAATGGTTTAGCTGTTGCTGAGCAGTGTTTACACAGAGTTAAGACCTCTTCTGCTTCACTCCACCCCTTCAGTGAGGAGGCTGGGAGTGCACAAGGAGTTGGAGGGGACACAGCCAGGACAGCTGATGCCAACTGACCCGAGGGGTATTCCATACCATATGGCATCATGTTCAGCAATAAACTGAGAGACAGAAGATTTTCCAAAGATGCTGTTACAGGCAGTGCTGGGCAATGGTCAGCTGGTGAGCAGTGACTGCTTTTTCATCACAGGTTGTCTTTCTCCCACTGGTGTAATCCCATCACAGCAGGGTACAAGTTTTTATGCAAAATGTTCAAAGCTTATCAACATTTCCTGACTCAACTTCCTATTAAAAGAAGAGCCTGTAGAAACTACCTGCTCTTGGGTGGCCTTAGTTAGACAGGTTCATCACTGTGAGAAAGTGGTGACTCCAAGGTCAGATTATTTAATCTTTTTTTGTGTTGATGTTCTCCTCTGATTTCTTGCTTTAAGCTCATTAGCTTGAGTTAGCCCCTCACTCACAAGTACATGAAGGTATTGACATTTAGACAGTTACATGTCATCATAATCCCATATTTTAGGAGCGACAAATCTGTTTAAGATTGTGGTGTCATGTAGTAGGGACATGCAACTTATAAAAAGCTACAAAAAGCATCAGATATTTTCACTGTATTTGAAACTAACATTGAAGTACCCACCTTGTATGATGATTTTATTTTGTTTCTTATAGCATATACCAGCAGTGGAAAAGGATTCTGAAGTAAATAAGTCATTGGGATATTTGGGATTTTATGGTGAGATACTTCTGTCACAACCATTACACTTTTCCCAGTGAAAGCATTATACATCATTTGAAATCATCCAGCTTTACACATTATGAACACAAACTGTCCGTGGCACGGTTAGAGGCCTGGACCTTGCTAAGGTGCAGCTCTGCATCTGCTTCAGGACCAAATGTTTCATAACAGGCACAGCAGAGCTTCCAGTGGAATTACTCAGGCGCACTCCTGTTAACAAAATTTGATAATCCTCTAATAAAAACATCCAATCTGTATCTGGCTTCTACCACATGCTACATAACCTTATAATCCTCAAATTTAATAACATCTGCAGGTTTTGGGAATAAAGTCTTGCAAGTGACAAGGCAGATGACAACTCATAGGAGGGAAACCTGGAGGCTGAAGATGGAAGAAAGGTTTGTAACAAAATCAAAGGACAAAGAAATGGATTTTTCTCTTTTTTTCCCTCTTGCATCTATTAGTACAGTTTCTGATGCATTCAAGGGATTGCCTTCCCTTCAAGAAGGCCACAGTAAAATATTTCTATATTTTTATTCCTTTTTTGCAGGCATGCTAATGCCGAGAGTAGGAACAACAATGAATCCAAGGATTTCTCCATGTGCCCTGGAAAGCAGCTGGTTATTCTATTTAACTGGAACTGAAAGACTCCGCATTCATAAAACACCCCAGCAGGAGCCTTATTTTGTACAAATGTGTACAAACTTCATGGGGGAAATCTGCACCGGCATACCTCATTATATCTAATGGAATACTATTAAGAACTCCATGCCCTATGAGTTGAAAGTCTTCCTGTAAGCAGGTGGCATTCTCAGTCTTGCTTATGAATGCATACATTGGAACGGGTAAAAACATAGTGCCTTCATGTTTTTTGCCTCCCATCTATCTTCTTTTTTTTCTAGAGCCAAACATCCGGCTTCGGAGATGCTCGAATCCTTTGTGCTGCTGAGCTGGAATTAATGAGATTCACCTGGTCAGAAATCAGAACCCACAGATCCATGCTGCACCTCTGTGAAGATCCTCAAACCTGGCACCACGTGGGGAGGTTTTTGTTCCACCACACGGTTAAAAGAAAGCAAAAAAATAAAGCAAATGTAAATATAAACAATATTAAGATCATCTTCAGTGAAGTGCTCTAGCGAAGTGACTATCCTTACTTGCTTTCCCTCAGGATGGCCCCTGAGTTTATTTATTTATTTGTTTATTTATTTATTTAGGAGTTAATCTTCTCAGGGAAGAAATTCAGGTGAAAATATTTACCCTAGATAGAAACTTCAGAGTGTGCAAAATATTTATGTTAACATTCTCAAAGGTAATTTAGCAATTAAAATGTTTTTATTTAATTTTCCTAAAAATGGTGCACCCATACTGTGGCTCATTTGAGATTTCAAGAAAACAATCTTAATGACTTCCACTAATATGTCAAAATGATTTTAAACAAGGTAAAAAATGCTTGTGTTCCTAATGCCTGAACATCTGATATCCAAACCTGATCTCCACAGGAGAACTTAAACATGTGCACAGGCTTACAAAAGCTACGCAAAACTAAAAGGTGTTAAGGTCATTTGAGGGCTGGAACCTCTAAAGTTTCAGAGTGTAAATAGGATTTAGGAGTCCGTGTTTTCACTGAGACGACAAAATCGGGTATAATTAACACGCATTGTTAAAATTCATCTGTCTCACAGTGTTTCAGTTATGCTTACAAAAATCAACCCACTAGGATAAATATGGCTAAAAAGGTGGGGAGCCACTTAACCATTAAGACTATTTTTACTCTGTAAAAAGTTGCTTTTTTGAAATTTTACTGTTTCTGCTGTTCTGAAAGATACAAATGCAACGGTTTTACCACAAACTGCTTTGATAAGTAGTCAGATGCTCAGGTCCTGAACTACTCCCCATTATTTTCAAAGAAGATGGATATCCAACTGTAAGTCATACCTTCTTCTATTATTTCATTTTATAGCAGCATACCACATCATCTGTGGTGAAATACCTGCTCTGAGAAAGCCTCCAGGAAATCAAGTGCTCTCCTGCACCATTCAAGG
Source organism: Cephalopterus ornatus (assembly GCA_013396775.1). Lineage (NCBI taxonomy): Eukaryota > Metazoa > Chordata > Aves > Passeriformes > Cotingidae > Cephalopterus > Cephalopterus ornatus. The sequence goes on along the minus strand of VZRE01012924.1, from coordinate 521,633 downwards.
ATGAGGAGCCTCCCAGATGCTGCTGAGCATCAACTGCATCAAAAGCCCAGGGCTGTCACCACTCACAAATGCCAGTCAACAGCACCTGCCTCCACACACAACTCCCACGTGTGGGCTCTCATCAGAGCAGGAGCTGCTCTCTGCTGTTAAAGCCAGGTGGGCTTTTGTCCTCGAGGAACACAATTGCCCTCGGCTTCTGCTGAGCTCTGTCTCACTCCAGTGCAGAGCAGAGCCTTCAGCGACTGCAGGTGTCAGCAAGGATTTAAGTGCTAATGGGGCTTCTGGTCTGTGGCACGGGAGTACCAAGATGCTCCTGAATGTGTAAATAAAATGCCAACATTTTTCACTTTATTTAGTAACTTTGCATGGACCTATGATTCTACATTAAAATGCAAACTTAGGAATGGGTGTAACTTCCCCGGTTTTGGCGAGGTGTGCCTTCAGTATTGGCAATTGTAATGAAGTGGTGGGGAACGTGGACAAATTGGGAGACTTTCACAAACAGGTGCTGCTTGCAAGAAGTAAGAGGGTCAGAAATGGGAACCTTTGGAAATTTATTTAATCTAGTTAGCATGAATTAACCTAATCTTTGCTTCCATTGCTGATGAAACACTAAAATCCAAGGGATCCCATCAACTCTTTCGGCAGAAGGCAGAAAGCAATGTGGGGATGTGCACTTAAAAGGTAGTTTTTCGTTAGTTTTTGTATGCTTAAGGTTTCAGACACCACTTAATGCCAGGCAGCTTTTCAAAGACACTTTGCTTCTCCCAGGGCAATAGTGGTAATGCAGATACTTTGAGATAAGCCAGTAAATGATTTTGGTTCCTATGAAGCCTGGAAATTCTGGGAGGACAGGTGAGGCTTAATCGAGGAGCCACTGCTGCAGAAAAACCACTAAAAGAGGCAAGCTTCCTGCATTCACCTGAAAGCCAGAGAGGGAAATGAATAAAAGACCTCAGGAAGTTTTTATTTTCTTTCTACAGAAGAATAATCAGTCTTGCATATAGAGAAGACAAGAAATAGGTGATTATCTGAACTTCACTTACTTTGCTAAATATCTTAACTACTATCTCACATGATATTCTTACACACAAGCTGGGATAAAAAATTTGCATCACACTTGTATAAAGCAGGTACAGAGATGGTGGGAAATCTGCACCCAGTCTGGAAACCAGTCAGTTCCCAATGGGAAGAGCAGCCTGCCTCGAGTGCAGAAGTTTGTCTTTATTCAGCTTTAATCAGCCTTTTTGTTAATGACTCAAATGACAGAACAAAAAGTAAATTGATTAAATTCACAGCTGACACCAATCTGGAAGTGTTGTAAATACACTGTAGGGGAGGATTAGAATTCAAAATGTTTGTGACAAGCTGGAGAAACAATAAGGGGAGGGGGAAATAAAAGAAAAGGGAGGTAACTCCATTAAGACAATGGTAAAATCCCATACATGGCAGGAATAGTAACTAATGAAATATAAAATAGAAACAATTGCATAGACATCAGAAAGGATCAGGCAAAGATCACATTATGATATAAAGAATAATACAGTCTGCATGACAAGCATGATGGTAGTCCATGCTGGTTGGCTGGTGCACTGAGACATTTGGGCACTTCTCATCCAGAAAGAGGTGCACAGTCCATAGGAAAAGGTGATCTACTCAACACAGGAGCCTACACATTTTAGGATGAAAGCTTAAAAAGAAAGTTGGAAATGTTTAGCTGAAAGATGGAAAAGCCACTTCAGAGTTAAACTCTGAAGTCTGAATGAGGCTGATGTAAAGAAGAGAATAATCTGTCCCCCGTGTCTGTAGTGGGCACAACCGAATCAGTGCATATAATCTGCAGTGAGAACCAGGCTAGAGAGATGGAAAACCTGTAAGAGAAAGGATAGTCAAGGCGTGGGTGATGGCAGATTCTTCAGCAATGATGTGTTTTAAAGGATAGAGTAGCTTAATCATGATTCACATTGGCATGGTTTGATACAGTGTCTCTAAATGCCTTTCAGACTGTAGCACAGATACAAGACAAAGGGTGTTGAAAGGGTGGACACAGCACTGCTTTCCTAGCATTCTTTAAAACAACTTGTATTTCTTTGCGCAGTTTGTTTTCCTCCAACTCTTCAACTGCACTGGGTATCCATGACAGTGGATAGCCTATTGTTGAAATAAAGCAAAGTGTATCTGTATTGCAATATGTAAATCAAAAGAGGTTAAACTCTCTTATTCTGGAATACTGTCTGCTGGTTAAGTGAAACTGGACCAATCCTTTACATATAAACCTAACAGAAGCTGAACTGAAATGGTTGAAAAAGGACCAGGCCAGTTTGTGACTCTTAAACTTTTTGTCTGTAGAAGTATGTGTAATTCCTCCTTTCCAGCCTGTGTCCATCCCTGCTTCTTGCAGTGGCTCTTACCTGACCTCTCTCATCTTGCTGACGTGCTCCTGAGGACAGGGATGAGCCTGGGCCAGGACTGGGCTTGTTTCTGTAGGAAGGGGCCAAGCTTCCCCTTTATGGTCCTGGAAAGTCCTGCTGCCTCCTCCTTGAGTAGGAGTTTTCAAGTCCAGTGCTCCCAAGAAGACCCGGCAGCTGTCAGACCCACAAGGCCACCTCCTGCCCCAACAGGGACAACAGAAACATGGCAGCACACACAAGCAGGACTTGGCCTGTTATCAATGGTTGTGTCTTTTTAGTACACTAAGGATAGAAATATCTGAAAGTCATGCTTGGTTCACCTGTGAGGATCATTAGACTTCTGAGAGAGTTGCTATTAAGTGTCATGAAAAGAGAAATCAATTTGTATTTAGGTATTTGTAGGTAACCACTGCTCATATATCTGACCTACTGGTCCAGTCTTCCTGCAGCTCCTGAGCTGCAACTTGAAGCGATGCACAGAGTTGAAGCTGTGCAAATATGCACAATTTGTGGAATGTGCACTTTGAAGTTAAAAAAAAAAAAATCAAGATATTTCCATATATGGCCATTGGCACTGAACTTGAGGAAAGTCTTGTGTTTATTTATTGTCTCCTCTCAAACAGCAAACCCCTCATTGATTAATGGTATGCACTGGAAAGGATAAACATTTTGAAAAGGATCAAGGAATAAATGCAAACACAAATAATAATCTAAATTGCCTAATAGCTGCGTTTCATCCCTACTTTTTACATTACATATTTATATTTTATGTTCACATGTGAAGATGCAATTCTGTTAAATTAGGTTGACAGACAAGAATGAGCTTCTGAATGCAGCTTTTTCTAAAAGCTTACTTACAGATCATCTTCCCCTTACTCTCATAAACTAACTTCTTTGCAAGTTATCAAAGAGGAAGAATTTCAAGAATTTTTCAAATTAGCTGATGCAGAGTACTTTGACAGTTGCATGAGCTTCTATTTTCAAAAGAAATTATTCCCCAGAGAGAATAGTGTTGTTTCCCTTTGGTATATTAGTTTAATTTTTTTTTATGGGTAATGCCCTGAAAAGTTGGAAATGCTTATTGCTCTTTCGTAAGAATGTTATAAATGGATGCTTATCTCAGGCACTAGATATCTTTATTTCTTTAAATAGAAATACCAAGTCAAGGAACTGGAATAAACAAGAAGAGTAAGCTATGACAGCAACAGATATTCCATTTGCTACAGCAAAATCTTCCTTTCCTTTCCTTTCCTTTCCTTTCCTTTCCTTTCCTTTCCTTTCCTTTCCTTTCCTTTCCTTTCCTTTCCTTTCCTTTCCTTTCCTTTCCTTTCCTTTCCTTTCCTTTCCTTTCCTTTCCTTTCCTTTCCTTTCCTTTCCTTTCCTTTCCTTTCCTTTCCTTTCCTTTCCTTTCCTTTCCTTTCCTTTCCTTTCCTTTCCTTTCCTTTCCTTTCCTTTCCTTTCCTTTCCTTTCCTTTCCTTTCCTTTCCTTTCCTTTCCTTTCCTTTCCTTTNCCTTTCTGTTCCTTCCCTTCCCTTTCCCTTTCCCTTTCCCTTTCCCTTTCCCTTTCCCTTTCCCTTTCCTCTTTCCTCTTTCCTCTTTCCTCTTTCCTTTTCTTCTTTTTCTCTATAGAGCAATGGCAAACAAATTCCTCCACCACGATTTTTGCAGGATGTGGTGCTGCTCACAGTCCAGTGCCAGCCCTGTGCTCACCACACAGGTTAAAAGTCTGAAACTGCTCAGTCCAGGATGGAGCCCCCTTCGTAAGCACTGGAGATCCAGAACATTAACAGGCTGTGTTGGACAACACAACGGGCAGTAAATATCCAAAGCCATTGCACCTTCACAGCCACCCTGACAGCACTGCTGCTCCCTAAATCCTGCCCAGCTTGGCAGCACTGCTCATAGCACTACAGAAAAAACACATCCCTGCAGACATGCCAGACATCACACAGGGCTGGTGCACAGAGCACATATGATACCACGCTTAACTCAGTGCGTGGAAGTTTCGGTGCCCTGCAGTCTGTAACTCCACACACCAAAAAATGCTGGATGCTCCTGCTGCTGCTGAGGACCCACCAGCATAACTGGCTCCCAGAAATGAGCTGAAGAAGCAGATCAGGTGCCCAAAGATCTTGACGCTGTTTCCCTCAGACTACAAACGTCCCCTTTCTTTCAGCTGCTCCAGCCTCAGCCACACGTGGAGAAAAGCAGTTACCTCCATCACCCACTCCCAAAGACATAAAAGCTTCCTTCTCTGGGTGTTGTTTTTTATGGAAACTCATTCTATCAAAAAAACCCCTGGGAGCAGATCCAAGAGCAGGAGACATGAAAAAAGCTACAGCTTGCTATAAAAGGACGTTTTCCTACACAGTGTTTTCTTCATCATGTTTAACTCTGTGCTGGACAAATCAAATGATGTCAAACAGCAGGGTAATGCACTGCACTGTAATGTCACTGCAAAACAAACGGACCAACCAACCAACCAACTCTGAAGGTCACAGCATTGATGGAGAGCTTGTGAGCAGTCTGTATAAAGTCTGTAAAACCCATGAGTAAAGCCAATTTTTTCCTATGTGGTCCAGAGAGCCTTGCAGAAGTTGTTTTGATGACTGTGTCTTGTATAGCTCAGGAAACTTTGTTTATAGCCTAGGACATTGTTTGAAACTCAGGATACAAAAGATCCTGTAGAACTGGAACAAAAGCAGAGGTCTACTTTTTAAGCAGTGATTGTAACACAAGTGCATGGTCAGGTCACTCTGGCCTTTCTTCCCAGTAACTGCTATCTGCTTTAAAGGCTGCTAAGCCCATTATTTGCACCTCTTTGTAACCAGAGAATTAAAACATAGGCAGTGGATAACAACAGACTTTAATGATACATCTGGTTAGTACTTAGCAACCATCTTTCAGACCCAGACTGAATGCCAAATCACCTCAGCAATTGCATTTCTTGTACTTATCAGCCCTTCTCCTTTTTAAAATACAACTTTCTGATGGCAGCCCACAGCTACTATTTCCTTTTCAGTCTCTGAAGTGCAGAGCACTACAAATACATCATTTAGCTTTGCTGCAGTCCTTTCTGTCCCTTTGATCATCTCCTTTACACCTTCTGCATTTCTGTTTCACTTGCGTGTGCAGAACGTAAAAAGAGCTTTGCAGCAAGTGAGTTTTTCCAGGGACAGAATCTCAGCTGGTGTAAAACAGCACAAACACCACTGAAGTCAGCAACATTACTGTATTTAAGCCAGCTAAAATTCTGACCCTAATTCTTACTTCAAAGTGCATTATAATTCAACTAAGGCTTTACAATTCTCTTGGAGTGCTGACTGCTGGCTTGGAAATCTCCTTGTAGAAGTGTTAAACTCAATTGCAGATCACTACTTTGTTACTCAAGGAGTAAACGATGAACGATGCCCCTTTCTTCCTCCCATGTGTTGTGTCCTCTTAAAAATCGGTTTATGATGCTAAGAGATAGCTTTTCTAATAGTACCTAGACTGGACACTTGCTTCCTGCATTTTACAGACTTAAACCATCCCCCTTTGCATGTGGCTAGTCTTAGCTGAACATTTTTTGAATCTGATTATAAAATCTGGTTACAAAACTTTCAAATGCTTTAAAACCAAGCAATTTCACAATATTACCATGCTGCAAGTATGGATTTCCCCAGCTCAGATACTGCCAGAGAATGAACTTGGGAAAAGTTCATTGCAAAGGAGGCAGCGTTAGGCTTGGGGTTATGGGCAATCCTGGTGCTCGGCCTGAGAGTTCAGCTTCCAGTAAACCCTGCATGGTGCCCAGGAGCACAGTAATCTAAACAACCCATAAATACCCTGAAGAAAAGAAATACCAGTTGTCCTATTTCATAGATTAGGAACTGATGCCCAGAGCTAAAGTAACACATTTAATATCCCAATATTCCAAGACAAAGTTAACTCTGTATTTCTAGTCCCTGGCTAATGATCCAAGTAGTTGACATTGCTTTAGCTCTACTCTGTCAGACGGAAAGAAAAAAAATTGGCTCTCAGATAACTGAGTATCTTGGATTTGATGTAGTATATGATACCAGTGAGATTATCACATACAATTTTACCATTCCGGAAGCTGATAGTCCCATTCCTTACCCAGCTGGCAGGAGACGTGAACTGGGAAAAAGGATTTTCTTTGCAATTTTCTTGCGTTGAGAATTGTTCCAGAGTAATAAGAGCTACTCTTTTCTCTCTACAGAAATCTCAGCCTGTTAAATCGCTCTTGTGACAGCAGAATCCACATTTCAGCTACAACAGTGGGAAGTGCTGTAGGCAGGGCAGTGCCCCCGAGACGAGAGCATTTCTCAGTTCATGGGATGATGAAACACCCGTGAACTCTCTGTGCTCCAGCCAGCTTTTGAGCAATTTCTCTGCACCTCAGTCTGATGTTGCACTGCCTCAGTATTGCTCACTTCTCTCTTAGGAAAGAAATCACTGCTGTTTCCAAAAGAAAAGAAGAAAAAAGGCCTCAGTGGAGAAGGTAACTTAGCAAGTAAAGCAGCAGACACTAACAAGCCCTGAAACTTCACAGAGAGGCATCACTGGCATGTACCTCAACATCTACAGTTTAAACTCAGGCTTTAAAAACACAGAAACTTTTGTGTACATCCACATAGAACAGTTTATATTGCTCAAGCACCACTTTCGACTAATGAAGAACTAAAAATGTAAACCAGCTCCACAACAACCAGCACACAAGTGAGGAAAATGCCAGACTGTGCCCTAACAAAGCTCCTTCATCTCCCCTCCCTGCCTGCCGAAGTTCACTTGTCTTAGATAAGTGCACGAAGTCATCAAAAAGCAGAATAATTTCAAAACTTCATGGCCTTCCTTTTTTTTTTTTTCTCTTTTTGAAATGTCAGTGAGGACCGAAAGCCAGACTAACAAACTCACCAAGGAAGGATAAACCGTTCACCCTGGCCAAAACAAAAACGTCTACAACTTTTCCCCCCCGCTTCCTCCCTCCTTTCCCGCCTCCCTCCCCTCCCATGGTTCTCCCGGTGACGCCTCCCCTGAGCCAGCGTTACCTAATTTCTACACAAATACGCAGTTCCTACAAGCATCACCTTCAAGCAGCTCTGGCTGTCTGACCACACCTCGGTTTAAGGGAGCAGAGGCGAAGAGCTACTACGGAGGGGTTCTGCAAGGTAATCAACTTGTTAGATTTTTACTTTTTGTTTGCAATGCCTAACTCGTGGTTAAGTAGATGGACCAAGAAAAAACTCCTGGCAAACTTCCTGGAATTTTTCGGAGGAGAAAAGTCTCAGTACAAACTCGGAAACAGATTTAAGAACACTTTGGCTTGCTTGCTTCCTGCAGGGAACAGAGGCAGTTTTTAAGATCAAGATCTAATGTAAACTAAAAAATCACTACTATTTCTTTTAGCCATCAGTGTAAGTTATATGTGTTTAAACACACATGCATTCTGATTTAGTTTCAGTTCATCACATTAGACAGATCTGGCAAGCAGCATTCCCCCGGGACCACGTTCCAGCTGTTTCACTCAGCTCCCCACTGGCTGCATGTCTTTCTCTCCAGCCATACTGCTGCAAAACATCCTGAATTCTTTGTGCCTTCCTGTACCTTTTGCAGGCTCCAAATTGCCAAGATGCTTCTGATTCTTTCTCTGGTCACTGGGCTCGCCCTGTCTGCTTCTGGTGTCCTGACAGACAAGGAAGCTGATCCACGCCAAGAGTCATTGCATGAAATACAGAAACAAGTGAACGACCTCTGGCAGAATTTGCTCTATCCGATAACACATGGGAATGAGACTGATGGGATGGTTTATGCCACTTGTGAAATGAAGCCTAGCTCCAAAATAGATGCCGACAAGCCACAAGTGACTGGACAAGTCTTATTCAGGCAGTATTACTCCTATGGAAGATTGGAAGCCATTTTTTACTTGGATGGGCTTCCACTGGATAACAATCAATCTAGTAGAGCTATACACATCCACGAGCTTGGAGACCTCAGCAATGGCTGTGATTCTACAGGAGGACACTATAACCCTTTCAGAGTGAATCACCCCCGTCACCCAGGTGATTTTGGCAACTTTCTTCCTAAGGATGGCAAAATCAGAAAATACAAAACAAATCTCTTTGCCACAATCTTTGGCCCATATTCCATCATGGGCAGATCTGTTGTGATCCATGAGCAGGAAGACGACATGGGCAAAGGCAATAATAAGGCCAGTTTGGAAAATGGAAATGCTGGGAAACGTCTGGCTTGCTGTGTGATTGGGATATGCAACAAGAACTTGTGGGAAGAGAAACTGCCTGAGGTTACAGACAAGAAGAAGAGAGGGCTCAACAAACGTACACAGAACTAGGCTTAAGTGAAGACCAAAACCCAGCTACAGCCTGGGCAGCACAAGGTAACTCAGGCTGCACGGCTGGCCACTCAGATTTATGGCTAAAGGATTCCCGTTTCCATCTGCTTGCTCCTCTATGAAATGCATATCACTTTGTAGAGCCTCCTTTCTGTAAGCCCATCAATAAAAACAGCATCAACTCAACATTGTGATGTGTTTTCTTGAAGACAAAAGATCCTATTTTATGCAGTTTGGGAGTTGAATGCATGTAAGTAAGCATGCTGATGGATATGGTCGATAGACTAAAAAGTCTGTGCTGTAAAGGGTTCTTAAGGGATACTAAAGGAAAAAAAGTTACTGGGTAAGAATTTGCCTCTCATTAGACACTATTCAGTATTTAGCTGCAAACCCAAAAAGAAAGAAAGGTCTTTATGCTTTTAATAGTGTTGGGTGTTGTTTTGCAAGACCTTGGTAATGGACTTCCCCTAGAAATAAGGGAAAGTATAGACATTTATTTCTGTGTTGAACTTTAGATCCATTATGTTATTCCAGTTGTATAAGCCTCTAGTTTGTGCCTGTCAGTAACCAAGTTGTATACAAAAGTTTTAATGCTGCTTAGACAATGACAAAGTTAGCAGATCAGAGAGAAGTATTATTTTCAAAGCCAAAAAATACCAAGTGTGTTACTTCATACAAAAATGTAGGAAGTAAATCAGTCAGTTTAGGCTGGGAGAAGTGACAGTGAAAAGATTTGTCACATAATTTTCAGACTTAAACCTGTCACTCTATAAGGCTTTATTTTTTAATTTAACCCAACTCAGGAAGAATACTAAAACACCATCCCATGGCTATCATTCATCTGATACCGAAAAGAGAAAAGGAACCAAGCAGGTAGAACAAGCATATCAGGAAATGTTTTTATTAAAGATGACAAAATGTATTAATATAGTTTAACCACGTTGTGCTGTTAATCCAGGCAGCAACAAGAGAGGTTTGCAAACAAACTGCATAATTTAGAAAGCAAACCACAGAACAGAACTGGTAAACAAAATGCTATCTTTTAGAAATGTAGCAGACTTTCAACTTAATTGCAGTTAAGATTTTGAAATACATTCCTGAGCTCATAGGGATTAAAGAAATTCCGCTGTCTTTATTATACAAATTCCCATATGCTTAAAAATAGTCTCACTTACAAAAGCAGCAGCATTCTAAAAGAATGCTTCTTAATCTGTCATTTTCACACACTTATTTTACAATTTCAGTGAACATTGTTTTTCCAATAACCACAACATGATACTTTCAAATGAAATCCTTCTCACAGATAATGCATGAATTCACTATTAGGTGAGACAACCTCCTTAAAATCAGTTTGTGAAATGTAGCTTCTGCATATCCCTGCCACAACAGTCCCTTCCCACTCTGCTTCCCCAAAGCCCAACACCAAAAAGGCTTATATGTCTGGTTGTGATTTCTTCATTTCTAAAGAACTAGAAAAAGGGAACACAGGTCTAAAAAAACCCCTAAAGCAAAACAAGCAAAACCACTCCCCCCCAAACCTAAGGTATGTTCATTCCACAACAAAACACTAGTTAAATTTACTGGGGAAAAAAACCCCATTGTTCTAATAGCACAATGATATCAATTAAAGCAATATCCGAGGAAGTTACTGACAAGAATATTTAATTACCTAGAGCAGCAACAATGTCTCACTTTTACAAGTGTCCTGGCTTTGAAGTCTTGTGTTCCTGGGAGGAGGCTAAAAACGTAGCTAAGACACACATTTGCTAAGGCAGGAAGGACAGAGGCAGTATTGCAGCAGTGACATCACACTGAAAATGAGGTTCTCAGAGATCTAGGTATCTTAGTGGAATTTAGTGATTTGCAAAGATAAAAATGGCATCTATGAGAGAGAATGCTGTGAGGACAATTACTGAGATGTCCTAATTGCTGGGCTGGTACATCACTATGCTCTCACGTAAAAGACACAGTGCAAACAGTCAACAAATGAGGCACTAGAAAGCTGTTGGTCTAGCACTGCTTCTACCTGCTCGAATTTTTACACCGAACTCTTCACTAACTAATAGCATTGACTGGCTGTTAAGGGACAGGGAGGAAAATGCTCATTCACCATTTTTGGGTCAGGAAAGACACAGGACGGGGAACCAGTAAAAGATTTCCAAGCTCAACTACCCAAAATCTTGACCTTATTTGCTTGCCTCAGTTCTGACTCCATTGATATTTAGCTCTGTGCAGTATTAGACTGTGAAAGATGGAAAAGAACACATCTTGAATAAAATGCCACTTAACTTGACATTCAGGCACTAACGGAAATAATCCTGCCACATTCTCTTGGAGATTTCAGTTTGTACAGCTACTTCTCTTCTGACTGTCACAAATAAGTCAATAATGCAGTCAGTAACAATTACTGGGAACAGCCCAACAATCTTTCAAATACTTAAGCTCTTCTTGTTTCTTTTCAGGTAATAAGGAACTTAAATGGTGATGAGGATAACGAAATAAAAACTGCTTCATGTCCTTAATACACCTAAATATACAGGTAGCTTTTGTTCCTAAGGGCTGCTGCTTAACATCAGTGGAATGCTGCAATGTCCAATAGCCTTTAAAGAGAAAGTAAACATATTTGAGGAGCACTGGGAGTATGGCTTTATATCCTGCAGGCAGACACTGAAAGGGTTACACAAATGCACCTGCTAGGGAAAACACATGAGAACAGAGACAAGCCACATTTTTCACCTTCCCACTATCACTCCTTATATTTATACGTAATAATTTACATACAGCCTTTCTTCTGCTGAATACAAACTGTTCATGGACTCTGACACCTTGATTATGGCAACACCTGCTAGCTCATCTTCCCCATACAGAAGAGTTTGTCAGTACTGCTAATATAAACTCTCCTTATTCACTAGCTGGCAAGTGGGCTGTAAAAATTTGCAGCTGGCAGTTATTTGTCAAAGAAGTACTCAATCTGGGAGGGATTTTCCTTTTTATTAGTAGTATTTTATTAAATTTGGTTTAATTCCCTCTGATTGGTTTCAAGTTCTAGAAATGAGAAATGAACATTTACAGACAATTAGGTCCCAAGGCAGCAGAAAAATTGCCTTGACGGCTGCTGGCCCATAGAAGCTCCACAGCTGCTGAGAGTATTCCTTGTGCTACAAACAGCAGAGGAAGGACCTGCCTCCCCTCCTCCAACAGCTGCTAACTTCAACGTTAAGTATTCCCTCACTGCTGCCTTCCTAGAAGCACAGTAGCACAGCTCCAGCATCAGGATTGAGCTAGGGAATGACACAGCAGCCTCCCTTTTCCCCACTTATTATAGGAATGTTTTCCTATGACTAAATAACTTCAAAAGAAGAAGTTTAAGAAAGTGGAAACAATGCAAATAATCCTTCTACCATAACATAGACCGGTGAAATGAGGAGGAAAGGAAGAGTTATCCTTAATTCCAAATCATAAGAAAATAAAAAAGACAACAGATTCCTTTAGAAAGGAGAACACAGATGGAGTTGGCTGAAATCTACCACCCGTTAACTCAGCTCGAGGGCTGTTCCAGCTCCTGTAAGTTGAGGAATGCAATTCCAGTAACTGAGAGAGCCAAGTAGGTGGACAGGGCATCGCTAGTTCTCCTCTTGCTGTTTTCCTTGCTTTGGAACAGCAGTGCTGTTTCACTCAGTAAGACTTCTGGCTTCTCTGATGATATTTCCTTCAGAGCTTCATTAAATTCGGTTCTCAGTATCTGGTGAAATAACTCCCTTCATTTTCATGAGATGAGCTGGGAGAAGGAAGGAAAAATTTTGTACAGTTGAGAAAACAAAGGTATAAAGGTTTGTAATGAGAGAGCCATATACATGCAGGGATGGCTTTCAGAAACTTCCTGTAAGGGAACAGTGATCTTATTCTAAGGATGTACTTACAGTCACTATACATAAAGAGAACCAGAATGCAGTCTGAGCAAGAAGCAAAACCTTTCAGCCTTAAGATGCTTCTCAATTTATCACCCTTGAGAGACACTTCTAACCATAAAATACCGTCCAGCACTAGGACTATACATGTTACAGGAGCCTAGTGATTACATGATAAATCATTATCATTGGCCTCTGCTACAGTAATGTAAATTACATCTATGTTGAAACTTCAAATCATTGCAAAAATCCAACATGACTAAACCTTATCACTAATTCCTTCCCTTAGGTAATTTACAGTTTTGGTACACTAAAAGTAAAAACCAAAAGTAACAGAAAGACATTAAAAAAAAAAAAATTAACAGTTCAATTTAAAATAATCAACCCTACGGCACACTGTTTCACTGATCATATTTGCAACAGCACAGACATTGCAAAAGGATTACAGTGAGATGCTCGAGGGCCTGGATTTCATACCTCAAGCCGAACTGTTATCCAAATATTCACAGTTTTCAGCAGCATCAGATGGTTTCTTGTTTTCAGATTCAGAGAGCTCCTCAAAGCTGTGATTTGTGTCTGCAGTTGTAACACTGAGCCCTCCATGCCTTCCAGGGTCTTCAGCATGCACCACATCCACGGAGCTGCTATTTTGATCCCCTCTTTCATTTGGAATTTCACAGTTGCTCTCTGAGGTTTCGTCATTGTCTTTCAGGGCCTCAGTTTTGCCTGTTTGTTCATTCTCAGAGTTTGAGGGATCTGTGGGGTCAGATGGGTCAGGGCTGGAAAGTGGGAACTCTCCCTCTGATGAACCATTAAGCTCTGTTCCAACTACCATGTTCTGCTCCCCCGCAGAAGTGCCTGCTCTTTTCCCTTCCAGTTCTGCAACTGTCAGTTTAATTATCTGACTTCCAAGCTTGTTTATTTCTTCTTCCTCAGAAGGTAGCTGGGGCAATGAAGGATAAAAATGTTTATTTTTGTTTCTGTTATTTAAGTTTGTTCCCTCTGGAGCCAGAGAATCACTTGAAACAGCACAAGTTTCATCACATTCTCCTTTCTGTTCTGCTGAAAGAGAAATGGAACAGTGAAATGCTTGAGTCAGTTGCAGGTATTTTTTATATATCTGATCTGAAGAGTGTCACCACCAATGCCAGACCACGGAGACGTTTACTTCAGTAAGGAATTTTTAAGAGTTCTTCCCTATCCCCTCCCAGGCCCATTTCTTAGATGATAAGCAATCAACACTAAGTTCCTTGCAGGATCTGGCCCTGTTTTGGAGCCTGTGTTTCCCCAACACCAACAACTCTAAGAGTCAGTCAATACCATACTGTAGAACAGCAGGGTCAGGTAAACTTTTTCAAAGGAATGACAACTCCAAGGAAGGCAATTAGCTATGGAAATTTTTGGCACAGCTTATAATTAATCCCCACATCACTACCGCTTTCAGGGGTTAACACAAGCTCCATTTATTTGAAGCTTTTCACAGGCTTTCATCCAATAATGAAGTTTTGTTATTGGTCCTGCAATGTTTCTCCTAACATAAAAGATTATTTTGATTGGGGTAACAGCATAAAACAAAGCAGCAGTGGAAGAATTTTAAATATACCATTATACCAAAAGGCAAACACTGAACAAAATGTCAGAATAGAGAAAACAGCAGTGTGTAAACAAACAGCTTTGTGAAAGAGGGAGAATTTGTCCTCATACCATTAGACGACAAAAGGCCTCATTGAAAATAAGCTTGCAAAGTGAAGTAAGAAAAATTAGGAAAGGCCAGAAGCTTCACTGACAGCTTAAAATGTCTCCTGCCACACAGATGCATTACATTTTAGTATGTAAGCAATTACTCTGTTTCTCTCACAGGAATCCTGCCTCACGCAGAGCACAGGACAGCCCAGCTGCAGGGAGGATAGTTTCTCTGTCAGACCTGCCTCATTTATAATTTGGGAGCAACCAAGTGAGTGAGACGAAGGTTGCCATGAAGGGAACAGACACTCTTACTACCATTAAGGAAGCTAGGGATGCAATGCTGAAGACCTGGAATTAAGGTCTATAGGAAAGGCAGGGATAAATTAACTTTCAAAAGGTGATCACCCACTGGATCTAATCCTCATTATGTGAGCAGTCAGCTGGAAACCTAGGAGCTTGATGTGCAGGACTGCTCTGCTCATATTGTCTATCAAACTGCTCAAATAAGAGCCAAAGTGTATGCACCTTAAACTGGCACTTGAAATTAGCAGGGACTCTACCTTATTCTTTGTGTGCCTCAGTTTCCTCGCTCTTACAGTAGGATAACACCAACCTAACCACCTTACTGCAATTTTCTGAAGACAAATTATTTCAAAGCAGTAAATCACCAGAGAAAAGTTCACAGAAAAACAGTACTGTTGTCTTCAGGAATGCTCGAAATAGAGCCCAGGGACAATGCATTCAACAACAGAGCATAAAAAAGCCCTGAATAGCTGTTCATCAGCAGCTGTGATACTCGAGTACAATCTGCCCCATGACACTGCATGGGAAAAAGTGAGATTTGGTGACAAATACATTCTTTAATTCATATGACTGTACTATGTCATTATGGAATTTCACACAGGAAATACACAGTATATCCTACAGACATCCACCATCTAGATTAACTGAAACAATGACAACAAGTACAGATTAAAGGAGGCTTTGATGAGACCAGGGTAAGTGGATAGACTGGATAAAAAAAAGCCTGCAAAAGCCCTCTGATTACCTGCAGATCTAGCTAGGGCAACACTTAATGCATTATAGGAAGTTCTGATAAAAATAGTATGTTTGTTCAAAAGCTAAAAACATTTCTTGGACCAAACAGGCACCAAGTATCAGTGATACTGTTTAAAAGATCATATCTGACCAATGTGACTTCAGGTCTAATACTTAAAGATACATAAGAATTTCATTGCTATTCTGATTATCAACTGTTTTCACTCAACTGATCATTCAATAATGGGAAAATAAAAGTGGTTTTGTTTTTATTTCGGTAATACTTTAAACCAAGAGCGTACTTGCTTGGTAAATGAAGGCAGATAAACACATTCCTATGTTTTTCCCAGCTGCCAAGCTGCCCCAGATTTTGGAGGTACATGGTATAGATGAAAAACTGCAATATGCACCAAGCTCTTGAAGCTCACCAGCAGTCATTCTCTACGCAGAGTGGTACAAAAGGCACCAGTGCATCACTCCCATACAGATGCTGAATACAGAAGAGCCGTGTGACTCTAAGCAAAGGGACATGCCCTACAGCTGAAAACACACTGCTTCCTTTCCAGGCTTTGAAGGGAAGATAGCAGCCCCAAACATCCTTCAGAAAAAGGATCTGGAGTAGCAGAACAGGTTACTGTTGCTCCACTTACTGCTAGAAGCTATGGCTTTCCCCACGTGGCTGGTAGCATATATGTGCTCATCTATGTCACAGAAACGTTGGCCCGGTTTCATTATCACAGAAGTAAATTTTGTCTGAGTTCTCACTGCAGGTTCCTAGTTACACTGGGACACAGGCAAGGGAAAAACCAAGCTGTTTGGGCAGGCAGAACAGTAATTAATTAACCTACTCCAGTTAAATGACAGAATTTCTGTGATTGGCCTTGGCTCTTGTTACACTCATGAGATGGAGAGGAGGAAAGAAGGTGATGACCTACTGGGAGCTGATTCTTCCTATGACTGCCACAGGTCTAATCCTTGCCTGCCTTTTCCTCTCCAAGGCTGCTTTCTTCTGCTCTTCTCTTCCCCTCCCTATCTCTCAGCTCCT
This sequence comes from Cephalopterus ornatus, assembly GCA_013396775.1. Lineage (NCBI taxonomy): Eukaryota > Metazoa > Chordata > Aves > Passeriformes > Cotingidae > Cephalopterus > Cephalopterus ornatus. The sequence goes on along the minus strand of VZRE01012924.1, from coordinate 505,193 downwards.
GCTCCATATCCCTTTGTTTATCCAGTCCCTACACTCACTCTGCCCATGTCTCATCCACCTTTCTACCTTTTTAGCACATCTTGCTTTCACTGCCCCTTCCTCTCTCCTGTGCTCCGACCTCTGCTCAGACAGATGCAGGTTCCCCCTCACTCAGACTTTCTGTCAATCCCCATCTACTCTAGTCCTTCCATCACTTGAGAGTCCTGATCTCAGTCCTTGCTCTCTTCCAAGTTTTGTTCCCTTTAAGTTTGTATTATCTTGAAGGAATCCTGCATATAGAGTTTTACCAGCACTGGTGGTACAAAGCAAGCTCAACAGAATCATTGGTTTGTTTTTCATTGTTTTAGCAGATGAGATTTGAAAGTGAATTATTTAGAATGGGGTGAAAACTGCAGCCTTTTTTTCTCAGGGTGGAAACCTTTTCCCCACATTTCAAATTCCTTTCAATTATAGGTACACTAAATTCTTGCATGTTTAAAAAAACCCCAACCCCAAACAAACAACAGACAAAAAAAGCCCACCAAAACCACGTGGTCATCAGTATTTAACACAAAAAAAAGTCATTTGGATGTCATTAAAAAAAAGTCAGCTGAAGTAGAAAACACAGCATGGAAAGCTTCAGCACAGAGCTAAGGTTTGGCAGTGTTACGAAGCAACAGCAACAGGGTCTGATGAGATGTGACAGGCAGATCAGACTGCCTGTCTGATCAGCGTGTAATCACAACTGTAATACCAGCCTCACCTAGGACAAGCACCTAAAGGAAAGAGCATAATGCCACCAAGTAAATACTTTCAGTAACTGCAGATTTAATTAAAAATCAACAATTAAGTAGGCAAAAAAAAAATATTTATGAATTATTATTACTCACCAGAGAGCTATTCACTATAGTTTCTATTCGTATTTTTAGCAAAAATATCAGCTGATCAAGATCATAAAAAAAGATCAGTCTGGCTGTCAAGTTTTATCAGATGATGACATGGATTATAATGTCAAAATTAAGCCACAATCTATTTAGTTTCAGGACTAACAAATAAATTGTTTATGATGCTTCATGGTTAGCGAAGAAAGATCTGAGCATACCAAAATGTTATTATGCCCATTAAAGAGCACTATCTTCTGCTACTGTCAAGTCAAGCTTGACTTTGGAGGGATGTTAAAGCTTGCTATTGGAGTAGGATTTTTAACAAAAGACATGCAAGACTATAAAAAAAGCAGTCAATTTCTCCAGGAAAATGAGTCAGGTATTTCAATTTACCAGGCACAATCAGGAAGCCATTCATCTAGATATCACCTATAATGCAGGAAAGTGCTAAGCCAGTTCCACAGACTGCTTCCTACTGTGCATTTTAACTGAGGCAAAAAGCACAGGAATCAGTTAACTGTAACACAGATGGCATGAATAACTTCTCACAGTATCCAGTTGCCTGGCTGGAAAATTCTTTGAGGTGTAGGGCCTGATCCCTAGTCCTGTGCAATCTATTTAACAGTAATTTTTCAGTTGTGTCTTTGCTATTTGTACTGGGACCACCTATCTGTTTTCCTTGTGGATGATTTATTCAATCTCTGTGACCACTGAAAATCTGCCTTCTGCTATCCCAGCACGAAAATTTATTACGTTTCATTTGGAAAGAAAAGAGTGCTCGGCTCGTTCCTTACGTTCCAGGTGCTCACCTTGTACTTCAGTTTTCTGTGGCTTATCAGTGAACGCCAAGGGTGACCTGGAGCGCTGCAGCACGGGCAGGGTTGGGTCACTGAATGTTATCGTATCCTTTCCACCTGGAACAATCTCAGTGTTAGAACTGATAATCCACCAATTACATCCATTGTGCACTAATGATATCCAAACATATCCTACAATTTTTTAGCAATGTTACAGAAAAGTACAGAACAGGAGAAGTATCGCAAATGATCCTTTTAGAGCATGGAAAACGACCCTCTGTACTGGATCTGGAACATGCAAGTCAAATGCAGAAAAGGCGTATGTTTTTACCTGCAGTACTGAGTAAAGGCCAGATTTTGGAAGACCAGGTGCGGTATGCAGCAAATGCTATTAGCAATTAGCATTCAATTACAAATATTAATAATCAGATCATACCAAAAGTTTTACGAAGAATAATGGATCATTTGCATGCTATTACCAGCAGGTGCTCAGCACTGACTCTTTATTACTCTGCATCATGTGATACAAGAAGGTTCATAATTACGTATTTCTACACTTCAGCCTTACATATTATTCTACAATACTCCCCTAATAAATACTAAAAGCTTAGCATAACTAAGAACTGAGGGAGCAAACAAGTACACATTGCTGGGAAACAGGAGGGATTTTAATCTGAAAATTACAAAAACATTTCTGAGCATTTTCGTATTAAATCAAATGGAAGAGGGCAATTTTCCAGCTCTTTTGCAGACAAAATAGTGCAAGAAACTCTTCATCTGAGGACTCTGCCGTAGATGCCTAGTCTTTACATATTTTAGCAATACAAAGAGCAACACCTGCATATCCTTTAGGAAGTCCTTCACTATTCAGGATGGTCATGTTTTTAGTGCCTGACACTACCTTAAACCTAGAGAGGAAACAGCAGGAAATGTGCATGATCAGCTAAGTGTGGTGTTCCCGTGGCCTCCAGAACAACCGCCAGCTGATAAGTAATGGCTGGGGAGGCAGCAAGCTACTGCCCTATTCATCTCCATGAGAACGGACATTTATGGAACAACCACTTCTCCCCTCTAAATCTGTTTGCACCTTTCACCTTAATGCAACATCCTAAATCTAATCACCCATCCAAGACAAAGACTTTCAAAAGAGCACCACATCAGGAGATACCGGAATAAATTCAGCTCTGAGAAAGCTCTGGTACCTATGAGGGAATAACAAAAGTGAAGCTGTTCCCATGGAGCCTAACCAGACTACCCGAATCCCTAACTACTTTTGAAGGCACTGGCTGCAAATACCTTGATCCTGACAGTATTAATGATGCATTTATACCCTTTTCCTTATGTCGGGCAATACACTGCAGCAATATGAATGCAATTAATGCTTTTGAAACATAGATCTTGTCAAGCTTTGATCCCCAAAGTATGCATCAGAATTCTGCCTTTGCCACAGTCAGTAATAAAAAACCAGTATTAACTAGCAGCAAAGAGGAGAACCCCCTCCAGTGTAAGGCAAAATATTTAAAAACAAAAAAAAAGGCAAACCAAATCCGATGGCTATTTCAAAATGCAAAAGCCCCCAGATGAATGTACTTTCCTGTAACAGCGAAGGAACTTTGTATTGGAAGAAATAAATCATACAGGGAAGAACAAGCGGTATGAAAACACCCAACAGATAGTCACACCAGTCAAAAGCAGCCACATATCCAGAAAAATACAAAAGAATCCAGCAGGGGAAGTAAAAAGATGATGAATAAAAAAATTGAGGGGAGGTTTTAATAGGAAAGTAGAAAGCAGAGTACTTTTTTAAATCTAATAAAAAAAGTAAAGCCTGAGCTGAAGTTCCTGAAGATTGCAAGACAAGCTTCAAAAAAGGTATTTCTTGACTTCCAGCCAGCATTTACACAGTAAACACATTTACTTTCACATTTTTCTCTGAAAACCAACTCAGTCACAGAAAATAAAGCTAAGCTCAGTATCCACACATCTTAACAACAGACGTGGCTCAAAGAGTCTGATGCATGTTTATTTATTAACAGCGACTCACATTCTTTCATGAGGGAGGGGCATGGAGGTACTGCTACACTACATCCTGAGAGTCATGATCTGAAGTTGGATTACACACAAGGAATTTCAACTATCTGCTCTGTAAACTCAATTTCATAACCTTCATGTTCCTCTAATGAATTTTTCAAGGACTTTAGTGAAAAGTATACAGATTTCAAAATACACAGAAGTTTTCAGTGGTAGTAAATTTTTCCTTTTCTTCTCCGGGGCTGGGTATGTCCTCTTTTAGCCTCTGCTGCACCCCACGCCACTGTAAGTGGCTGCAGCCACAGCAGCTGCTGAGCTCATTAACTCTCCCTTGCCCCTGCTCTGCGCCGATTACTGCAGAGCAAGAGGCAGCCCCGAAACTCTCTTATCATCCCACGCAGAAAAAGGATGAGTCATGGACAGCTCTTTTCTTAGAATTTTTTCCAGTGGAAATCTGGAATTTTCTGGAAATCATATATTTAAAAAAATTACAGTATTACTTATCTGAATGTCTAGTGACATCACATTGTGAGAGGAATAAGGTGGGGTTTACTGTGCACTCTTTCTGAATACATTTAACATATTATGTGTGCATATCTGAACCACAATGTACCCAAGACAAAGCAAAGAATGAAACATTTCTGTGAACATCACATTCTCTGCTCCCTTCTCAAGGCAAGCAGGATCATAAAAAGATAATCAAAACCAAACCTATGCCCAAGCTTGCTTTCTTTTCAGCAATGAAAATAAACCTCACAAGAGATTCATTTAATTAAAGCCCATTTTCCAAGGAGGGGAATCTAAAGTCTGTGGTAGGCAGCACTTCTACAGAAAATGAAATATGCTACTTGTTTCACCTTTTCAAAAATTAAATATGCACTTTCTCTTGACTTAGCTTCCCCATAGTTCGTTCATACATTTCTCAAAGAGCAGATGACAAATATGTCACCTAACAAAAAACCAGAAGCGTTCAAAATCTTTCTTCAGTCGGATTGAGTATATTAACACCATTTGGAAGATATTATTATCATGGTGACAGTGGATGTTATAAATGTTAAATAAATGTTATATAAACATTGTTCATAAATGTTATATGAACAATGATGTCCAAGTAGGAACATGAACTTCAGATTAAAACCCTGAAATTTATGATGTGCATTTCTTTCAGTGCTGGAATGAACATCAGCTTTTATCTGCCTTTTTTTTAATGATGAAAACTTCCATTCACAACCAAATAATACTTTTTTGCTCTGGATTTAAGACTAACTAGAAGAGATACTCTCCATGTTCTCCTCCTCACCCAAACCAACACTGAGCCACAGAATCCACTGTAGTATTCCCACACTATTTGTTACACACTGCTGTTTTATGGAGCAGAAGCTTGACATGCTCTGAAAAGAAAACTGGTGACCCACCAGGTGTTGCAATGCTCTTTCTGACCACCTTGGGATTAGAGTGCACTTGGAAACAAAAGTGCACTTCTGATTTAAAAGGCAAGCAACATATCAACAAACCTTGGGGCTCAACAGAACTCGCAATCCAGTGTAAAATTCCTTTAGAACTTTTAAGATCATCCTCTCTTACTATTTTCCTTAATGTAAATAAATTGTCGTGTAGAGGAGCCTCTATTTCTCCTGTGGTCATCTAACTCATTTGACTGAACATCTTAATCTGCTGGATAGAAAAATGTTCAGATAACATTTCCATTTCCATTTATTTACATGCAGTGACAATATTTAAAGTACTGCTAAAATCAGTTACTAAAAATATACGTTAAGCAGAACCTACTCCCAAATCCCACTGAGACATTGTAGCTCAGGCCTTCAGGCAGCAAAAGAAAGGAAGGAAAGAGACAGTTGTTATTGTATAAACATTAATTTGTTTTCTTACCTACATAAATCAACAATGTTGCAAGAAGTTCCCACTTCCATTTTTTAAAATACATTTTGCAAATATTAGACATGCTGCTTTTATTAGTATAAAAATTTCATGGAACAAACCCCTACGGTACCTTGAACCACTGAGTTTATAATACACATCTGTACTAATGTACAAAACTGCTTTAGCAGGGTCTTAGACAAATATTTCACTGGTATCTTTTGGAGAATATGGGAAGGACAAATGCACTAAAGAACACTATTAGTGTTAGGTAACTAACTGAGGAGTGATCCATGGAAACAAATTTGGGACCTGTAGTTGTGGAAAGAGTCAAGAAGAGAGCCAGTTCCAGAGAGGTGACTGAGAACGCCTGCAATGGGCAAGCTCAAGTGGAAACACACCACATCAGCCCAAAGAGATCAACAGCGGAGGTTTGTCGCAGGGGCTCTTCACCTCTGTTAAACGTTTTCTGCTAGATGTAAAGCTTAGGTGGAGAAAACGGAGCCAAAAAACTAGAAGCCTAAACCACACTCCCTCCCACCCCCAGCAGCACTGATAGGAAGCTGTAAACAACAAAGCCTAATGATGCAAACACCAACAATGGGAGTAGCATAATTTACAGTGGTTAAAGAAGACACAATTAGGTGTAATGGGAAGAAAAGAAGCAAATAAGTAAATGTAAATTAAATATTGCACATTTTCCTAACAATGAGGTCTATTAGGAAGCAGATTAATCTCCCATTACTTGAGTAATTCAAAACCAAATATAATACTTAAGACACTACAGGGAATAAACCTGTTCTGGAGAGATGGACTAGAAAATTTAGGACCATTTACATTTCCAGTTTCTAAGAGTTTATGATTCTACAGAAAAACATTTAAAAAACAGTGAAAAAAATCCATGGAAGTTACAAGAAGTACAAAAATAAAATTTGTTGAAAAACATAATGGCCAATAACCTGTGTAATATTTTATACGATGTTTAAATAAAATAGTTTCCTTTTGTTTTGTCTGCATTCTATGGAAATAATTTGATTATTCCCAACATTTAAATCCTTTTTTTTCAGTATTTTTCAGGTATTTGTCAATGCATATTGAACTTAAGAGTTAAAAAGTCTAGTGATTTTTGGCTTCAACTTAATAAATATTAGACATTTCTAAATTTGCAAATGTGCTGAAAAGAACATTTGCAAAATAGCTATAATTAAAAAAAATTATAGCCAAACTTTTCTTAAATGTAAATATACCCTTGAAAACTAAATAATGCAAGCTATTCTCTTGAATTTGTACTAACCTGGAAGACTCCACAAGCCAGCAATTTCCAAAGTTCTTAATTTCTTTTCTAGTTCTGCCACTCGATTACCTAGAATTCTTCAGAAAAAGAATAGTTGTTATACTAAGGTAACCAAAGCACAATTGCTTATATGACTACAGCTGAATTTTTAATTTGCTACTTAACTAGTGCAGTAAATCTGTACACAGTCACCTCTTCACTAACAGCAATGGACAACCTTCCCCAGAGCTAAAAAGTAAATATATTTGTCTCATCTATCCCATGGTTTAAAAAAAAAAAAAAAAAAAAGGCCTAGGATGTACTGGACATTCAACCTTTGCCATTCAGTAAGGACAAAGAATAGCAACTCATAGTATTTCTATCTCCTTGCCTGCAAATATCACTTTAATTTCTCTATAGCTAAACCCAGAAGGTAAAAGCTACACAGACAAAATACGGAAAACTCAAGACAACATCTAGATTGATTCTGAAATTCCAAGACACAATTTTGGCCTAAGTCCTTTATTCAGAGAGGTTTCTCTATCACTATGATTGCTTAAAACGGCAAGGAATATTTTTTCCACTACACCTTTTTTTGAAACTGTTTTCTACTTTACTAAAAAGCCTCAAGCTCTTTGCTGTCTTTATCATCCTCTCTTAGTTTTCACTGCATTCCTTGGGTCATCTCTTCTTTTGTATCTGATTTCATACACAAATACTATTTGCAGTTAGCTCTCCTGCAGGATTTAACTTTTAGTCTTAATTCTCTCCCCCGATCAAATGAGAGATTTCTATCTCGCAAAGAAAGCTCTTTTCTCCAATGAACTTGTGAAAGTGTTTCACAGGCACAGCAAGTCTCCTGGAGTCAGAAGTCTTTAAATAAATCCCAAATAATACTCAACAGACTGAGAAACCTAGACGAGGCAGCAACTCTAAACATGACAGCAGAGATTATGGACAGCAGGTTTTACTCATCAAATTACAGCAACAGGGTAAGTCAGTTAAATTTGAACTGAATGCTCAGAAGCAGCATATCACAACACAGCAAGGCAACAGTAGCTTCCCATGCACATCAGAGCTGTGTAATCCTGCACTGGAGCTCTCCAGCGAGGGCTTTATGAGCAGACATTTGAGCGTACTGAGAATGTCATCACTGACAAGATGGCAGATTCCGGGAAGGACATGAAGAATAGCAAACCCAGCAAATATCAAAAGGGGCTAGAAAAATTGATTAACAAGGACTAAGTATTTTTGAAATCTCTACTGTGAGGGCTATGCAATGGCACAATAAAAGCCTGTAAGTATTTTAAAGACTACAAAAATATCAAGATGAGAGACAGAATGTAAAACAGAAGGAGAAAGCTTATAATAAACATCAAAGAAAGCACTGAGAGGTACAGGGGTATGTCAGCTAAAAAGCAAACAGTTCATCACATTCAAAAGCAGAGGAGAGAAGACATTTGGAAGCAGTTGTGTTTATTTCCCCATTGAAACTCAGAAATCCAGTATGTTACAAAGGTTGTGATGGATCTGTTACTGTCTTCTCCAATTAAAAGCAAAGTTATTCAAGTCTAGATTTCACTTTCAGAATGCTTTCCATCTGGTATGAAAGACTCAGTCTTAATAACTCTATTTTCATATCCCAGAGTATGGCCCGACATCCAGCAACTGCGCTCTGCAGCACAACACAACAGCTGACAGGGAAAGGCACAGAGCAGCTTTCAGGAGCTCCACCTTGCACACAGGGAGCCCGTTCCCACCTTCCTGCCTAAGGCCTCACCAAGGGTCAGCTGAAGGACATGGAGTTCCCCAGGCTTAGAGGGGCAGGGAACAGAGAGAACACACAAGACTTCTTCCACAGCATGTTAGCTCAGGCAGGGAGCTGACAAAACAACATTGATTTGGCTAATGATTGTCACCACAAATGACCCAGAAGTTCAGCACTTCTGCCAGGAGAAGAAAAAAATCCTTATTATTTTAGTAAGTATTTCACTAGTAGTTCCAGGGTTAAAAAACGGGGAAGGATGCTACCCTTCCTGCCAGCTAGCCATATCACAGAAGGAAACTCAACCCTCTGTATCAAGTTATTACTACTGCCCCTGTTATTTAGGCAACAGGAGCAAAGTCACTTTTCTCTTGCTTCTCTTAAATTTTGTAATTCATTTATCAGCTGTACCACACTATTTCTAAAGGTTTTGGAGAAAATATATCCTGAAAATACCTACTGAGTCCTCAGAAGAGGTGCTGAGCTATTTTTTAACCCTTTTTGCAGGATCTTACATAGAAGGATCATTCTGTGTCTCAGAACAACGGCCGGCAAAAGCAGAGGACAATACTTAACCCCACTCCTTTCATTCAGGAAGAGAGCAAAATACATTCAGTGATGAGTATGATTCTAGTTTGCTTCGAAAAAAACATTATCTCAAGACCTAAATAAAGCCATAAATTCCTATAGAAACATTTTTTGAAAGAGAAATGTGTAAGCAATTCTGAACACAATGTGGTTTTTCGCATTTCTTCCTTTCTCCTCTGACGTCCAGATAATTTGCCACTTCCATATCTGCTGCGGGAAGACTGAGCTGGGTAGGCCTACCTGGGCAGGTATTTTTAAAGGGCCTCATGGGCTGGTAGCATCAAATTCCCTAATCTGTTTTTTTATCTTTAGACCCAGTGGACCAGATCCTTCAACTAAAACAGAAGGATTATGTCATGGACGCAGGTTCTGATAGCTATTTCCACTGTCCTCTGGTCATATGTTTAATACAACAAAGGAGTTAGACTAAACCTCCCTCCAGGATAAAGTTTTACAGAAATCTATTGTTAATGTAACAGCAGCAACACTCTTGCTTGACTTTAGAAGCTCCTGTCTGGCTCTCCCACGGTTTCCAACATATATGGCTGTTGGAGCAGGAGCTGTGGTGATTTACAGCACCTGAGCTCCATTCACTTCACTTTCAATTTACATCTTGCTACAGAAGACATACACCCTCATACAGATACAATCACCTAAATGCTTGTAAATAGGGTCTGTCACAACCACATACCCAGCTCTACACATCACATGGAAACGTACTCAAGTTACAGACTGACACAATCCTTTTTGTAATTTTGGTCATGACTGAGCTTGCCCAAGTTAGAAACGTTAAAATTAGTGCAACATGTCTGACCAACAGAGCAGCTTCTACACTGATCTAGCTTGCATAGGTGCTGACAATTTCAGGAACAAATTACACTAAAAAGAATATCTAATAAATGGCTTATTGCTGGCAGAATAAAAAGGATTTTTATCCACTTGCTAGACAGGGTTAGGACTGTTTGGTTTTGCAATTATGTAACTATTTGATCTTGCAACACACTACTGCATATAGAATTAATTTACAACTGCCTTTTCAAATTAAGCTAATGGACCTGTGAGGCAAAACACTGGACCTTGCTTAAACAGCTACCAACCACCTGGAATAATCTGTTCTCTTCCCAAACAACTACTTATTTTTTTCTGAAAACTGAGGCTAAAAAGATAAAGACTGGATTTAGTCTACTTGTTCCTAGGCATATATTCCCACAGCTCCTTTTATCATGCCACATCTTTAGAAAAGCAGCAATAATAATAGTGTGTCTTTTCCAAGAACAAGTGGCAATGGATGTTTTTAACAACAGTGTAACAGCAGAAAGTCAACTTCAACTGTGCATCCAAATTCTAATGTACATTAAAAAAATCCACAGTCTTGTTACTGCTTCAGTTAATCAGAAAGCAAATCCACTGTTCTGCTCGTGTAAACTCACATAGTCAACTCTCAATCTGCAAGCAACAAAAGAGGTTTAGACTTTAGAGTAAGTTAACTGTATGGAGGAAAGTAACTTCATATGGTCTGAAAAGTCTCATTTACTGATAATAAAATCATTACTAGGTCAAAAAACTCCCAAATATCAAAAGCAGAACTTCTTCCCTGAATGAAACATCTACCACAAAATCTCATGTTTTTTACCCAGTAAATCTCACTTTCTTCAAACAACAATCTTCAAGTCTTACTGTGTCCTCCAAACATGCTCTTTGTGAAGGGCAAGATTTCTACCTTGTGATTTATGCAAAACTTTTTGTCATTACAATTCTCTCTAGCCCCACTTCCTTCTCAGCCTCCTACTCTGAATGGGGAAATGCCTTTAACAAAAAACATCCATCCATACTAGTACCAGTTTATGAACCTGTCCATTTGACTTGTACACTGACCACACTCACCTCTAACCTTCTCCAACAGATGGGCAGTTTCTTGCCCATTTTCAGACATCAGAAGTCTTTACTTTTAACTTTTTACATGGCAAATAAGTGCCCCCTACAACAGCGAATGTATCTCAAATAAAGGATATCTTTCCTTGATGTCCTTTCTGCATTTCCCTTTTTTCACCCTATTTTTTGTATGTCTTATGTGCTTCAACTTGTAGTGGTTCCCATTTCTCCTAGTCCTTAAAAGCTTCTTTAATCCAACTAAAGCCAAAGGTGACAAAAAGAGTGAGCATACCACATCGGAGTTTTTGAGGCTCTTCACTCAACTTGACCAGGATTTATCTTTCTTTTTTATTTCCTCTAAAGCATCCTGAACTGTCTACAACACTACAGTTCTGAGCACACTTGTGACCTCGGACAGATGTGGAGTGTCACTTCCCTCTGAGACCTGATCTTCTCTTGGGCATAGAATACCCGTTTGTGCATATACCCAACCTCTACTCCCGTGGTTATATGTGACCCGTTGGGCACGCAGACAAAAGAACTGTATCTCCTCGTGAAGGCTTATCTCAAGAAAGCTCATGCTCAATAGCTGAAAGCAGAGACCAGCATCAGAAAGCAAAGCCATCATCACAATGATATTTGAGAGCTGCAAGAGACTGCACATGATCAAAGAGAAATACAAAATAATGAAAGAACTTTGCAAAAAAAGGAAGAGCATGCAAAATAGAACACCAGGCAGTGATAAAGCATCAGAATGTAAAAGGCAAAGACTGGTTATACCTGGAATTAACAAAAATTTTCTCTGGATGTTTTTCTTCTGATGTTACATTAGCAGTAAGAAGGGAGTAAGCAGAGATTAGCCCTTCTTTAGCATTGCTCTGTGCGGGAGCTTCTCTTGCATCACAGGACAGACAGACACAAATTGACTGAGCTGCCATCAGATGGATCTGGGCTACATTTTCACTGCTTTAGAATCCCTTTAGCTGATTAGGCATTTGCTGTCTCAAGGGTATTAAGAGTAGCTATAAACTGCTCCTCTACTTCTGTTGCCACATCACTAAGAATTATACAGTGGAATCTGCCTAGTATCGAAGTTATCAATTTTCGAAACTATTCTAGTGCAATATAGTTTACTTCAGTATTACTTCAGTACTACTCCTTCTTTTGGTGAAAAATGTCTGTCTGTTGCTGGCATCTGGTCCTGATGTGCTTTTGATAAGCCTGAATAACCTCTGATTATCAGTAGTGACTCAGGGTTTAAAAAAAAAACCACAAAAGAAAGGGGGGGAAACAGCACAAAATCAAGGAACACTTCCTAGCTCTGATTTTCATACACCGTATAAGGACAATAATATCAGAATGTCAGAAAATGTGTCAAAAATTATTATATTCTGCCACGATAGGAACTGTACAAGCCACAAAGAATTCTACTGATGAGCAGAAGAGCTAAGAATAAACAAATTCTCCTTGAAAGTTCAGTTCAGATTTTTTTAAAAAAATATATAGTAGCAATCCAAATGTGTTTATCTCCTTCAACTTTTGGTTAAATAACTGTAGGAGCAACAGCTATCACTTGTAGGACACACAGGCTGCTAGCCTGAGACAAATATAACATTAACCTTTTCAGACCCTTTTCTACGTGCAACACTTACTATCCCCACCAGTGTTCATTAAAAAATTCCTACATTACAACCAATTACCACAAATCTCCTCCAGTCCAAGGATGTTCTTCCTCCCTGCAGCTCTTCTTTAGCCATCCCTACAGATTTCCTGCTAGAACTCTCCCCTGTGATATTATGGTTCATCTTAAACATGAACAGCAAATCAACCCTTGTCTAGCAGAGGCAGACATGTCTCTGTCAACCTCAGACTTTAATTTGAAAATGTAATTTTTCTCTAATCACATACCTGTCTTAAAAACTGAAGAATCTACCAATTAACCATGACAACGAATTTTCTGTGAAATATATCTTCTTTCCCTCTTCCCCGAAACTCCCCCCAACCTAGGACTTTTCCATAGCTTGGTAAGTTCTGTTTTACTTAGAAGCCATGCCACCTACTTGTTGGTTTGTCTTTGGTGTTGTATGACCATGTTTTTTTCATGGATGGTTTCCAGCAATGCAGTGGCCAGTGATTTGAGATCTGAAATGGACTGTGGTGTGGCTGGTAGGCTACATCCATGATCCTCCGACAACAACTCCTGGACTATAATGTTAAAAATACAAATGAGTTTTGGCTTCTCTGTGCACAGAGATGCAACACAAACATTGACTAGTATTAAAGAACTATTCTCATTATTTGAATAAATACATACATTTTTCCTTCAATTAACAAACAAAGTCAAAAAGGCCAGAAATATAATTTCTAGCTGGCATAAAGATGATGGCTTTCCAAGCTGACTGTTCCACAGCAAAAGCCAGAACAAGTATAGGCAGACACATTTAACATTAACTCAATTCTACTTTTGGAAAATTATTTGTGTTCAGAAGGAAACAAAATCATTCTTTTACAGCCCTACAGATTGGTCCAAACTGGTAATTTCTTTCCCACTTGTATTACAACTGAAGCCCACAAGGAAGCTTTTATATTACTTTTTAGAATTATTATATCCTTCAGGTTATTTAAAAGTAATGTGAAAACACAGTCACCCATGAACTCTTCCTCTGTAGCTTAGAGCCTGCACCTCTCAGCCATATCAGGAAGTTCACTAGTATCGTTAAATCCTGTAATGAGAACCTGGCTCTCTCTCTCTCTCTATATATATATACACAAGTACATGGAGAAGAGCACAAAAGAGAAGTCAAAACCAGAAAAATGAGTTTAAACCTACCATGACACTTACCACTGACCTTGTGTGTGTGAATGAATATACCTACACTTGAAAAGGAGCGTATAAGATAGACAGTTTGGCTCAAAAAAATTTCTCTTCCCCTTTTTTCCTCATCTTGGTATTTTCTTTGAAACAGGGAAAAGAGGTTTCTCCATTTTGCTACCCATGAAGAAACATGGGACACAAAGATTTCTTGTAAAACATATGAATGTAAAAGCTTCCAAAAACAGTAGCAGAAAACCCAACGTAAGGCCCCTCATCTACCAGCCAGTCTACTTTTTATTGGAATGTGAATTGTGACTGCCATTGTTACCAGAGCAAAGAGATGAATAAAGTGATTTGTCAGGGTCAAAGTTGCAGAGTTAAAGAAAATATTTGGTAAAACTGATGGGGGAGAGAATGAAGGGCAAAAGAATTAACAAAAGAAGAAGCAGTAATCAAGAGGCAAATTTTATATCGTTAAGTCAACTAAGAGAAGGACAAGAATTAGCACATAATAATAAACAGGGAAAGAGAAGAGAGCTTTTGGTTTGATTGGTGAGGAAAGAGTTACTGAAATTAAGAGGTAAGATGAAAGAATTCAATGAGATATGCAACACCATGCTGCATTTATGCAATACCTTGCTTTGCAGAAAGGACTCCAGTCAAAGCACTGCTACTGGATCTACTATGAGTCTTTGAATTTTTTCGTCTCTCTAGTGCATTCTAGGGAAACAATAAATATCTTATTTAGAAAAACAGTAGCCAACAAATCCTTTCATTAGGAAGAAAGAATCTGGAATTTTGGATTTTGGTCTCAGAACAATGCTGCAGGGCCTAGAGCTTACACACATAGAAACTGTAGGCATATGACTCTCCTAGAGTATTATTCTTCAGCCAAAACAGTCTTTGCAATGTTACGAAGACTCATTCTGTCTCATTGCAATCACTTTACTGTAACCTCTCCCACCTGCTCCCCACAATGCATTTTTAAGACTTGCCTATTTTTTAATAACCTGCTGAGTGCCAGTGAAGATACTGCAGTATCCTGTAGAGAACTCATACTTTTCCCCACCTTTCTTTGGGTAGACTTCAAAGGGAAAGCTCAAACTCCTCTATCAGAGTTTCTAGAAGCCCTTTTAGTAGCACATACTGAGTGTCAGGAATTAGAAGCAGAATGATCCTGCTACAGACGTCCAGTTCTTTCAAATACAGTCCAGTGAAACCCACCAGACCACCAAGGTGCTCGGGTCTCACCAATAAACTAACTCACACTCCAAGAGGCTGAAATGAAGTTGGTACTTTGAGGAGCTTTGCTCATGCACAAAAAGCAATTCAGTGCTGCGACTGCTTTACAGTGACCTAAATGAAGAAGTCCTGTCGACAATCCTAAGATTATCCTTCTCTACTCTGACAAGCAGCCCTCCCCTCCCATTCCCCCAAATCAGAAGAAAGTAAGAGGGCTTAGCTTCAGGAAAGAGCAAAACTCAGTCCTGAAGGTTTCATGTAAAACAGCATATACCTTAACCTGGGAATGGAAGAACAATGAAGGCTCAGTGATCATTAAGATACATGAAGCACAGCCATGAGGGGACAGGGAGAAAAGATCTTCTGACAGCAGTACAGCTGCAGTCACTCATCACACACTGCATGATCTGCTACCTTTCACCTACCAGTTGGCTGGAAGGCTGATTACCTGCCCCTGGAAAGAGGAGGGTTCCCCCACAGAACTTAAAAAAATGTATTTGATTAATTTTTCAAAATGCTGTTACTAGGTATCCCTTTGTACTACCATCAGCTAAGAAGCCTACAAGGAAGACTGAGCATGTAATACATATACATAATAGTATCGCCAGAACATCAATGGTGGATTTTTCTTGCAAGACACAAATTTGTTCTTTAAATACTTATAACATGAAAATGAACAATAACTTCCATGAACAATGAACCACAGTTTAGATGATACACTGAGAGAATCTTACCTTATATTTAGTAATACTAGACTTAAGAAGGTTGACTTCCTCTTGAAGTTGTTTTAATCTCTCTTGAAGATACCTGAAAAAGAAATGCAATCCTTTACTTCATGTTACCTTCAAATGCTGCCTCGAGCCGTCTTCTTTACTACTTGGCATGTCCTCTCTTTGAACTACTGAGAGTTCTTTTCCCTCTGCAGTTCTGTGAGGGATATAGTAACAAAATCTTACTGCTCTTGACCCCATAAAACTTTAAGTAGGGAAACAAATTGTATCAGAAGAGGAGGCTGCCCTCCTGTTAGATTTGTCAAGCATGCCGCACAACTATTTTATATTGGTCCTCAGGTTTCTGAGGAGGAAAGCTAAAAGAACATATTTATGTCTGGAGGAAATAGGAAGCATTTATGCGTGTCCTCTGTACTTGAAGGCCTGTGAGATGGACACATGAAGATTTGTATATATGTCAACAAAGGACTCAGCTATGCAGAACTTTTGCACTGCAATAGCCATCACTTACTTGGCACTTCTCACTGGCAATCACAAAATAAAAAATTTAACAGTATAGTTGAAAAATGGTACACATGAAACAGTACGGTTCTTCCTAATACAGTTTATGCACTTGGATTAGACAGTTATTTCCACATAGGAAAATACCTTTTTTATGTATAAAGGGTTTGTAAAATATCCTCTTTCACGTAGTGCAACCACAGCTGTGTTAGCATTTGTGACAATTTAATTATTTTAGAGAAAAAAATTCATGCCACTTTCAGGCGAGCAGGGGGCTTAAATTGATATAGAACTCCATAGGCCACAGAAAACTGAAAAAAATGCTGAAGCTGCTGGGAAGAAGTAATGCCTTTGGTATTAGACTTTCTTACCTGAAGCATAAGTCTTTGTAAATGGAAAGTGTCTTACAAGTTCTATTTCACTTTAAGGTAATTGTTGACATTAAGGGAGGAACCTGCTCTGGCTCTATCAGTGACTCCTCTCTGTCATTCTTAGTGGAGACCATAAAACATATTCTTTTCCCAAGGAAGTGGCAAGAATACGTAGGCGATTTCACCAGCAACTTCTGTTGGCAAATCACTCCATACTGACCATCCCTCCCTGTGGTGGAAATTATGTCTGAAAGTATTAACTCAGAGTACTCAAAGTCCCTGTTTTCAATCCAAGATTAGCCCATTACAGCTCATTAGGAGTTTCTCAAGACACAGATTTTTAATATTCTTGCTTTTGGTGCCATACAGTGAAGGGAATAAAAAATATTAAATATTAAAAATAAAACTTCTCTTCCTTTTCCGTGTTTAGCTCTATTTGGGAACATCACTGACATCTCTGTAGCCAAATACAACATTGGTAACTTTCTCAATATTTGCTGCTTAGTTACAGTACAAACAAAAAAAAATTACCAAAATCTCTTAACTTGTATTCTTGCATATATTTTCTTTAAAGTTTTGTTGTGACTGACTTCCTGATGCTCCTCTTACAGCAACACACTGTTTTTTCTAGGGAAATGATAAGGTTTGCAATGCACTCACCTGTTCTCCATACATAAAGCATCTACGTCGATGATACGGTTTTCATGCCCTCCTAAGATATGATTCAGCTCTTGATTTAGTCTGTCAGACTTATCTTGGTAAAAAGAACGTTCCTCTTTCACATCATGTAACTCATCCAGTGCAGCCTGAAGATCATATCTCAGAGTCTCAATCTGAGAAGAAAGGAGAGCTGCATCACCGTTTTAAAGTTTAAACAAAAGGTTACATAGCACCCAGCCTGAAAACAGCAGTAAGCACATGTTTGAACAGGATTGATTTTGGACAGTCCAAAGTCTTTTAAAGCTCATAACCTCAGGTACTTTCACTCTATTTTGGTAATATTTCATTAATTTGAAGTTAAGTAACTTTACCAATTAGGTTTGTTTTACAAAATTTCTAGAAAACAATTAAAATGTAACAGCAAAAGAAACATCAATCCCTACTATAATTCTGCTACAAACATATTAAGCTCATCTTAGCATATAGTTTTTAGGACCTCAGAAATTAAGTTAACTGAATAAGAACCTGTCAAAATTGGAAAATGAAAAAAAGGTCTGTAAGTGGGAATTTATACTAATTAGGGGACTTGAGCAATGAAGTTCCACAGAATAGAAGGAAGAACAGAGAAAGTACAAAATAAGTCGGCATGGAGGCAACAGGGTGAGCTCTGCTATCAAGCAGAAGAGTGAAGAAGTCCAATATGAAAGATATTCAAGGACAAAAGAGCTTCAGACTTCCAAGGAGATGAAACTGTGAGTATGAGAAAAGTCTGCAATGAATTCAGAGGTCTCCATCCACATTTCAGAAAACATGGATAAGCCAGGTAGGACAACAGACCACCATATGAGAAGAGGACAGGTGATGAACAGAAAATGAGCTTGGGAACAGAGTTAGCAGAGAGGATCACACTGGAAGAAGACCAATAGCCTTTCTGGTAAAGCAAAATGCTGTTGCAGCTGAGTGAAGACTGAAAAATCAGAAATACACACCTTTCCTGGATCACAGAAAGGCTCATTCAAGGTGGAACTGATATTGGTAGGAATGAGTGTGGGAAAAACAGAGAATAAACCCCCCCCCTCAAACTGCCCAGAAACTTATGTATCCGTATTAGGGAAACAGTCTGATGAACTGGATGCTGCGTGGTATGTAGTATTAACACAGACCTGAGGTAGGGAAAAGAGGTCTGATGCGAGAATTTTTCAAAAGAGGGGAAGAAATAGCTCAGAGGCAGGAAGAAGAGGAGACTAACAACACTTCTACAGAAAATCTGATTCAGAGACTATCTTTAGGAGATACGTCAGCCACTGCATAGCGTGTTGAATACTTGTAACAGCTTTCACTAAAGGGTCCCTTTCACTGACATTCATTGACAATATTCAACCGTCACAAGTTGTTGCTGGACATTATTAAAAAAAAGGAGAATTAATTTCTGAGACTAGGTACTCAATCTAACCATGTATGCATGTTTAAATTAGT
The DNA here is from genome assembly GCA_013396775.1 of Cephalopterus ornatus. Classification (NCBI taxonomy): domain Eukaryota; kingdom Metazoa; phylum Chordata; class Aves; order Passeriformes; family Cotingidae; genus Cephalopterus; species Cephalopterus ornatus. Next base: position 486,330 of record VZRE01012924.1, on the reverse strand, counting down.
GCTCAGTAAGGACTATTTAAGCAAAAACCCCAACACCTTCCCCACTATTTGCAATGTTACTCAGCTACCAGCCCTTCAAACACAACAGAAGTCATTTACTTGCTACTGCACTAGCTCTGGAAAACATGAAGCTATACGCCCATTTAATTATTACCTGTTCTCGAGCCTTCTCCAACTGTTGAACAAGGTCTTCCCGTTCGTGTGCTGCAAAGTGACGAGCCCCAACTTCATCATCTCCGAGTCTTTGCTTTGCTATAGTCATTCGAAGGAGCTGCCATGACAAAACGGGAATTTGGTAAGCAAGAGAACACAGGCTGCAGCAGCAGAGTACATCTGTATTAGAAAGAGTAAGAGTGCCCTAGATTTCAGCTCTTCCAGGCCGAAGAGTTGATATTATTTAAACCAGAGGGAATCTTCTGAGCTGAGGGCTCAATCCTGTTCTCAGTGAAAAATTCCAGCTGAATGGTCAAAGCAGCAACAGGAATTGAATCAGACCCTGCAACAACAGTCACTAGAGTATAACACATGATGAGAGATGAAGTAAACACAGATACACGGTCAATGTTTTTTAGGAGTGACAGGAACTAATTCCCGTCAGACTAAAACTACAGAATTATCAGAAAACCCTTTTCATATGTCAATATTAAAATTGTCTGCAACAGAGAATTCTTCCTATTTAATAAAAGAGTGGCTTGTCCAGCTTCATTTTATTTAAAAGACCCTCTATGCTACATCAGTGCAAAATTTGTATTAACAGCTGCTAAGACGTTTGCTTATGCATTAGTTTTTTAATTTACTCACAAAAGTTGATTCATGTCAAAAACAAAAAAATGGGCCAACAACAAAAAGGCTCAGCCAAAATGCTCGAATAGCTAATAAACTCATGAGTTTGTGACTGCTGAAAACAGTCTAATTTGAATTAATACACATTTATGTTCAATATCCAAAGCAAAAAGCAATGACCTTTCAAAAACCATGAAGTATTAAATACCAATCTATAAGGCATTTGGCATTTACAGTTGTTTATACTGAGTACAACTAGGCAAAAGTGTTGCCTCCCCATGGTCTCATTTGTAGAAGCTCCACAGAGACTAGAGAAACCCACCACAATAACCAGCCTGACTTTCCCTGTATCTTTGACTGCATCAAGGAATTAATGTACATCATTATATTGCAAGATAGAAAAAAAAAATCAATCTTCTGAAGTAGAAGATTGTACATTAAAATCTGTCTTTGGTATTTATGGGATGCCAGTCACCATAGCTGCAATGTGCCAATTAAAATCCTGCTGATGCAAGACAGACTACCAAAATCATCCTCCTCATTTATTTCAGCTCCAGTTCAGTGCAAGTCACTGAAGCCAGTACAACGTGTTCTGATTAGCAGTTCACTTGTTCAGGGGAAGGTGTGGCCACAAAACTAACTTGTTTTGGCAAACTACATTTCCCTGTACCCACAGGGAAAATACAAACCAAACCACTGCACAGTTAGTGAGGCTGAATGGATCCTAGGAGATGTAACTCCTATTAATTTCTTTATCAAAACAAATAAGTCAAAAGGGCAAGTAGTAAATCCTGGAATGGCTTCACAGCTACTGGACTGGTGTTTTTTAATGCTAAAAGGCTAATGAACAAAAGGTGTGGTAATATGATTTAATTCAGCTAGAATAATTTAATTTCTACAATCTCTCACTAGTGAGAAAGGCCACAAGAAAAAAAATGTAATAACATTGTGAGGTCTCAATCTGGTCCAGAAAAACTGGAAATAGGAAGGAGAATAACACTTTACTAATGCCTCCAATGCCTGCAGTAGAACAAAACTTCTGTGTAACGCTCAACACCCCGCTGGGAACTGGACCAGAGCTGTCACTCGTGCACTATGACCAACTCTTCTCCAGACCAGGAGAGAGTGAGGTATGAGACGCAATTATAACTGCAAGCAATTATAACTTGCAAGGTCAAACAGTCTGCCAATAAAAGGAGAACTCTTTATTTACTACTAAAAAAAGGGGGAAAAAAAAGGAAAGAAAAAAAAGCATGAAGTCTTACGAAAAGAATGCTTTCCAAATTCAGCCAGTAAAAGCCGCATTATTAACATACATAAAATAAAATACAGTAAAATACCACTCCATAAAACAACAGAGTGCTTCTTCCAGACATTTGGCCAATCAGAGAGTTGACAGGGCAGAACAGGCCAAGTCGTTTAATTCTGCATTGAGAATGTCTCATGAGGCAGCACCACCTGCTATAAAATTTTTCCCTGAAAATGCTGTGACCCAAAGAGACACTGTTATGCCAGAGGTTTAAGGGTTTATTTCATATTAGTGCTCTGTTATAAACTTTATACACTTGCCCTCTAGCTGCTGTATTTTTATTTCTGTCATTCAGAAATCACTGAGGAAAGGAACACTCAACTTCATTTTGCAGCTAGAGAATAGGTGAACACTACCCCTCAGGATTCTGTGAACAGCATTCACAGCTGAGTGGATTTAAATTAATGGCACCTTACTAGAGAGAGCTCCTGTTTGTCAAGAACACCTAGATTGTTAACCAAAACCATCCAGTGCTGCAAGACACTAGTCTTTTTATTTTAGTATCACAACTTTTTCTTTATAATTTTCAGCTAAACAAGCTTCACTGGGATAGCTGCTGTGCAGCCCAGGAGACCACAGACAATGCCTGCACTGAAGTTTGACACTCCTGATTATCAATAAAACACGCAGAAGGAAAAGAGAAACAACCCCTAAATTCTTTGTGGAAGGCAGAAACCATCATGTTTAGCCACAGTCACTGACAGTGATTGTCTTCACCACGTTGACTACAAAATCTTAAAAAGTGGAACAAAACTATGCAAATGTGCTACCTTAAGTCCCAGTTCTGCCAAAACACACACACCACATTTAACATTTCCCACTGTTGCTGCATGAATGATTGTCTGCCTGGCAATAAAGAACTGGCAGTAACACCGCAGCCATTGTTTCCTGTGCACCTTCCTCTTGCTTAGCAGCGCTCTCAGCAGCTTACAAAAGCCATTTTTTGTGTAGGTAGGAATTCAAGGGAAGGTAACTGAGTCATCTAGTCTTGCAGAAGTCTCCAGTTTCTCCTGAGCTTTCCATTTTTTCCCTTTTACAAGAGAGAATTAGATTTCCTAACTATCTCCTTCTAATGTTTTAGTAATTGTTTTCAAGCATTGCTGCCAAAACATTAGGAAGGAAAAAGATTTACAAATAACTATCATAAACATAGAAGAGCTTTCACGTGTCAGAGCTTGTGAGACTGTGATCAATCATAAAAATAAATAGTCTTAGATATCTGTTGCTGGAGCACTGCAGTCTAACTATTGCTGTATTTTTCAAACTGCAGCAAGAAATCCTTCCAGAGACTGAAGAAGTTTTATTGTTTGTGCCAACAAAATTCTGGTTAAATCAGAGGAAAAAATTAGTCCAGTTAAATCAAATGCAAGCAATTCATTATTGCCTAACTGATGACGTACTTAACGTGATTTCAACAAGTAAAATGTCTCCGGTTTAAGGTCTCCTCGCTAATCCAAGTGACTTCACCCTACTTTTAGCAAACATTAAAGCGGTGAAAAACAAGTCAAGCCATGAAAACATTTCCTTATCAATAGAGCTAATGTGTGATATTTAAAGAGGTTTTTTTTTCTTTTTTAGTCCTGTAAAGCTCTTGCCACTCAGTGACAAAGCCTGCATGAGTCACCCCTGCTCAGACACAGGCAGAATTGTTCATCCATAAGCAGCTTCACTTGCTGCAAAAGCAGCTGTTTGTTCATCTCTTGCCAGAAGTAAGGCTGACGTAGACCAGCTGGGCAGGATGCCCTCCTTCACTTTGGAAAAAGCACTGAGAGGGATGCAGGGGAAAAATGTAAGAACAAGCAAATTATTATAATTCTTTGTTTTTGTATATACCATACATTATCTGGACTCCAGTGCCTGAAGTAGCCCAGCTGCCAGTACGGCAGAACTGATGAGCAGAACAGAATGGCTTCAGGAACAAGCCTAGAATTTTATCACTGAAGCTTGTAGGGAGAGAAATCTGACACAGGAGGAGAGTGTTAAATCCCTCAGAGAGATGGCAATGCTTTTTTAGCCACTTTGAAAAACAGCAACCTGACTCTAAAATAAGCTCTATTTCTCATTTACTAGGAAAGTGAATAATGTGTTCCAAAAATGAAAATCCTAGTCTAAATTAATCCATGCCTGATGCAGCTCTTTCCTCTGGCTCTTTATGTAGTGGTGCACTACTTTGCACCTTTTGCAGACAGGCACACTGGGCAGAATAACTCTTTTTGTACTTTTCCATTTGTTTTGAGGATCATGAATTTAAATTCATGCTGAGAATACAGATGACTAGGTAATACCAAGTTAACCCACAAAGGTGAACATTAACAGCACCAATTCAAGCACAAAGAAGTAGGCTTTGTGCTACCAAGATCATATTGTCTCATAATGAATTAGAATAGGTACATAACCTTGATATTTAAATATATTGTAGTTTTACTACCTTTGTGTTCTGTTTGTACCTACAAACCCTTGCTATCTATTCAAGACTGGCTTGGGAAAGGCTATATGGCACACCTTTGGTACTGTGGAATTGCACGGCACTGACTTCTACACTGTAATACAGTTCAAACAGTAACATGCAAATGAAAATAAACACTGGGAAACCTGGTCTTTGAAGACTTGAGCAAGTTACGCTGAATGCTACGCACACCACTAACTCAGGTCTTACTGGACGCTTTCCCAGCTCCCTGAACACCTTCAGGGGAGTTCTTTGTGAAAAACAATGAATAAAACTGCATAATCACAATATACTTATGTTTAAAAGAAAATAAAGAACTTAAATGGAAAGAAACCCCCCATCTGACTGATTAAAAGTCACATGATTTTTATTTGCATTTTAAAATCCCATGATTTTAAAACTGTAGTTGAGGAAGTTATAATTAATTGTTTCAGTTTTTTACTTTGTTAACCACCTCGACTCTCCAATTCAACCTCTCACTAGTTTGATCTCTGAATGTACTTTTGCATTAAGCTCCAGCTGTGAATGTTACACACATTTGGCTTGAGTTTAAATATTTCAATTAATGGAGACAACAGGAGTTTGATTAATACCAAATGGCATATTTTGAGCAATGTTCCATGTAACTTGCTAAATTTAGCAATGAAATAAATTGGTTATGTAAGGGTAATGGGATGAGGGCTTAATACAAAGCTCACTATATATGTTTGTGATGAAGGGAAAAATTATGGCTGCTCTGGTTTTATCATCTACTAAAATTTTGCATTTTCAGTGCAAAAAATTAAAAATTATCACATGATGAAGAAGACTTGCTTATCTGTACTTATCTTTAAGAGGAAATATCACTAATAAAATATATTAAAAAAAAAAAAGAAAGGGAAAAAGAAAGTCTGAGAGCATTAAAGCAAGGCCAGGTACAAAATACACAGCTAAGGACAACAGAGCAAAAGCAGCATACAAAAACATATAATAAGCTGCACACACTGGTATCCTGTACAACCTTCTTTTGTTCTACTGTTATAAGCATTTATTGTAATTAAAGTATTCTAGAAGTTCTGTAGCCCATTGTTTTATTTGTTTTCCTAAGAAGTAAATGCAAAATTCCAGACCAGTTTACATGTTCCACACCATTTACTGGTAAAAAAAAATTTGTAATACCTTATTGTCCCCTTGTACTTCTCCCAATCTCTGTTGAAGCTCTCTAATCTCTTCTCCAAGGTGTTTATTTCGATCTTGAGCCTCACTTAGTAGTTGAGCAAGATTTGCCTAGAAAAGGAGTAAGCATCAGTCATAAGTCAGTGCCTATGGAGAGAAGTGTAAGAAGAAGTGAAAAGAAACCTAGAATTACTTCTTAACTGCCAACAATCTTTACTTTTATTGTTGTTGGTACCCAGACTTCATGCTTCATTAGAGAGATAACAACAAAAGTGACCTGGGTTGCTTTATCTTTAACAGAAAATACAAACAGTATGTGGGGATACAGACTCCCAGAACAGCACACAAACCCCAAAAAAGACAAAGCGAAAACATCTATGCTAGTTCCAGTATCTTGGCTGGTGGGAAGAACAGAATGCAGAATTACAAAGACAATATTTATACAAAGCTGCCAAAATAATAGTTTTAACTTGCATATAATTAGACTAAAGGCACAGCTGAGGAATAACTATGATGCAATTAAATTCCTTAGGTGTTTCGTGTAGATTCTTAGCCAGTAAAGCAAATGTCAGCCAAAATCCCTGCCCCTGTACCGTGGATATCTAGTAGCACAAAACTTCCAAATGCGACCTGATTTGTGTTGTTAGCTAGCATAGATTCTTGAAAAATAGAAGTGAAAGCTAGAACTTAAAACAAACACCACCACCATCAGCCCCCAAATAATCAGGTCAAAAGTTATCATTCACATTAACGTACTAAGTTAGCAGTCTGGTCTATAACAATTAAATTCCATCAGCTTGATCACTATCAAAAAAATAAATGCAATCTCTTCCTTTCCTATTTATGATACCTGAAAATGAGCAAATATTACAGATAAATTTATTGTATTTTTATCCTAACAATGTCTCACAAATACACAAGCACTGACTCAACACAGGAAAAGCCTACTGATGACATGCCTTCTAACAGAGCTAGTAATCATACTGGCTAAGGTGCAGCCTTTCAAGACATTGCCTATGGACAGCTCTCTGTCATCCATTGCCATAAATCTCAAGAGTATAAAAAGAAATTTAAAAATAATTTTTAGATCTTCTAAGCATGATTTGGTAAAGCCTCATGAGTCGGTATCTCTGAGCTACCCTACCATGTACTCTCTGGATTTGAGGCCAATGCATCAACTGGCCATTCCTAGTTCTTTCATGGTATTTTAGATTCAGTTTTAGATTCCTTGCTTCCCACTTGTTGTTCTTCTGTTTCAACTCCCCCATTTCTCTGTTTTGATAACTCTTTCAGTCTTGCTCTTTTACCCAGTGATTCTCATTACCACTTCACAGTCTCATAGGATGTTTCTGTGAGCTTTATCTTTACAACTCATACACTATCAAACCAACAGTGTATCTAATGGTCATTACTGCAATCTTGCCCCTTGTCTACTAACAACTGTTATTTCCACGTCCTGCTTTATATTTAAGAGAAATATTAAGATGAATCTATTAACATGAACATAGCTATGCATACATCTGACCATTTGGAGGATTAGACTATTCAACTATAAACAACTGCAATTTTTTGTAGACTAGCATATGAAGAAGCCAACTCCAAATTCCAGTTGGTCTAAATTAGCAATAGCTTCAAACTTTTAAACAGGAAAAATAACTTGAGAAACTGACACATCCAATTTGATGAACAACAAGCCTAAGCTCTCTCTGTACTTCCAATACTTTGAGACCTTTGAGACTTTCAGAAGAAAGCAAGGTAAATTTCCCACAGTTTGAAGCATTTTTTAAACTACTGACAAACCTGAAGACTGCAAATAAATAATTTGGGAAAAGAGTGCAATAGCAATGCCCCTCCCCCATAACTAGTCAACTACAGGGCCAAAACTAAGCTGCCTCTAATTTTATTTTCAAGACAACAACCATTCCAGCAATGCAAAAGGTTTCTCAAGTATGCTTTGGTGGAATGATTTTTTTCCCCTACACGTTAAACTAATGTGTAATAGTCATTTACAGAATGAATGAATAAAGGACCTTCAGAACACATTCAATCAATGGTTTTCAAGGTACTTCCTAAAGGCTCTTTAAAAGAAAGAAGATAAAGAACCCATGTTTTCAGGAAATTGTATTTAAACTGAAGTATTTACTGCTTAGATGCAATTTTTTAGTTTTTTTTTAAGGAAGCTGACTTTCAGTAAAGCCTGAGTTAGTTAAAAGGAACATGATTTGCACAAACTTCTCTGAAACACTTCTATTTATAAAGTCTCTTTTTATGATGAATTGGAACAACTCCTAACACTGCAATAGCACATGTAATTTCAACACCTGGAAAGAACTCAATCTCACTAATCAGTGTTTACAACCACAACACCAGGATTTTAGCATCTGCAGTCAAAACCTGGCTCCCAGTAACTGCAGGAAAGGCATTACCATGCCTATACTAAATCTTCCTGCTCTGATTTATTTCCTTTAAAATCATTTCTCTGGGATTGCAATTCTATGCTGAATTTTATTTGTCAGTCATATAAATGACTTAAAACGACAAAAACCTTTATACTTGAGACAGAGATTTTGGAAGAAACTTTAAATGAAGAATTTTATACACCAAAATAAACCAGCCTTGTTTAAGCATGCCAAGTGCTCTTTACTGCAAGGCTTGTATTATACTTCTGTTAAAACTAAAACAACCAAGCTATGTCACAGAAGTAATCTCCAGCAATTACTCATTTCTCTGGCTTAGAGGTTCCATACAATGTATAATTTAGACTGTTCCGAGTTTTAAAGGTTTTGGCAAGACCTCATTAAAGCTCTCGGTGAGACGTGGATAGAAGGAGAAATATTTGATTTTCAAAAGTGCTCTACTGGGCTTAAAGAGAGCCAGCCAAGAGGATATGTTGAACAACACCTGGACTTGGTACCATTTCTTTGGCATATATAAGAAAACATACCATATGGTTGAAAGATGATAAAACTAACAATGCAGGACCAGCTTCGTGAACCCGCAAGCATTTATTTTTTGAGGAAAGGGGAGAAATCTATGCAAGGACAAAGGCAATTCATTTTTCCACTTGGCAACTTCTTTTCAATATTCATAGAACAAACACAGAATTCACTTAGAAATTCAAGACAAGTTACTTCAGCAGACAATAAAGCTCATATCATTTACCTGTGCAACAGAGAACAAATCCCTGAAAATTAGCCAAATTCAGCTTCTCTAGACTCAATTTCTTCAACAGTTTATTCTGATTTTAGGTGAAGCCTTAAGAAAAACTCCTGAAACTGTCAAAGACTTCTTTCACTCACACTATGCAAAACTAACTCTAAAGTAGTGATGAAGAGAGGTTTCTGAACCCTGGGTAAAAACAGGGAAAGACCCAGACGTGAACACTTGTCTGCTAGCTCATCTTGTCTTCCCTCTGCAACAATCTGCATCAGTGGAAACTATTTCTCCTATACTCTATCAGTGCCACTGTTTTGAACACTAAATAACACATTGCTTCATTCCTGTCTCTGATTAACTACCCTGTATCAGATGATCTTCCAGAGTTCTATCCACATTCAGTTTCTGGCAGGTACTCTGGAGCCTCTGCAGCATGACAAGGTATTTGTTTTACATCCATCTGTCATGGGAGGGTTGTACGTATCACAGGTTCATAGAACAGTTGGAAGGGATCCATAAGGATCATCAAGCCCAACTCCCTCCACCTTGCAGGAGTACCTAAAACTAAGCCATATGACTAAGAGTGTTGTCCAGATGTCCCCTGAACTCTTCCAGGCTGGGTGCCATGGTCCCTTCCCTGGGGAGCCTCTTCAGGTGCATGACCACCCTCCCAGTGAACCATGGTTTGAGCACAGTCCAAACCTCCACTGAAGTGCCAGGAAACTGTTCCCATACTCCTTTTTCTTCTGACCAAAACCAAGTGCAACCATAGACAACAATCCCACCAGAAGTCAGGAAGAAAGGAGAAAAGATTGATATGAGAGTGCTAAGTGGGAAGTGCCTACCTTTATTACATAGGGAAAAAAGCACCATAGATCAGAATAGACCACAGAGCGAAAGATGCAGTGGGATGGGATCTCATCATCATGGCTAGGCTTCGCGAACGAAGATTTGTGAAGGACTCTACCCACGCTTGCTACAAGCGCGCTGATGGCTAAAAAGGCCAATGCGAGATAGACACGTCCAGTTGCAAAAGGCACAGCAGAATGGCTCCCCAGGTGGTACCGACAGGACACGGTTCTTTCTGCGTTGTCTTTTCTCCTCGAGAGTGATCCTGCGTGTATTCTCAAAAGAAGCAGCAGCGTTGTGGATAGGGGATGGGATCTAGACCTCATCTTTTTCCACTCAGGAAATTCCACTTTATTAAAATTTCCAAGAACATTTTTTGGGATAGGTGGAAGAGAACTTTACATTTCGCTACAGATGAGCATCTGAAACTACTGACAAAAAAAATATATATAAATATTTATTACCATAAGCCAGTGAATACCTGTCGGGCAGCAACAGCTCTTTGCTCACTACTGACCAATGACCCAAAAAGAAGGAGAAAAAAAAAGTAACACCAAATAGTCATTGCTGGTATTATGCATTACACTTGAATTTGGCTCCATTAACAATTTTGCAAATCCAGCTATACATACACACTGTTATTTTTCTTCACACCACTTTAAGAATGATGGATAGTAACAGTCTTTAATATAGCTCTCAATTCTCTTGCACATAAATCTTACCTGACACTTTAAAAAAAAAAAAAAAAAGGACTTTTTGCCTTTAGGGTACTGCCTGAAAAAGTAATTTGGCAAGGGGGAAGGGAGAGGGGGAAACTTCCAACACACCTTTACAGTTTAAAAGTATTTTTAAATACAAACAAGCATTCCTATACTGCAGTTTACAGTCTTCTCTGTTTGTTTCAGCCACACCTTCAAACAAAGAAGAACACTGAATTATGGGGCTGACAGAAAAAAGGTTTGATGAAACATGAAGCACACTTGATGGGTGTGACTGATCACACATTTAAATGCAGTTTCTCCTCCAGTGCATTCATATGATTGCAATGGCTGAATTAATACAGAAAAGCCTGCTTTGCTTACCAACTACTACTGTTCACTCCAAGACAGAGGAACTGATGACATGCCCTAGCACTAGCTTCCTTGCAATAAGATCCCAAAATTATTGTATTTTTCTCTTTAAGTTGAAAAACCACATAAAGAAGACTTTTAAAATTACATATCCTGGGCATGCAAAACAAAATACACTTGATATGGGTCATATTTTCCCACCAAAGAACAACAGCAAAAAAACAAAGCCTTGCCAAGCAGTCACCTGACAAAAGAGAAAAAAATCCTCTCCTCCTCTAAGTAGCTGCTGCTCTGAGAGCCAGGCAGGAATCTCACCATAGAAATACAACTGTCAAAACTTGATAAGGCTCCGTAAAACAAGAAGGACTTTCTCCCACTCACATACATTCAAGAAACTTAGCAACTGGAATTTTTGTAGAGCCAGTTAATAGAACCAAGAAACCATTTTAGGAGTACACATAAAATAAATACTTTTCCCCTCCTTTTCAACCAGTCTTCATTGTGTTAGATTAGGATAGTGCTGTACAGGGCCAAACACTGCCTATACAGACTTAGAGCATTTGCTGGAGCCTGACAAAGATAACATCAACTCCACACTCCTTTATGAGGCCAGTTTTTGCAATAAACTTGTTAACACATGTAAGTGGCAACCCAGGCTGTCAGTATGAACCACCAGTGCCATGAGAAAGTGGCAGAAGCTCCTTCACTGTGAAGGTTCAAAAAGGTACTTCTGTCCCCTCATACTTCATATAGTCATCAAGTTTTTATTGATGGCAGATGAACACGATCAAAGACAAATTATTAATTTGTCCTTACAAAAAGATTATTACAGTAGGATAGAAGAAAAGATTGCTTCACTGGCTTATCAGAGATATTTCAGCTGCTTTGAGATCCTCAGGGCATCTTAAACTTTGAGATAATGCACAATAAGAATCAAAATTCCTTAAACAATCTGAGTGATTATTTAACAGGATACTTGTCAGAATATTCAGATGCAGGGGTGTGAACAAGTGTCTCTCTAGTCCATTAAGGTAAAACCCAGCAATCTGAGGAGAGGTTGTTGTACTCATCAGGTCTGAACAGCGCTCCAAATTTTGATGAGGGACTGTCACTTCTCTCCTAACCTTCTCTCCTGGACTTTAGTGATGGACTTGGCAGTGTTAGGTTAATGGCTGGAATAAACGATCTTAAGAGATCTTTTGCAATCTCAATGATTCTATGATTCTCTGTTTACTGTTAAACCTATCTGTTGAAGAAACAACAGTGTCACTTCACAAAGCCTGACTCCTAGTATGGGTAAGAAGTTCTAGGTTTTGCATACTGCCACCTGCTCTGATTAATGGAACAGCAAATTTCAGTGTCCAGAAAACAAACTCTCTCTACTGGCTATGCTTTTGGAGCAGGTACATTTTGAAATCCATGAAAATATTGCTCTGTGTGTTGCAAGCGTGAACAATATGTCTGTTTTCCAACTGCTCACTACGAGAGTCAAACACATGCACCTATAAACCAGAGTAAAGCACACAGGTCTGAGCTGGGCACATGCATAATGCTTTCATCTTCAATCCCTCTGAAGAGAGGAGGAAATCACATTAATCACCACAGCACGACTGTGAGATAAATACAAAATTATTGCTTACCCTGTAGTGTATTTTATCTGAAAATTTTCTCATAGGACTCTGAATGCAGCTTTTGCGCCTTAGCACAAGGCTAGCAAAACTTCCTGAATTCATTAATTAACAAGAAATGGTTACACTAGTAATTTTTTATGATGATGTGATAAAAAGAAAAAGGAAGAAAGAAAAGTGGTAAGTTAATCCTGAAAGTTTGTTTTAGAAGTGAATTGTGACAGCTGAGTACAGTGCCCTAGAATCTGGAAGTGAAAAGGATCAAAATGGGTCAGAGTTTATGGTATGTCACAACATACTCCTGTCTGGAACAGGAGTTCCTGTCAGAACTGGTCCTTCTTATGTTGTGCTTGCCCCAAAAAGCCATGCTCGTGGACTTACTCATTAGCAGGAGACAAACTGTCTGACCAACATCCCAGCCAGTGGGTACCATGCTGCTGTGGTATCAATGCCCCCTGAAGCAGTTAGAGTCTTGGTTTTGAATGAATCCCCTCGGGACACCTATGGATAACTATAACAGCATTAAGGATCATGACCTTCAGGAACGATGCATGCAGGTTCTCAGGTGAGACTTTTTGCCTGGTAAGATTAGTTACCAAGCTGTGCTCTGTAATAGGACTATGTCATCATTATGTTATGAGACTCAGTACTAGAAGCCTCAAAGATGGTTCTATGACCATGGGACCCCCTCTAAGGCTCAACAGCTGCTTGGGAGACACAGGATCCACTTCACTACATGAGGCAAAAGGACCTTTGCCAATAGGCCGACCAACTTCATAAGCAGAGCTTTACTCTAGCAATTATGTGGGAAGGAATAAGGAAACTTGGGATAGGGTAGACAAACCAAGAGGCTGGGATGGACAGGAAGAGAAGGGACATAGCAATTCACAAAAAAACTGAGCTGAAGTGTTATTCCTCTGACCACAGTCATGTAGAGAAGGAAGTTCCCATAGAACAGCCCTGTCGGAAAGCTCTCAAGCCACAGAACCAGCACACTTGGATGCCCCTCAGAGGTCTGTAATGCATGCAGCATCGGAAATAAACAGGAGGAGTTCAAAGACTGCGTGCAGTTACAGGGTTACAATCTCATCGGGATCATGCAGTAATGGTGTGATAGCTCACAAAACTGGAGTGCTGTGATGGAGGGATTCAGATTCTTTAGCAAGAAGGTGGGAAAGGGTGTTGTCCTTTATATGAGAGTAGCTGGAATGTATGAAGCTATGCCTTTGGACAAGTCAGGAGTCAGCTGAGAGCTTTTGGGTCACGATTTGCGGGCAGATCAATATGCTGTTGTACTGGGTATCTGCTCTAGATCCGGAAGTAGTAGATAAGGCCTTCTTTACACAACTGGAAGAAGCTTCACATTCACAGGCCCTGGTCCTCAAGAGTGATTTTAGCTACTTCAGCATCTACAGGTATCTGAATACCATCCCATCCCCCTTTTTTCTGTGAGAGTGCTCAAACGCTGGAACAGGTTGCTCAGGGAGGCTGTGGAGTCTCTGTCCTTGCAGATAATCAAAATCAGACTGAAAATGCTCCAGGGCAACCTGCTCTAGGTGGCACTGTTTGAGCAAGAGGATTAGACCAGTTGATCTCAAGACCTGCCTTCCTGCCTCAACCACTCTGTGGTCTTGTAGTGTTTACTTCCATTTAATTTGATTCCTTATACATTTAAAATACAAATATAAGGCCTCACCAGTAAACATATGCATTGCAGCTTTATTCTTGACACATAGGCCCAGTGTAAACCCATCTTCTCCGACTGAGTGGTCTCACTGAGATCAAATTAAGCAAAGCACATTTCGGACTGTGGCCCAGCACAGCCATTTTCCTAAACATGCATTTTACTTCACCTTTGTTAATTCAAAAGATTTCATTTGTATTAAAAGAACTTCCATTTCATATAGAAGGTCAAAGGTTCACTGATCTGTTTTTCCAATGGCAAAGCTTCTCCCAAACTGAAGGCATATTGAAAATTTAAGCAATGTAGATGAAAATAATAGGCAGTATATATCAAGTTAGTAATCTTAACTACGTTTTTTCTTTTAGTTTCCCAGTGTGGCAACACTGGCCAACAGACATCACAGCTAATGCATATAAATATAAATCACTGCAGAATGGTAGAACGGTAGAATTTCTATTTATATAGAATGCTCAACAGAGGCTATGTAGACAAAGCAACATTTTAACATGTCTTTCAAAATGGGGAGTGTCTGTTGTTTACCATCTCTGGTGAATTTTAACATAAAAAACCACTCTTCATTATTCCTGTCTTTCTGAAACATTTCACCTCCCTATTACTTATGCAAAAATTACCCTAAACCTGACACCACAAGACATAAAAAACTACCTTCAACCACAGCATTTAATTGAGAGTGTTTGGCATGAGGTTCCAGGAAAGCACTGACAGCTCACAAGCTGTGATAACAGTAATGGTTAAACACCTACTGTAGGAAAAGTGATTTCAGTAGTACAGTTTCTCATTTTCTTTGCTGGTTGGCAGAAAGCAATACACACAGAGCAGTCTTTGGATAGAATCGCCACAGAATCATAAAGTTGTTCAGGTTGAAAAGACTAAAGATGCAAATACAACTTTGAGAGGGAAAACACTGCAGAGCACTGCATGTTAAGATACCTTTAAGTAACACTTAATTTTGAGTTCAGTGCTTGCCAACAGAAAATGCCTGGTTACATGATAGTTTCACAAAAAATATGAAAATTCTATGTTGCAAAACAGGACGAGAAGGTGCAGTGTGGAAAACGAGACATTTTAAGCAGTCACAAAGCATAATTGATAATAAAGGTGAAATATAAAACCAAGAAGGAGAAGGTAGTAGCAATTCCAACCCACCTATTACATTTAAGTTCTAGATTGAAATTTCAGCAATAATTTCTGTGGCAAACAAACACAATACATAGCAAATTGGTCAGGATATTATGTTTTCATCTCATTCCTGACCATGAAAACATGCACCTTTGCGTCACACAAAATTCATTGGAGGATCAAGGTCTCTTTTTATAAAGTGACTGAGATGACAAACTTCTCCCAGCAGGCGGCTAGGGTTCTGGGCAAAAGTGGGATGGAAGAAGCACAAAAGGGCACAGAGGACTTCACTCTTTCGTAGGTGAGAAAATGCTAAAAAATGTATGTATGGTAATAATGGAAAAATATTCATAACTTTATTATTCTCTGATGCATTTCTCAAAGCAAAACCATGCACTTCTTCAGAGGGGTTGCCCTAACCACTCTAGGTTATCCACCTTGTATGCTACAGACACACTTCTCAGGAAAATGAAAACTCGAGAAGTGCACTAACAGTCTATTATTGTACAACCTAAAGTATATATTGTTCCTTGGGGAAACCTATCAGTGACCCCATCTGAAGACAAGATTTTCTTCCTTTCACTGCTATCTAGCATGAATACATAACTTCCTCAGAAAAAAAACACCAAAATTCCTAGGTAGATTATTAAATTGTTTTCCACGCACTTGCCATGGTAAGGCAAATTTCCAAGACTTAATATAATCACAGCTTCTGAACTTAGACTGAAGTTAGCTAGTATTTTAGAAACAAGTGTCAGTTTTATTTGTTTTGAAAGATGAAACATTAATTAGAACAACATCTATGGAATGGCAAATCTCCCTTCCTACTTATCTCTATAATGACCCATATAGTGTCTTGGGTTTCCTCCTTTCAATTGTATATTCCTCACCAACACTCAGAATGCACAAACTTATATCTGGTCATAAACTTTTATTAGAATTCTGTTGAAATAACAGAATTGCAAATAAATTACACTAAATAATGAGGAAGTTAAATGATTCTACACTGAGCCACTGACTTCTTGGCAGCTATTTGTTTAAGTGCCTGAAGGAGCAATTATATTGCCTCTGGAAGTTTAGTTTAAAACAACCAAACCCCTAAGCCCTAAATTTTAAGAAAATAGCAAGAACTATATGCAAACTCCCAGGGAGAGGAGGACAAGTAAAACTACTGATCCATTAAGAGAATGTAATAACCATGTTTTAAACATAGTTAGCAGACTTTCAGGACTAGCAATTACAGCAACAATTTTTGTTCTTTTAGGTTGTCCTCATCTCCCTGCTCCACACATTGTGTTTTGGGTGCCATTTTTCTCTAAAAATTAAGATAATTTTAAGAATGTGACAACCAACATTCCACAACAGGGACACACTACGTGAATATCAAGGAACAAAAATGCATGTGAGCAGGTAAAAAGTTTTTCAGGGGAACCATAAAATGCAATTATCATTGTTTTAGCATTTATAACTCATAGAGTCCAAGTGGCCTGGGAGAATATTTAATGGAAAACAGCACTTATAACAATAAATTAACAATTATGGAATGCAGACAATGCATTCTCTGATTACTTTTAAGTATGAAAAGTCCTGTCTCAAATCCATTTTAGGACAGAAGGATAAACAACAAGGAGAACAATCTCTCTACACTGACCAACTTCAGTCTCAGGTGAACAAGAAAGCAAAAGACATATATTCTAATTAATGATAGTTCAGGTATTTCAGAGTGAAATGTGTAGAGAAAATAGAAGTCACAGCTTGAAGACTAAGCTTTGCAATAGACACATTACCAGATTTACCAGATTTCTTAGTTAATATTTTTACTCTTTCGCAAAGTACTTTTTTAGCAGATAAATAACATCAACCAAAAAATAAATCCTACCTGTTTCCTCTTTTCAGGTGGAAGCGATGGATCCCCATCCTACAAATAAATGGACATATTCTATTGGCAACTTATTTCTCAAACCAGCAACTATATTAACTCTGTGGATCAAATTTTAAAACATGTATTTTAACTGAAATGTTATCAAAATTGTTTCTAAAATACTACTGATGAATACCAGTAATACTAACTTCAACTCGAAAAGATTTCTAAGGTTGAGGATTTGTTTACATTTCTAGAACAGCAGGTCATTACAAATTGATGTTGAATTATTTTTCATAATGGTACATTAAGTTGCTGTGGAATAATAATACTGCAGTCAGTTTTTAAATAGAACTATGACTGAAAGTAATTTCCTCAGAGCACGCACTGTCTTTTTGTGTCTTATATAACAAGCACTACCTCATCAATGCAGAACAAATGAGTAATAATATGATCAGGGCAGTACAGCTGCAGGACTACTGTAAAAAAGTACCTAAACATTTTTTCAGCAGTCTTTATGGACTTCTTTCCATTTTTTTGAGGTTCATCTTTGTCCCCCAATTATACAGTGTTCATAAAGAACAACCTACAATCAGCTCCCGATACTTCTTTTTCAGACACTGGTGTCGTTCCCGCAACTGGTTGGCCATAAGCTTGTACTGGTCTCTTTCCTGTTGACAGGTGTCCAGCTCTTTGGAAAGGATTAGCAATGCCTCCTTTTTACTTTCAAGCTTCCTTTTGCACACCAGAAACTGCAGAAGAGAAAAAAAACCATAAATGTAACAAGCCATTTCTACCCCAGCCAATACTGGACACAAGAGGCTCAAGTTCTCTCAAAAGAATGGAGGAAGACTCTGCACAAGATCAAAGTCTGCCACAAGTCATCGTACCTTATTAACAAGAATTGTATTGGAAGCCTGAAATAATTTGCGAGGCTACATGTTCACCTGACCACTGTGAGTTAGAAAAACTTTGCAATTTGAGTTTCTCCTCTTTTTCCTCGTATGCAGTTGCATGAGGAACCTTGAAATTTGACCAGCAGCCCTGGGAAGGCTGCAAGAAGGAAGGAAGAATCATTTGCAAACTCCCTTTCCTACTTGTGTTCACAATACCCAGCTCTCAGGTAGCAACCAGCCCTTCGCACTTCACTTCCCACTGCCCTCCTCCTCCTCACTACCAGCAGTGTCCTTTGGGCTCTGAACGCTGAAATCGGACCATGTTACAGGACAAGGGGTAGCTTGAGCATTAACCAAATTTACCTTGATTCTGAAACGATTACAGTGTGATACCCTATCGACATAGGTAAAAGAAGCTTAATTACTGTGTGAAACTATAGGCATGTGCTTGTTGAGGAAAATAATAGGAAATAATGGAAGAATACTGCAAGCATCTAAATGGGGAGGGAAGGCAGAGGTGAACCTTCCCCTTCAGCCACCGCCTTTCACGTGTAGGGCTCATGCACAAAGCAGTGCAGAACTTGCAAATCTAAGGTGTTCTGCACTAGTCTGATGTGCTTTGCTGCCTTTCCCCATCGAGAGGAAGAGAGTAACGTGTATGTCATCCTCAACGTTACCTATGAGAACGTTCAGGTAACTTCTTTCCCTCAACGTGATGTTCAATCAGCAGATTCTTCTCACCCATCACTGGACACTGCTCACGCTAAAGCACATATTTCTATTTCTGATATTACTGACATACGACGTGACACTAAATACTTTCTGAATGTGCTCTGCTAGAGACCAAATACCACAGCAGTCATGAAAACAATTTATAGTTTCATTATATCCTCTGACAAGAATACTTTGTCATTATGGGCTCTTGCACAGAGCAAGAGCATCAGCACTTCCATACTTTCAAGTCAGTGCAGCTCTGTGGGACAGAAATCATTATTTGTATGTACTACTTGCTTGGAATTAGCTTTGTTAACCTCAATTTCAAGTCAGTGAGAAAGGGAAAAGTGAGTTTCGTATATTAGTACAGTAAACCTTTTCCAAAAATGGTAAATGCTTAGTTGCAAAAAAGTGGGAAGGGAATGAGAAAAGCAATTCCAAGCAAGATTTGAACTCTCAAAAAGGACACTTTCACCTTGGCTTAAGTTTATTTCTGGCAACACTGAAGTTGAAATCCTGCCATAAATTTTCTGGATTATGGTGCCTTGGCATCAACAAAGGCAACTGTACCTATGTACTTATGTCCTTACTGATACCTTACACAAATGTCAAATCCCCTGATAAAGCACTGAAAGGTATCAGAAGCTAAACTTTAATATGGTCAGCAAGTGAATATAGTGACATGGTAAACTGCTTCAAACCTGACAGAATAAGTCCTTCCCCTACAGTGAAATATTTACCTCTGACAATCTCTCTTCTATTTCCAGTTTCATCCAATGTCTTAGTAATTCTAAAATATGCCTTCACTAAATTGTTTTCAAATACTAACAATCTGATAGAGTAATTGCAAATAAAAATGAGTAAAAGCAAACCTCACAATCACTTCAAAAAAACCCAACAGCCTTAAGTCCTGAACCAAGTAGCCTGTCCTGTTCCTTTAACAGCAGGAAGAGTGCAGCTGGCCTATCAGCCAACACCTATACAATGTACACAACGGGACTGGAAAGGAGCCAAACATCTCACCTTAATACACTCACAGCACCAGCAGGTGCCTCCAAGCCTTGCCTCCAGTGCTGGTGTATGACAGAGCGTACAAGAGTCGGAAGTGAACTGGAGCATATGGATAAGACTACAAAACCCAGTACTTATCAGGCAGGAAATACAGACCTAGCACCAAACAAATCTTCTTCTGCCATGAGTCACAGCCCTCCACTAAGGACACATTCAGAGAAGAAAAGGCGGCTTCACCTTTCACAGCAGCACTGGTAGGGGAAAGGGAATTCTCCATTGTCTACTAGGCTGTGGATAACGAACCTAAACAGATGGTGGGGGCAGTTGTGTTCAGGGTCTAAATGAAAAGGAACAAGTACATCCTCCTTGGTCAAGTTATATTTTAACTTGATGAATTATACACTGATGATGTGCTATACGGACAGAAGGGGCTTGGCATCTCCTATCAATGTACTGTTTGCATTTCACTATAAAAATGACCACGTAGAAGACTTTTGGAAGCCATTTTTGCCTTTTGCATATACTGATTTTCCCAAATAAATGCAGTAATAATGTAATAATTTTTTTCCATGAGCTTATGGTACAAAAAACAATAAAGCCAAGGCATATTTGTGGAATTTGGTTATTCAACAGAGCTACGTTTGCAGTTCCCTTACCATTTTTAAAGGAAAAACAAATTTTACAAAGACAGACCTCGAAGAGGTTATTCAATACATATGTTTCTGAATGTTAAAAAGTAGCAATAATGGCTGTAAACTGCCCTAATGACTGTACACCAGAAATGGAAAACAACTGACTCCCATCAACAATTTCCTTTAAATGGACAACTAAGTGCAACAAAATTGGTATGCTGTCAAAAGGAACACAGGAATGTGACAGTCTTTTCGGAGCAATGCAAGTAACAAGGCAAATTTTCTCAAACAGTCTGAAAAAAGTATTCAATAGATGCTGCTGACATTCATTCATATAGAGGTTTCTTCTTCTGCAACTGAAGAAAAGCCTGTATCTCATGTGCTGTCTATCAGTGAGACAAACTAGTGAATTCTGTTATGCACTATAGTTACTATGAAATATTCTAGTAGTCTTTTATTTCTTTTTAACTAATGTTACAATATAATCTATGAATTTAAAAAGCAAGGTTAAACAAGAACCAGCCGCTATACTTTCAATCTAAAAGCTACAACATACAACTTTTCATATCTGTCTAGTGACTTCCATCTACCAATTTGCTGTTATCTGCAATAAAGCAAATTATAATTGCTATGAGGAAAATCATAATAATTAAAGGAATATATATGACATCCTACATTACTACCTGAACTGCTTTACAGCCTACTTTAGTGAAATTGAGTAAAAAGAGACTGACATTACAGGAGAGTGTAACTGCTCCAAGGTGACCCTTTACACTGAACACTTACTATTTGTCCATTGCTATTTTTAGTGACAAATCTGGGTAGATCTCATTAATGACGTTGTAGACATGGTCTAATAATCTGATAAGGCTGGAACACTGTCAAGGTTTTAGACTTTTTTTAAACCAACAAACACACTAAATACCTATCAGAATTTTTTTTTAAATTTGTACAAATTACAGCCGTGTACTTGGGTATTTAATGGCAATTAATGTCAAGGAAAATATCTAATTTTCTGAGAGTAAAAGTAGAGATACTACCTCCAAACTGTGCTTTGGAGTCACCGTGGATCATATTCTGTGTCCTCTTGACACTCCAGGGCCTTGTGTCCTCCTAAATGATGAAGAGCTACCACACTGGGCTTGAAACCTATC
The DNA here is from genome assembly GCA_013396775.1 of Cephalopterus ornatus. Lineage (NCBI taxonomy): Eukaryota > Metazoa > Chordata > Aves > Passeriformes > Cotingidae > Cephalopterus > Cephalopterus ornatus. The sequence continues at coordinate 464,842 of VZRE01012924.1, read as the reverse complement.
ACCCACCATGCTGAGAAACCAGGAACTCTACTCACCACATTTTGGACAAGAGATCCAACTGCTACCGAATTGCCTGAAGCTTTATCAAATTTCTCCTTGCTATACTCTTGGAGGCAATTTTGTTGTGGAAACTAAAAAGTCTCAAAATGTATTGCAATCTCATTATTTGGGATGTTTGTTGATTGTGTTTCAGTAGTGTTGTTCCCCTTGACTTCTGATTAAACTGTTCAACTTATCTGAAAGAATCAAGTACTCAAACCCAGAGAAATACACAATTGCTGGCCATTTGCCTGCCATCTTATGTCCTCATCTCTGATAAAACCTGAGAAAAATGCAATGACCTTGGTTCTATCCCACCATATCAACATTGCTTTCCCTGCTGCCCAGCTCTTGCTTCACTAGCTGCCTCCCAGCTGCTCAAACACAAAGCAGGATGGAATCATTCACTGATGATATAAGCAGCTCCTCAGAATACCATGTCTTACCCTCATGACAATATTACACTACATCATCTTCACTGGTCACGTAGGAATTACTGTAATTTATTCATTAAAATAACACTACTTTCTGATGTGGCCCAGCCCTTAAAAGTTTTGTACGCTGTGCACTGGATTACATTAATTTCTCTGTGTTTGTTCTACAACATCCTCGTGGGTATCTTAGTCCAATCTGAAACCTGGCAACATGAAAAGCAAACACTTGTTTTGTTGCCCAGAAGCCCAACATGCACGTCTTCACAGCACCTCTCCCACAGCTTCTGAGAATTCTGGAGCACAGTAAGTTACAGTGCCAACTCTTTCAGCATTCCCATCTCATTTTCCAAATGCTATGGCCCGGTTTCTTTTGTATCAAACAAGCACTTATTGACCAGGTCTTCATCCTACAACTTTACACCACCTTTTAAATACCCTAAATACGGGTCACTCAGTGACATAAATGTTATATAAAAACCCAGAATCCAAGCAAAAAATTACCTGGTATCCCAACAGAGTACTTCACATTTTATATATATCCATCCATCACCAATACATGAACGCAGCTAAAGAACAGGCAAAATTTATGTGGATTCTTGCTCTTGAAGCCTGTTCTTCTGCACCCAGTTTGTGAAATGATCAGTGCAAATAATGACTCTTTCTGGTTCTTCAGTATTTGCTAAGTTGGCTTTGTCCCAGTATTCCTTCCTACGTCATCCTATTCAGAGTTAGTTTAAAGAATGTTCAAGGTACATGTGGTACAAAGATTTTTCAGAGTACCAGGTGCACACTAGGCCTGAAACGTGTGTGGCTGTACAGTAAGTGGAAAAATACAGAAACATGGAGGCAACAGAACAAGCAAAAAGATAGTGGTGAGCATAATAAAAGCAGAGAAAAATATGTGAAAGGGTACAGATGAAAAGGCACTGAAATGGAACAAAAGTCAAAAGGAAAAGGAAGAGTAAATATAGAAAAAGACTGGAACAAACCAAAAAAAAGGTATTCTTTTTATCTAATGAAAAATGAAAAGACAACCTACAAAAATATATACTGTTTGTGCAAGTATAAGTACCAAAAGCACATCCTACCATTTTTCTTAACTCCCGCAATACCATACCTTTAAAAATTACAGTTGCTTTGACAAGTATTTAAATTACTCCTACTTTTCAAACTTGGAGGACTGGGCTTGTGTAAATGAAAAAGAATGTGACCACAGATCTGAACCCACCAGCTGCTTGTCTTTTATACCAAGATTTTTAACCCCATCTCATGTTTTAGTTGTCCAGCATCAGCAATGAAAGAGGGTTTGTTTAGAGCTACTATGACTTTTCTTGCCTGCGTTATCTTGTATTTTGAAAGCATTTCAATATGTTATGAAATGCACAGGGAAAAAACCTTAAAATTACCTAGCAGACACTGAAGCTAAGAGGCTGAGAAGCTCTGTACACTCAGGGATATGGAAAATTCGAAAAACTCATTCCAAGTTACTTCAGAAGTTTGAGCCACAGACCCATCAGGATGTTGGAGTTAATGGGTAAATTGCATGCAGTGAATCACAAACAGCCAAGGGAAGAGGAAGGCGAAAGAGGGAAGCCTATATCCTGAAAGCACACACTACAGACTTCACACAGAAAAACAGGCTGTAAGCCTACTGTGGGAACAGAGAGAAAGGGCAGAAAAATGGAATATAAATCTCTAGGCCTCTAATTGTTCCAGACAGAAAGAAATTATATGTATGCTTAAGTATCTGAGAGAATACTGTAGTTTAGCACAGTCTTTAAACTTTGCTACAATTAGGAAGCCCTAAACTAAGTGTTCAATTTCAGGATGGAGTTTTTAGGTTGAAGTCTTTTATCTCTTACCCTTCACTGCCATGTGAAACCACCCCCACTCCCAAGTAAAACTCCATTTGAGAAATGAGACATTAGACGCAACACTGCACAATCAGGGTATGGCTAAGAGTGCACCTTTCACTTTCTTCTGAATCATTTTGTGTGTTTGCATAAGCAGACTCCAGTTCTAGATGCAGTGCGCTAGCACAGATCTGGGCCTACACAAACTCCCACTGAAACCACCAGGACAGGTCACAGATTCAAGACCCTAAACTTTTTTTGACTGGTCAGGGCCTTAAGCCTTATGCTCACATAAGGCAGGCAAAGCCCTCCTGAAAACAGGAATTCACCTGTGTCTCTAGGACAGCAGACTCAGTCAGGTTTATCTAGGCCCACGCTGTTGGCACAAAAGTTTTGTTTGCTAGCTGTAAACACAAAACTACTATTTTTATAAAATTAATGAAATGCAACATGCCATGTAAAAATCAGCATACTAACCTACTTCATGAGTTTGCCTACTAAACAGACTTGCCTTTGATGACACTCCTTTAAATTATACTGACCTCAGATGGTTTTGAGTTTGGTAACTTACCCTACATGAATATGTGTACCCATTAAACACCTGTTAATCTTTTGACAATAAAGTTTCCATTCTTGTAATTAGAAAATCCTCCACCTGTTGAAGCTCACGGCCCCTGTGCTATCGCACTCTTTGGTCCCACTTTACAAACGTCACCCGTGGGTCTCAGTGAAGCACGAGCACGGGGCACAGGGCGCAGCCCGCTCCCCCCGCCGGGCTGCCGCACCTGGGCTGGGCTGCGCCGCTCCCCCCGGCTGGCGGCAGCGCGGGCCCGAGGCCTCTGTCAGTGAATCCTGGACGATTTCAAGCCAGCAGCAGCCTCAGCGCCTGAAGCCCGCTCTCCGCAGCCCCAGGGCGGTGAACAAGGAGAGGCTGGCAGGCCCTTGTTCCCGGCGCTCACAGCCGTGCGGGGCGGGGACGGCAGCAGGCAGGGCCAGCCGCGGCCGTGGCGGCACAGCCCGGCCGTGCCCGGCACAGCCCAGCG
>VZRE01012924.1:414419-461156 GCA_013396775.1 Cephalopterus ornatus | reverse complement strand
ACGGCCGAGCGCCGGCAGCGCCGGGCCCTGGTGCCCGGGCAGGGAGGCCGGTCCGCGGGGCAGAGCGGCGGGGCCCGAGCGGCACCTGCCGAGGGCTGTGCGGGAGTGTCCGGGTGCGTGTCCCAGAGAAGGGCCCTCCTCTCCTGACGTGCTCCTCCTGTGTAACAGCTGGGCACTGCTGCCATCCCAGGCTCTGGACAGGCAGACCTTCGTCAGGACTGGTCGATGAAGGGGCGGACATCAGGGAGACTTTAATCCCATATATGTGTAACAAAACCCTTGCAAGTTATGTACACGCTTGTGTTGCGTGTGTAAAGTAAGACACAGCAGGAGGATAAGGAGACAGAAAACCATTTTCTCAAAATATGATAGTGGAACACTGCACACGTTGGACACAGATCCTTGTTGTCACTCAGTTCACGGAGGTGTAAATAACGTAATAACCCAGGAATTGATCTGGCTTCTTTTTCACCCCACTAGCACAGACACGCACTCCATCAGCACTGAAACCCAAGCACGGCCATCCACACGGCGCTCATCCCCCTTCCTGATCCCTCTGCTCCAGCCATACCCTCTGCAGCCAGAGCTGCAGCAAGGTCCGTCCCCATGGACCAGGTCTACCTTGAGGCACATCACAGGTGATCTTTATTGTACTCCTAACACGGCGAGTGTCCCCAGGACTTATGTTTTCCAGGACAGAGTGCAAGTGTAATTGCATGGAGTATTTGGGCGGTTTAACCCACAAATAACTGTTTTAAATAACAGCACAAACAGTACAAGACAACATGTTAAAATATGCATGCCTCATTCCTTACCACAATTCACCCACTGTTAAGATTTGTTTGCGCTTCGGCATCTAGGCACAGTGTCCTTCTGTTTTCTAAAATGGCTTAGAGAGCCTCCTTTGACAGCTTCATATCCCTTTTAGCAAGGGATGTTGGCCTTGCCACCGACAACTTTTCTGTTCCCAGTGCTTCATTGTCGGCTTATATGGGAAGAAACATAGGTCACATCTAAACTCAGCAGGAGGTCTCTTTGAATGGAAGCTTATGAAGTTTAATAAATGCCTGTGGTTATCTCCATATTAAAAAAAAAAAAAAAGAAAAAAGAAAAGTCCAGGAGACCAGCTAGCTTTAGTATGAAACTTTAGTTTGATAATTAGAAAGTTTATACATTTTACCTGCAAATTATAAATCAAACCTAGACATTTTCTCCAATTGGTAGCCCATTTCCTCCTATATTAGCTGTTCTTCATCTCTAGGCATTCTATAACTTTAATGCTCTAGAGAGTACATTTGTCCTTCCTCTTTGCTCATATTTTTTTATGGTTTATGTTGTCACGTGTGTGATATACCACAATCCTGCATGTCCTCACAGGCTTCTCAGAAAACCATTTCTGAAAACAGCATCATGTTTGCACAGGTAAATAGCAAATAATTAAAATTAAATTAACAAGAACTATAATTTAAACCACTGATTAAAAGAATTGTTTATGATATTAGAAACTCAATCATTTTCTTAGTGTTGTTAATAGTTAAAGCTATACAAATGCTAGTGTAGATGAAGCAAACAGAATCTTTTTCCCAGTTCTGCTTCTCATTTGCAGAATTTCTTTCCTCTGTTTTTTTGGTCATGTAGCACTCTGGACTCAGAACGCTCTTGCAGAAATAGCTCTGCCTGTAAGAACAATAACCCTCCAACAGCCCTAATTTTTGAGGGATGTCAGTCATTTTAATCCCAAATCTGCTTGCCTTCCTCACAAACATAAGTTTTTAATTTTTATTGATGATAAATATTCAAATGAGAAGTAAATATTCATGAAAGAGAGGTTATTAAAACAAAAGGATCTCTCAATGTTTCCAGCTCTTATGATTTTATCAAAAGGTTGATGAGAGCTGGTGTTTTTCAGAAAGCCCAAGCTCTTGGATGAGAATAACCACTTTCTTTTGAAGTAAAAGAAAGATTCAAGGGAATAAATAAAAAATAAGCTGAAATGTGCCTTGAGTATTCTTGATATGATCAGAAAGGAAATAAAAGGACCCAAATATGTATTTTTAAGTAATCACTTTTAGTGCCTGGTATCAAGACTTTTGGCAGCTTCATCATCTTTCCTGGTCCTCTCTGCCTCACTTACCAGTGGTTCCTGAGATGTTCCTATGTAACAGTCCCAGTCCAGACCAGGTTACCCTCTCAGCCTCTAGGCTGGGATATATTGAGATACAGTTACTGTCATAACTCAGACAAACAAGTTAAGAAGAAGATGACAGAAAAGAAATACTATCACCCTAGTTTATAGATAGGAAACTGAAGAAAGAAGTAATTGCCTAAGAAAATTACCTATTAAACTAAGAAAACTGAAGTTACAAACATAACCAGGGAGCGAAATTGCAGGTTCCAGGAGTATCAGTCTGCTGTTTTAATTGCAAAACTAACAGGGTGTCTTGGCTCTGTTCCTACCTGCTGCAGTAACTTCTTCTGCACCATCACCTTGCCAACATCAGAAGAGCACAGTATTGTCATTGAACATCTGAGACAAAAAAAATCATCTCTCAACTTTCCTCTTCAGCTACCATCCCATTCTCTCTGTCTCTAGATCTGTTATCTTCTTTGCTTTCTTCCTCTATATGTTCACTAGATAAACTTACCTACTTCCAGTGTTTCATCTTCCTTCTCTGCAATTCTGCTTTGTGATCAATCTTTTCCTTGGTATCTTGAGTTCATCTGTCTTTTCACCAGACAACTCTTCACTTCTCTAAATATTTTCTGCTTTTCATTAAGAAGGATTCAAACTTTCTGAAAAACTTTTGTTTTGGCCTGGACAATTATGCGTTCAGAATCAGATCCAAGCTACTGTGGCTTGTTGATACAACTGCTCAGGTAGACATATGTAGAGATTTAAGCAACAGTTTTCACTTGCAGCAGATTTAATCAATAGTTTTAAAACACAGCTTTTAGAAATCAATGTCTTTGTCATACATTAAGAAAAAAAACAGTCTGAGTTTGTATCCATGGGTAAGCCACTGAAGGGATCACTGCAAATTTTGCTCCTTATTTTTGTTAACATTTGTCTACTGCACTAACATCATCATTACATCCATGTCTAACTGTAAAGAAATGCAAGAGTAAAAAGCCAGTGTAAATCCTTAAGATCTGGACAGGTTGTATAATTGAAACATAATGAAAACATGTAATGCTTGTCCACTGAAGGATGATTTAGTCTAACTCTCTACAGATGTTTGAGGGTTCCATTTAATCAGGGTTTAAGTACCTCTGAATGAGGATATAACCTATCACATCATATCACAGATAAAACATCCATTTTAGTACTTTTGGTAATTTATATTGGCATTATTCTATTTCACGTTGTTGCTAATCTGATGATAAACACACACTCAAACCCTCATGCACACATTTTGGAGGAAGTATACTATGCTTGTTGAGGATACCATTACTTTTAGCTCTAGTCTATTCCCCTATTTGTTTCCTATCCTTTGCTTTTGCCTTTCCTTTTTTAGAGTCTGCTTTTTGTCCATTTATATTCCAGCTGCGCCTTCTCAATTTTCTCAGGTTCACTGCTGGTTTCACTATCCTGTATGAGCTCTTCTACTTCACATGCATGATCTGTCAGCAGGACAATATGATTTGCAGATCAGAAGCAGTTTAGCAGTTATTCATTTATGTTGAATCCTTTTGTGGCCAGTCAAGTCCGTGAAGGATGCATCTTAGGCAATCAACAAAGATCATTAAAGTGATGGTGTTTCTCTTTTCCTCTTCAAATGGTTCAGACCTTCAGTGTATTGCTTTCCTTTGTGTATTTCATGCTGCCTGTAACATTAAAATTGAAGACAGTCTTTATTTTCTTTTTCTTTTTTTTAAAAGCTGTTTTATGACTGTTGGCTGGCGCAACTGAATACTAGAGTTCAAAGTAGAGTCTCTCTTATAGAGAGAGTGTGGAAAAAAGAGAATCTGGGGGAAGAGACAGGAACAGATTGTGATCTGCACAAACCAGCTCTGGGATGGAGCTTGGTAGTGAGGTCTGGCTAAAGAAGGGGGAAAACCAAAAGGAAAGCAGCAGTCAAGAGGAGGGAGTGCAGTGAGTGGGCGGGTGGGATGCTCTTGGAAAGAATTGAGGGGAAAGCTGTAGGTTGGTAGGGCAGAGGAGAGACTACAATTTTGAAAACTAAATAATTTTTAAATGAGTGAACACATATGACAAAAATACCACTCCTAACTCTGAGGTTTTCTGCGTGATTGAAAATCCAAAGTCAGGAGCGTTCTGTTGCATAGATTTTCTAGGAGTAATATATTATGCATAACTTATGCAAGTGCTTTGAGTAATATTGTTTTAAAGCCTAGTTTCTCAAAAATCCTGTGGTGCTGTAGCATCTAACTCTTAGGCACACTTCTGTGTAGAGAAATTTTCAGCCTCAGGCAATAGAGAAGTCTTCACTGGAAAACTGCTGATTGGGTTCTTCCTAGCTTGCTTAGGGCTGAAATGCTCAAAAAATGAGTTGGATGGTAGATACAGGTGTTAGAGCAGGTAACGAACCCTTAGATATTGCTAGCAAACACCTGTTCTACGGAACTGTTCAGTTCAAACACTCTCTTTCCTGGACATACTTAGCCTGACACCAAGCATGGTCTTCAGTGAAGTCCCCCAGGGGCACCAGACTGGATAAGGCTTCGGAAGATGCTGGGGACAGTTCAAATCCAACCTGGATAAGAAGTCTCTAAGTTCTCTAAAAGCATTTATAAAATTAATTGGTTTGATCTAGGCTACACTGGAAAAGTTTGGCTCTGTTGTCTCTGATAGTGATAGCAGATAACTGTGTAGGGATTATGAATAAGATATTTTACATTCATCAGCAGAATCTGTGGCTCTTCCCCATAACCTAAGAATAAGAACAACTCAGTAGGAATTAAAAGACAGCAGTAAAGAAAACAAGTGCAACATCTCAGAGACTGTTTTAAGGCTTTGTCATTACAGTTATATATAGAGAGTTAGTGTAAATGAATTCTGTTTTCCCAGAGGCATCAAACTCCTCCTGTCAAGATAGTCTCTCAAGAGACTGGAAAGCCTCTCAATGCCCTCCTGCATCATTATTATTTTCCTTAAAATTTTCTTTCTATTGATGTATCTATAAATCCAATATAAGATCAGAGAAAATAATTTTGTCAAGTGACTCAGACAAGCATAACTGATGGATATTAAGCAAACATGTACTGCATTTTCTGTTCCTCTGAGTGCACTAGAAAAATATAAAAAATAGCTAATTTTACTAAAAAATCCAGGTAGGGTACTCAGACTACTTTCTGCTACTATGAAATTGAAGAGTGACCTAGTACTGCCATCAGATCTGACATATGAGTGGTTTTTCAGACTTGTAAGTTCATTTTTCAACTGGTGGGGTATGTCAAATCCCTGAAAACTGTCAGACCATTGCAAAGATATTTATTGCTGTGACGATAGCAGACTGTTCAGCACAAAGACCATCACTTTACATATGTGGTCAAAACTCAGCAGACTGTAAGCAAGGAATGAGATGGGGAATGTAAGTACAGTCTGTGCCTTCTAATCAATTTAGAGGGTATAAAGAAAGAAAGCCCACTGATGAAGAGCAAAAAAAAATTAAATTGAAGCAGAACTTGTTGAGAATATCATAGCAAAATAATTTTCCATTTGAAAATGTCTGTCTGGAACAAAACAAAATACATCAGCTTTGGTGTGCAGTTTCCCTGGGTTCATGAGGAAATTTCTCGTCAAATCTGGAGTGCATGCTTTAGAATGGGCACTGACACCATACAGAGACACTGAGCTGAAGTTTTGTGCTCAAATTATGCAGACTTTTGGGGCTACAACCTCAGCCTTTTCTAAGTGAAGTTTGGGAGATAAAAGAATGCTCACCTAGAAACTTTTCCAGTTGGTAAAAACAGTTGGATCAAGGAGCTGAAGCTTTACTTCTACATCCCAGATAAGACTGTAGTGGAAAGCGTATAACCTCCCCCTCTTCACATAAGTGCTGAGTTACAAAAGTACAAGTTTAACAGAAGAAATTAATGCATCTGTTTCTATGCTTTGGGCTTGAATCAAATGGAAAGAAACTGAACCCTGTCATCATCACAAGAGCCACTGGAGTAGATGCTGTCGTAGAAGGACTGTCTCTTTTTGTTTTTCTCTGCTGATTTCTTGTGTTGGAGACAACACCTGCTTCTTTTCCTATGTGGCTTCTAGTTGTTCAGTGATCTTATAGCTAGTAGTACCAGGGTACTTAGAAGCACTTTGCAAATATATTTTTCCTCTTAAACTACTTTGGATGAGGTGTAGGTATTACAGAATCACAGAATTACAGAGTCCTCTGAGTTTGAAGGGACCCACAAGGATCATTGAGTCCAACTGTTAAGTGAACGGCCTGTACAGTGATCGAACCCACAACTCTGGCATTATTAGCATTGTAGGGTTATTCCAGAATTACTCTTGGCTTATACATATAACTGATAAGATTATGATCTTATTAAGTTAGCATTCCAGTGAAAGTAGATTTATACCTTTAATTTATTTATTGATACTTGTTTTACCTTTGAATTTCATACCTTTTTATTTAATTCTTGGTTCATTACTGTTTATTTTTAAAATAAGCTCCTTTCACCAGGAAAGGTTTGTTTTTTCTTCATGATTATTGGTCACTGAATCATTTTAAAATATAATCTCCTGGTCCTAGTGAGAGGTCACATGTGGGTGGTATGTTTATTTATTTGCTCTGACAAAGAGTGGAAGCACAGTACAGTGCAGAACTCCATAAAACTAGATCAAATAAGGGCTGAGGGCTCTGACACAGGCTGAAGCGTGTTCTCTCCCTGGCTCTTGCCTTGTCCTCCAGAGGCAGCTTGTAGGGACAAATAAAAATTATGAAACAGCTTCTGAATCACAGTTTTAAGCCAAGTGTACTGAAATGAATGAAAATGGCTGTCAATTAATTTGTATATGCTATGTGTACCTATGGTACTTTCTTTAGCCACCTGTTTTACAGCTACTGGCTTTTGCAAGTTAGATTCCTGAAACCTGCCAGCAGAGCACAAGGTGTAGTTTTGAGGGTAGGTGCTAGTAATTTGGTGTGGTTACCTGCATCCAAAGATAAGGAGCCAAAACCACTCAGATCTCAGCTGAATAGGTCCGACTCTATGTGGTTTTGCCAGAACTATTTCCTCCATGAAGGATTATCTCCACTGTGGACTGAAAGCTTTTATATCATGCTTCTTGTTAAGTGGAAGTATCTTTGCTTTACAGAAATACATATATCTAAAGGCTTGAAGAAGTAAAATTAACTGGTGCTTTCAGCACTGAAGGTGGAGTCCAAAAGGATCACTCTCTTTAAGGAACTTTAGTGCTAGAAGATGAGTTCCATGGTGGAACTTTAAATGCTATGAGGAGCCCAATTCCCATCAAGACTTTAATATGTCTGGCCTTTCTGCTTTAAAAGGAGCAGTAACACAATCATCTAACAGAGTATACTGAGTAATGTGGCCTCTTGTTTTTTTCGTGTTTGAGACAATTTGTGTATACAGATAACGAGACTTTGGTGGAACACTGATAGTTTTTAGGACCTTTCTATGAGCTTGCTGTGCTCAGTCATATTTATGCTCAGTTCTACTCTGTTTCTCAGTCTTTCCTGAAACAAAAAGTCCACACAGTAAGAACAAAGAAGTCAAAGCCTGCTTATTAAGGCACTTCCTTGGACATTCTGCTGATGGAGAGTGTGCTCTCCATCCCCGCACTCTGCTGCACTTTGCATGGGTTTTGCTAACAGCACAATGTCATTTTTTTCAACTTTAGTGGTTTGACAGATTCTGACACACCAGGAAAATATATCTGTTTCAATTTGGTTTTTAACAAGGTGCACAGATGGTGTTAAAAAGCAGGTAGAAGTGGTTAATCACCTGTGAATTTTAGGCATTTTTCTGCTGTCCATAGAGGACTTCAGGAGTGCATTTACGGAATGGGTTTCTCCACGATGATTTGCATTTTCACGGTTGTTTTCAATCAATCACCCCAGAGAGGTTTGCAAATCTCTTCATTCCCAAGCATTGAAGACCTGCCCATGCCCACATTCCTAGTGCAACAAATGATTTGGGATCTGAATCATGTGGTATTCAGTATTCAGGCATATCCGTACCTCATCGCACCCTGAATTGTTTCATTTTACTGACACCATCTGTTTCTTGTGCCTCAACCAATTTGTATTCCATTGTCCCCTATGCTCAGCTTTCTGACCTTGTAAATCGATCTCCTGTACAGTCTGTAACAAACACTTTCCTGAAATCTGGATGAATTATGTCAACGACTTCATATTTATCAATTCAGCAATGCCTTGAAATGACCCTAATACATTTGTCATACATGATCTTCTTTAGTAGAACCATGCAGCTTTCCCTTTACTAAATCACATTTCTAACTGAATTGTAATCTCCCTTATAAATGTTTCCATTATCTTGCTCACTACTACAGTCAGTCTTACAAGTCTATGTCTCGTTGGGTCTTTTCAGTGCCTCTTTTTGATAGCTACAGAAGACACTGAACAGTGAAGTGCATTTCAGGTAATTATTAGGTGCTCCTTAAAAGAAGAATAAAAAAATTAAAACCTAGTAAGATATACTCCTGGTGTTCAATAGTAGTATTAGAGAACCACTTAAATGAATGGAGAATAAAGGAGGATTTCTTTATTCTTGGCAGTTACTGTCAGTGATGGATCACGACATAGACATTCTCAGTATGGCCAAACAATTTTACTATATAGAATTTTATACAGCTACAGCTAAAATTCAATGAACTGATTCAGAAGGTTCAGGCTAAACTATAACAATAAGTTAAACCTTTAAATCGATTTGGTATTTCAAAAGGATAGGCAGCAGCAAGATGTCATCTTCCTTCACAGATCTAACTTTAACTGGAACTGTAAATCCAAAGCAGAGTATTGGTGGATAAGGGTATATAATGTGTGATTTAAGACCCATCCTGGAAATCAGTGAGGATTTGAGTACACCAACTCTAAAACATTATCAGAGCATTATAAGAGTCCATCCAGAAAGTTAGGAGGATTTTTTTTTTTTGAAGAATAAAGATAAATTTCATATCTTAAAGAGGCTATTTTTGAAGAGCGCCAGGCAAGATGAGAAAAGAAAATGACTGTGAAAGAAGCAAAGTAGCAGAGGCATAGATAACCACTCATCCTACTATCCTCTCAAGATACGAGCTGAGGATGATTTCTATCAATGACTTCCAAATATAACATTATTCAGCTTTCATTATGTTGTCAATCTAATTTGAATGTAAGTTATTCAGAGCACATGGCTGTTTTGCCGTTGTGTTTGTCTGTAAAGCACTGTGCACCCCAAGCCAGGAAAAAAGAGAGAATGCTCGGATTAGAGGAGATAATGTCCTCACTGAAAGTCCTGTGTACAAATGCTTGTTTTCTAATCACCTTTGTGAAACCTGCCCCTGCTACACCACACAGAGAAATTCTTCTTCAAAGTCAGAAGAATTGCAGCTTATTTTATGCTAGCCCTGGAGCAGCCTCTCCACTTATAAGAAATAGGAGAAACTTTCGCCAACTTACATTAGTTTCTAGGGAAAAAACACCTGAATCCCGAGATTTGGCTTTGGTGATGACCTGAGGTTCACAGAGCTCTCAGTATTGAACAAACTCCATGTCTGAGATGAAATCCTGAATTCTCACTGAAGTGAAATAGAGTTTTTTCTTTGACCTTAGAAAGGCCAAGGTTTCAATCCTTCCTTTTGAGGCAGGAGTTATTAAAGATTTTGCATGCTGGGGCATGGATACATCAGAATTGAGTGCTACAGAGATAGCCCAGAAGTAATACAGAAAATATTATCCCTAGGGCTGCAAGATCTAAGGGAGTCACTGTGATCCAAAAAGGTAGCTTGTTATAGTCTGACAAGTCTACCTTCCTTCTCTGAACTCTAAATAAAAGCATAGAAGTTTAACTGAAGGACAATTAGAACCTGAGAACATACTAGTTATTAGCCTACTGAGTAATTTTCTATCTTTCACTTTCCCTTTCCCTTCCCCTCCCTTTTTACAATGAATCTACTCTAAATTTTCCAAATTTTTTTTGCATTGTATCTTTCTCCTCCTCTTTATATTTTATTTTTCTTTATGCCTTTTGACTCTAGGTGGGCCCTTTTTCTAACTGATTTTATTTTGTGTGTCTGCCTTTGAGCAGGGCCCAATTGAAGGACTAATTCACAACTATAAAAATCCAAATTGAAGAGGCTTTCCTTTCCTGAATCCCCAGATCTGTCACTGGCCCATCCATGACTCCCATTTCATTCTCAAATGAGGCCAGTGAGGACTGTTGTCTCTGCTCTAGGCTTGGCAGTTACTTTTGGGCACGAGCTATATTTGCAGTTGGATCAGAAGCCATTGTAGAGCTCTTGCAAAAAACTACAGCGCATCCGACATGAGCCTCCAGTAACACAAGCCAAGGGTACAGTCAGATCACAAGAGTAACTACCAGCAGCAGACTGAGCCAGACAGTCAGACCAGGGTGTAAGCAGAGGCTGGGTGTGACAAATAGGGATCTGTCAGTGTGCCATTGCCTTTCCCAGGAGTGATAGAGCTGAGTCCAGCAGATCAGTCCATGGCTTTCCCAGAGAATTCACCCCAGGAGTGTGGGTTGGGTATGTGAGGCAGGACTTCGAAAAATGCCAGCTAATGCCAGCACAGGAATTGACCAAACAAGATAAATACCAACGATAAAAAGCTAGGGATGTAAAAGGTGTAGGCTTGAGCTAAGCCAAGTGCATTGAACATCCAGCTGAGAATATAATGGGAACAGCTTAACATTATGAGGACAATACTGGTTCCACCTCAACAGACAAAATAAGGAAAGAAAAATGAAAACAAAAAAGGAAGCTGTTACTTGGGAAAAAGCCAGAGGATGGTTCTTGCCTTCATACACCAGAATGAACTACTGATGGTGTGTTATATTCTGATTCTGGGAGCTGGGCTGCTCTCTATTCACAGTGGCAAGAGGTGTATTCAAGAATGTCATGCAAAGCATGGCAAGTCCCAGCACATGGAGCAGGTCAGGTAGTGGTGCTGCTGTGCGGCTGCAGAATGCAGAAAGGCTCAGCAGGGAATGCCTCCTCGCCAAGCAACACATGGGATGAAGGACAGGCACAATATAAAGGAAGAGGACCAGTGATGATGAATTTAGTTCTTTCAAACACTAAAAGGCAGCCAATCAGAGGCTGACAGGTAGAAGAACCAGCTCCTGAACAACTCACAAAGGGCACAGGAGCAACTTGAGAAACACCAAGTTGGGCCAAAAGTGTGTTCCCACAGCAGAGTCAAAAAAGTGGGCATTACCTGCCAGCAAAGAAGTCTGAGTGCAAGCACTAAACACTCCAAAGCAACAGGAGAGAGCAGTACAGGAGAGGAGAGGCAGATTCTCAGGAGAGCAATGGAGACCAAGCTGCTCAGCCCATGTGGAGGGGCCCTGGCATGGAAGAGCAAGCTGCGCACTGTGCAAACTACACACAAGGAGTGTTACTTGATCCTATGTGTAAGTGAAAAATGACAGGATTCTGTGACTTTTCAGGGGTCTGACTCACAATTTCTGTGAGTCAGGTGAACAGCAGTAGTATTTGCAGTTCTGTTAAACATTCCCTGCTCAAGGATCTGTTCAACACATACCATACTTTTACTGAATTTTACAATAACTAAGCATATTAGCAAATGATATTGGTGAAAGTAATTTATTGTAAAAAGAAGGAAAAACTTCATGAAGTTGAGGAGTCCACAGGATAGCATTTACCCTATGGCTTATCTCCATAAGAGGCAAAGAGCTGTCCCATGGAGGCTGCACCTGAGATATTCTTCCACAGGCATCTTGTTGGCAGCTGGGCTGTGTTGGTGTGACCACACCAGCAAGAGCAAAGTGGGAGTGAACCCCTCTATTGTATCCTCTGTTGGGTTTATACCTGCTAGTACAGCTACCATTTTCCTTTTTTTTTTTTTTTCAAGGGAAGGTTTTGAATCAGCTCCCAAGTTTTACACTGTCATAATGTTAGGATGAAAGGACTTAGCAACCAGTGGGGAAAAAAACATTGCCACAAAAAATAAGTAGAAATGAGGTGTTCTATTAGAGTATTGGGGCATTTCAAGCCTCAGAGATTATTCATGTAAATGAATCTTTTGCTTATTCTGTAAGGGAACACAAATCAATAGCACAGGAAGAAATAAGAACTAACAGTCTTAAAACCCCAGATGAAATCAAACCACACAAATCAGCTCCCATTATAGATTTCAGGACCATGCTCTTGATCAGAGAGAATTTTGTTTGCATAAATAAAGTTGTTAAAGGTGATCCCGCATTAGGGTGAGAGTTTTGAACTTACCTTCCAGAATGTCTGAAGTTCTTTTGGATCGTACTCAAAAGGTCTGTAAATATGGTTTATTTGGTCAGCATGTGAAGGTTTGACTGATCCCAGAGCTCTGGGATGAAGATTTACTGAAGTGTGCTTTCAGGAAGAAGTAGTTGATTGTCCAGTGACTGTCTAGTCCATAAGGACTAGATTCCCCACAAAAACTAGCAGCACTTCTGCTTAGCTATGACTTTAAACAATGTATAAAGTTGAACTGTGAGAAGGAATATTTTCCATAATTCCATTCCCAAATATGTGTGAATCTAATACTGAAAAAATACTAGAATTTAGACTAGTACAGAAGTAAAAAATAAAACGTAAAAAAAGTTTCAATTATATGAAAAGTGATTGCAATAAAGAGAAATCAGTCTTGAGATCAACACCACTGGCAATCTGGAATTTACGTGCTGCCCTGTCATCTGCTCACTAGAGTCACAATGTTCAGGGGTTTTTTGCCTTCTCTGAATGATGTGTTTCCACTAGCTCACATTTTCTGACCTTTTTAGAGGTGATATGAAAGCAAGGTGGTGGAAAGAAGAAAGTTATTTCTTTGGTCACTTGAACCTGGGATTTGGAGATCTAAATTACCGAAGACTAACCTAAATTACCTAACTCACTTTTAATGAGCATGAGTTACAATGTTTAGCGTGAATCAGAATGGCTTTCAGCCTATGAAAGGCATGCTTTGCATCTCGTGGGGCATGTGTAGTTCCATAGTGGAGAAATGCAGATTCAGCCCCTATCTGTACTAGACATATTGGTAGCCAGGTATCTCACCTTGTTTTTCTGTGTTTAGAGGTCTTTGTTCAGCAAAAGAGCATCACTTTAGTTTTCCACAGCTTGTTAGGTTGTTTACAATCTTACTCAGGCTGCTGTTGAAAATGCTTTTTTCCTTTTCCCAGTATGAAGTTACAACATGCTGTTACTGTTTACAACAAATAAGCTGCCATGACTGTGCAAGCTAAGGAGGAGCACACATGCAGCGGTATATTTGCTGTAATGTTTTCACAGAAACTTGAAAGTACACAATTTTTAAATAGTTTTGGTATCAAAATAGGTCATTTTGTAAAGGAAGAGAAAAAACCTCAAAATTAATTTGTGGAAAATAATATGATACAAATAATTTGAAAATGTGACCTGCTGCTAATAACTCTTAAGAACTGGCCTAATTTTAGTGACCTCTTAGAGGAACATAATACTACCTAGTCTATTTGGAGGTAGTATATACTTTCCGGAGGAAAAAAACCCTCTCCAAATTAGTGCAAGCAGAAGTCCTGAAAATATAATTTTGAACAACTTGCTTCCAATTTCACTTGTACCTATACAACTCAGTCTATGAGACACTTTACAAAGATGTGGTCTAACCTCTAACCTGGTTAGACTACACTCATGACCCAGAGCAGGAGGCTGCTCTCTGAAATTGTGAAATTGCATGTAGATATTTGAAGCCTATATGGTGTTTTGTCTACCTTTAGACCTTCATGGATATGTGTGTATTCATATCCATGAATGTTGCTCCTTCTTGGTAATATAAAAACTTGTCAATTAATGTGCCAAAAGCACTTCTGTGTCTATCATAACATCATAGAATAACTGATGATAAAGGGACCTCTGGAGGTAATTTGGTCCAACACCTTGCTCAAAGCATGGCAAATGTCAAAGTTAGGTCAGGTTACCAAGGCTTTGTGAAGTCTAGTTCTAAATGTCTCCAAGGATGGAGATCCCACAACCTTCTCGGGCAACACAGTGCAGTGTCTCCTCACCCTGAATGAATTTATTTTCTTCTATCTGATGAGAGAAGAAAATGATGACCCATTGTGGTCCCGTCCAGCCTTACCCATCCTGTGATTCTATCTAACCAGAATGTCCATTACAGCAATTTGTGTCTGTTGCCTCTTGTTCTTTTGCTGTGCAGTATTTACAGGAGAAAAAATGTTCTCTGTTCCATCTAACTTTACACAGACCTACCCATATTATAAGGCAAGGAGAATGAAGACATTTTCTGGCTATTACAGCTTCTTTTTGCAGGCTGCCCTAAATTAAATTATACAGTCAATTCGCCGTTATCAAAAGTAATGGCTGAATTCAATGGGTTTTATTGGTGCATCACGTTGGTGTTCAGATACAGGATTTCCCATGTCTTGAGGCTTTATGCCTCCTCCTTTACAAGGATTAACAAGTCTTCAGTTCTGTGGTAGAAACATATCAGATTTTTCATGTTTATGAGAAATATGAGGAACTAGTGATAGTCACTCTTTTTTACTTTTTCCTTAAAACATATGTGGCAGACCTGTAACCACTGAAGTAGCTAGTTAACAGTTATAAATGCATTTATATTAGTGAACATATAGGTAGAGTGTGTGCAAGGGAGACTACTGTATTATCTTAATCTAGACTGACTTGCTTAATTTTTTGTTTAACTGAATTACAAAAAGAGTCTGAATTATGATCTTTTCTTTAAAAATTAAGAATTCTATTAGTAATAGTTGCTTTTATACCCATAGGTAAATAATAAATTAGATCATTATATTGTTAATCCATCTGGATGATTAGGAAATATGATTATCAAAGGTTAAGGTTGGGAACCAAGGTAGACTGAGACTAATGCTAAAATCCACACTTAGTGCTTTGCTTTGGATCTTGGGTGTGGAAACCTCACGGAGTGGTTTGTGGATGGCCACCACAATTTCTCATCCCTTCTGAGGTGCCTGCCTCTACATGTGAGCTGTGCGAGGGGTCAGGGCAGCCCCCAAGCTGCTTGGTTGAATGCCCAAGGGACTTGTTGGCATCCCCCTGACATTCCCATCAGTTTAGCCCTAAGTGACTTGATCATGGACCTATGAATGGGGAAAGTGTAGGAAATGCAACTTAGGTCTTCACCATCCTATCCTGAGGCCTAATTGTATGCTGAAGTTGAAGAGCTCTAAGTAACCCCCTCAGCTTCCGTGCAGGAGAATTAGTCACATACTTGCAGGAGGGACCCAGGTGGTGCCAGTGGAGCTAAAGAAGAAAGAAACTGATTTAAAGACAGGGAGTGGCAGTGTTGTTATTTTTCCAGCTTGATTAAAGTCACTAGTAACTGTAGTCCCTGTTCTCTTTTCTAGATCTGAGATTTTTATATACACTGCAGCTGGGGAAGGGAGACTTCCAGAGCGCTGTCTAAAAAGAATCTTGCTTTTTACAAAGACAAGACTGTATATGAAATATGACATTCTCAGCTGAGATCTCTTTCAGATATTGTTGACTAAGGTCACATAGCATAAAAATGGCAGCAGCCTAGATGTTCCCTTAAACATCACCCTGACCAGGAGCACACTGCAGTGCTAACATCTTCAGACACCTTGAGACTCAGGGCCCAAATCCTATTTACAGAGCAGTGCAATAAGGATGTGACCTCATTCCCCAGCTCCTGTGTCACGGTGGACAGAAGGGAAGAGTTCAGCCCACTAGTGGGGTTATGGATCCACAATGCAAAGCAATTAGGATAGACTTCAACCAGTGGTGCCACTAATAGAGTGTACATTTCAAAGGATTACAAAAAATGTGACATGGCCTTGCTTTTCTTCTCTTCCTTGTTCCACTGTGCACTGCTGCTGTACCTTCTTCGGCATCTAAGGGAGTAAACCCAGAGCTGCTGCAGGGAGGTGGGCAAGAGTTGGGAAGCCCTGCAGCGAGGCATTCTGTTAAGTAGAAGGAAGGGCAGGGCATAGGTACCCTGACAAGGACAACAGCAGAGGTGGCTTGGGCATCATGGGATCCCAGAGGGAAGGATGTACCCCGGTTGCATGGGTCAAACATGCAAGAATATGACACAGGTTCCTTGAGGGCTCAGACTTGCCAGCACTGCATAAGCCTACCATTAGTTCCATTAACCCTGAGTTTCACTCATGTGCTAGGGCTCTTCTATGCTTCCCTCTCCTGTTTGCAGAGGCTTGTTTAATTTTGTTAACGACTCTGAATGAAGATAAGGCCCGTGTGTGTAATAACAGACTAAAATTAAACTTCAAACAAATTATCTGTTAGGGTTTAGGAAAATCTTATCTGGGGAGGAATTAATCCTTGCTGCTTGTTTTGGGGCTTTAGCAGGCCACCGGGGATTTGAAAGAGAACAATTTTTCAGTCTGGCATATACACAGCAACTGGAACAATGTGCATAATTCTGTGAATATGATTAAAAAAAAAAAAACGAAAAAGACAAAAAATCTCTAAAAGACACATAAACATCTGAAGTGTAGCATGAACTGACTGCAAACCAAATGCAGTTGCTGTAGATCATCAGCTGTCACTGTCAAAAGCCTTGGTCTGCTTGTGACTAATGTCCCTGCTTCCTTCATCACTGCGTATCAGGACGATTCTGTAAGTTGGCTGTTATGCCCTAGTGCTCCACGCCGCATGGCTTGGAAACTAGCCATTGCACCCTCCCAGTGATGTGAGGTTGCTCTGAAAAGATGATGTTGCTCAATCCAGCCTGTTGCTCAAGTCAATAGAGAAGGGGCAAGAAGTGTCAGTGGGGGTTAGTTTGCTGAAAAACACACATGTGGCTCAGACTGCTGTTGGAATGGGACTAGAGGTGGGGCTGGCAGAGATTGGGCGAAGTCAGCCCCATTTGAATGCCATGACCCCATGAAGGTTGTAGTCCCAGGAACAACTTCAGACTAACACTTTAATTCTGCTTCACTCACTTTCAAGTAATACCTATGACAGATAATAAAGACAAAGATGGAAAGACTTCTCGAAACACCTTCTTACCGTCATACCATAGAGATACCTCAAATTTCTTTCAGCAAGAGATTCCTGGTGAAAGTCTTTCATCTTTTTCTCTTCCATTCAGTTTTTCTTTCTTTCATCTTAGCTCTCCACACCACCTGTAGGGTGAAAGAGCTGTAGGAAGAGGGAACGAGAGAAAAGGATCTTTAATAGCCAGGAGGAGATAAATGGGTAGTCTTTGGAAGCATAAACCAGACCAGTAGTCAGGAAAATCACAGGTGACAATGTCCAATGTTTACTGTTTTGTGGTTTTCTTAAGCAGATTTTTCTTGCAATTCTGGGGGCATAGATTATGCAGGATTCAGAGTGAAAAGCCCTTTCAGAACTGCACAGAAGTACGAGAAGAGAAACTGCCTGAAAACACTGTCTCAAATTTCCGTTATCCTCAACCACACAATGGAGTAAGATGCAAATCTTACGTGGAAATATGCAGTGCCTGAACTCCGCAAATGCTTTTACTGAATCCACTGTGTATTCCACTACTGTCTTGGGAATATTTGACTACATTGACATGCTCTGAGACGATTATGGTTTGGGGTTCTTAGAGCAATCAAACAAGTAATAGAATGGGCTAAACCAGCATCCTGAAAACCCAAAAGACTGAATGCAACTACTATGTGTCCAGAACATCTGACTGCGTTCCCTGAAGTTGTTTACAAAGAGGGATATCTTCCCTGAGGGAAGTGAATGCAGCCAGAAGCTCAGAACACAGCAGGAAACCACATACAAATAAACAGCAAAACACCATTTCCCCTAATTTGATAGTTGGTTTACATTCCTTCCCATCCATGTAGAAAATAGCTCTTTGGCCACTTTACCTCCCTATCCACTCTTCCTTCCTCACAGTTTGCAGCAGTAGTTTTTGCAGGTCTGTTTCCCACCCACAGGGCTCAGGTCACTGCTTGGCCTACAGAAATGATATAATTTATTAGCAAGTTAAACAGGTGAGAACTCACTGAAGTCCAGCTCTGCCCCTCTCACAGCCAGCACCAGCTCTTACTGCAGAGGTGCAGATCTGCATCATTGCTCCATCCTATTGCCGGGCATGGATTGCATCAAGAAGAGGAGCTGAGAGGGCTTAGCACAGTGTGTGGTCTTTCTGGTCAGAAACTACCTCTCTCGCCAGAACAGGGATCTTTTCACTCCTTGAGCTGCTCATGACCCCATGTTGCTTATCATAAATCTCAGGTGTCAACAGAGGAATTGAGAACTAAGCAAGGAAAGATCTTTGAAATAACCTTTTTATCACAGAGAGTCAGAAGCAAAAAGGAAGACTTCTCTACTTTGAAGCTTCTGCCAGGGACACCAAATTTGCAGCCACTGAAGCACAGTGGCACACCTTCAGCAGTGCATGGTGCAATGATACCCAGCCCAAAAAGCCCATGCACATTGTGGAGTCCTGGGGATCTACCAGCCCAGAAGTGCTGTGTTGATGCAGTACTTTGCCTCAGCTATCCATCCCTGTCAGATGGACAAATTTCCCTGCTATCCCATTCCTCCTGTTCCCCAACAGTGCTACAATCACATGGATCAAACGTTGCTCTTGGTGTTTCTCTTACCTACCTAGGCATCTGCCTGGAAGCAAACCAAATACAGTTTGCACCGGCTGAAGTTGTTCTTTCATGTTATTTCTTGAAAGGCATCTAGCAACCTCTTGGTAATCGCTACCTGCATGGTCTTTCTTAGTAGGCAGCCAAGCAGGATGAGGTAGAAATCCCTAGCAACATGCAGTCATTTTTCAGTCCAGTCTTTAACTGGGCAGAGAGGTCACTACTGAGCAATCTCTAGTCCATGCAAAAGGAGTATGTAATCTTGGCAGCACTTCAAATGCATGCTGACCTGAAGAGTAGACTAGAGACAAGAGGTTAAATAGTTTGTAGTTTGGTGTGCTGAACACATAGTATAATAAACCAGCTCTTTTTTACCTTCCTTGAATGTCTATCTGTATCTCCCTTACAGGTCTTGACAATAAGTGTGATATGTTTCACTGTAACAGATATTACTCACAAAAGGCAAAAATGTTTCCAAAGGATTGAATTTGTTGCTGTGGGAGGCAACACAAATAATTTGGAGTTAAATACAAAGATACAAAAGAAAGCTCTCATGTTAAAGTAAATACAGTCTCACTGCTTAGCATTCCAATTTAGAAGGTTCATGAATATCTTTGTTTTCCGTAACCTTGCACGTTATTCAAAAAGATCTTTCATTTGCTTCACTCTTCGCAATTTCCTTAGATATTCTGTTTCCTTGCATCTGCAGAAACAGAGCTGTTTTTTGTGTGTTTGACAAACCATCAATATCTGCATGTGAAAGATTTCAAAGAGAGAAACAACAGAAAAAAAATGAGAAGATAGGAGCCTTTTGTAATCATTTTTCCTTTGATTTTCAGACACTTGTGTAATAGGATGTATCCAACAGTGATTTTTTCTGAAAATATATTTAAACTGAGTGAATTCAGATTTGATTTGTTGACACTAGAGAACAAACTCAGTGAAAGAAGTAATGTGTCTTTCTCAGAAGCTGCCTTGGACTGAAGCTGTGTGCTCCTCACAGGTGTATATTTGTATCTTCACAGACAAATTAGGTGGGAGATTGGTCTTGATTTGAGAGCATGAAACAAAGATACAGAATCATGCAGGATTGATACCTACTGGAGGTCGTGCCTGTAACTGGAGGGTTGCCAACACACGTGAGTTACTGGCACATTCCAGTAACTACTCAAGGTCATGCTGCAAAGAATGGGGAGCACTGAAAGGAACTGTGAGCATCCAGGCATCCTTTCTGCATTCCCACACAAAATAGTTTGTAAGTCTGTTCTGTGCCTTTGTTTCTTGATGAAAACAAGTGCCAGGTTTTACCAAATAAAGGAAGGGAAGGCCTAAACCCCATCCTTATGAACTGAAACAAACCTTCTCCCAGTTTCTCTTGATGAATTGTTCATGTAAACCAGGTGCTTCTGACTGAAATTTGCTATGTACAAAATAAGTGACAGGAGCAGTTACCACATGCTGGTGCCTTCCCAGGTGGGAGGAGTTGCTCCCCAAGGAGCTTCTATTCCAATTTTCTGTTGCTCAGAGGAATTAAAATCCACTGCTTGTAATACTCTGTCTTTTCCCCAAAGACCTGGACACCTTTGGATGCTGTCTGTACCAAATAACCAGCATCACTTGCAAGAAACAAAGAGTGTTGCTTATCTATTCTCATTTCCAAACGTGGGCTCTAGGGAGCCCCAGAACTGGGATACCAGACCCTATGTCCCCTCAGGATTGGGGAGGGTTGAGCTTTTCTACCATCCAGGCTCTTACAAATAGAAGAGGGCCCAATAAGCATTCTTCTTAGCCCATCCATGGAGAGAAAACTGTCAACAGCCTACTTCAAATCAGAGGGTTTGTGAAATATCATTTTGCCACTGTTGTTATGACTCTACATAATTTCTACAGTGTTTACCTCAGTGTCAGTTTGTGTATAACTACCAATAGTTGGTCTTCTTCAGCTGAAGGGGTAGATCCTGAGCTAGCTGTCAGTGAAGACAAGTGAGGGTGAAGTACAACAGGGAAGAAACCCATAGATGAGCCTGAGATGTTTTTAGTGACGACAAACTCAATGCCTTGCGCTGCATTTGGGAGCAGTAGGAGTGACTCACCCTCTTCCCTAAATAATACCACAACGTGGGGCATGCAGCAGACATTAGCCAGCTCCTAGTTATTCCAGAAGTTAGTATGCTGTGCCAACTCATTACTTCCTAAATAGCTCCAGTGTCAGTGCTAAGTGGTGACTTAACTGACTGCTGACATTCACTACAAGGTCACTAAGCTAAGTCTATACTTAGGAACACTTCGGTGCTGCAAATGACATGAAAGTGATTTCATCTTCACATATTTTCACGAGGATAAGAGGAACAGAGAATAGCTGGATTTTCTATGCAAGTGGTTATAAGCAGTATATTTCTTCTTTGCTCTCCTTCCCTAGGGAGGACTTGAATGTAAGTCAAAAGAGGAACAAAGGCAAAAACTTTTTCACTATGAGAGTGGCCAAGCACTGGCACAGGTTGCCCAGAGAGGCTGTGGAGTCTCCATTCTTTGAGATCAAAACATGGTCCTTCTGAACACGGTCCTGAGCAACTGACTCTTCAGCAGGGGGTTTGGACCAGATGACTTCCAGAGGTCCCTTCCCACCTCAGCCATTCTGCCACTCTATGACTTGTTCTGGTTTGGCTCTGGTCATGACAGACATTCCAATACTTGAAGGCCTTGTTTCTGACAATCCTTCCTATCACAGGGCTGACCAATATGGACAATGAAGGTAGAAAACACAATTAATATTCACCTCACTAACTAAAACCTGAAGAGGAGTCTCAGGAAAGCAAACACTGAAGACAACAATCAGAAATGAATTTAATAACAACTGTAAAAGTGAACATTCCTGGATTTATTTCTTAAGGAATCTAGCATACCTCTATTGATGACTGCAGTGAATGTGCAGCATTTCTCACTGCAGGGAGCTCTTCTTGACTTGCACAGCTCTCTCTACAGCCCACATACTGCAACTGAATTCATCCTTCCCAGTCCTCACTGAAGTGGATCTCCCTGAAGAGCACCCAGTGCCTATGGTCAGATGACAAAGATGTGTACAGCTCCACTTGGCAGCCTTGAGCTTTCAGCATCTTCATCTTGAGCTCCCAAATTCAAAAGGTAATTCTCATCCCCCCACCCCTACAGTGTTAGCACATCAGCAAGTAACTTATTCCTAACTGCATCCCCCTCGCCTCTTGCTACTATAAATCTCTGTCTTCCTAAAGCACTAGGCATTTTAGAAATACTTCCTGCAACCCCTGTGTACCAAGCAAAATCATAGAGGCTACCAGTACCGTGTTTAAAGCCGTGGTCACATTTGCCAAAATATTTCAGAGTAGAGCAGGGCACTGAAATCAGTATCTTTTTAAAAAAAGGTTAGTTTATTACTTTCATAGATAAGTAGTTTAGCATTTTCCTCCACACCTTCCATGGGCCAGCTTGTCTCTTTACTGAGGACAAGAGTCCTGGAGCTGCCTGGTGCCAAGCTACAAGAACCTCTTTGTTCTCCTCTGTCCATGACACCAAAGGGCCATGATTGGCTCCAGCTGGCCTTCATTGATAGTCTATCAAAAATATCTAAAGACAAATTATCCTCAACTGACCTGCAGATGTGGATAGGAGACTCCCTACAACAATAAAGATAAATATCTCAGTTGTCATTTAAGGGGAAATGGCATATGGTTCTTCAAGTCTTATGATTCAGACATAATAATCTCCCAGCGATTAGGAAGACAGAGGCAAATAAATTGGGGGCAAAGGGGAAAGAAAGAAAATTGAAAGCAGATAAACTCTCTATTACCTTCCATTTTACCCCCAAATCTGTCTTGATCCATATCTAAGAACAGCAAAGGAACCAATCGCTATTTGTTACTAGCAAGGCAGCACAGGATTGGCAAGTGCGTCTGCACACATGTATGCTCTGTTTTAAGCAAAGGTGGTAAGAAGCCATTAAAGTGTCAGGTTTTTTCGTATTTCACTTTATTCTTCTGGTTTAGGTCAGGTACATCCTTAATGCACAGTGAGACAAACCACGTGGTAGCCATGGATCTCCTGCAACACTGGAGTGGGCTGGCTCAGGCACACTGGCTGCCTGCACCTCCATACCTGCTCTTTCATATGGTGTGGGACTGGGATTCAGCATGGGTGGGAGCATAGCCCTCCCCACACAGTTGTTGTCCAGGATTTCCTTATCATTTTCCAGCCCAAAAACCAGTGAATTTTGTTTTTTGGGGTTTTTTTTCTTTGACCTACACTCATCTTCAGTCAACAGCAAGCTCATCCAGTCTGGGTTGTGACAGGGAAGGTGAGCTGCCCAGGCTTTCACAGTCCCAACTGTGTGGGGTTTTATTGAACAAGCTCCAAATATGAGGTTTCACTATTTAAAAATCATAAAAATTGGGTGGTAGCTATTCCTCTGATAGAGGTAGCTGCAGTAAGTTTGTGGGGAGTAACTGCAGGACTCTGTAGTTACTCACTTCATTAAGTCTTAATTGTAACGATTGCAAGGTGCAACCCAGCACCATAATCAGATCCCGAGGTGACAGAGGCACGGATAATTGTAATGAGCCTTCCTCTGAAATGAAAGGCCTGCAGTTTTCTCCTCAGATGCTAATGGCACAAAGCAGAGTCAGAAAATGCTGTCAGCAGGAACCAGGAGAAGCTGGGGATTCAAGGAGACCCCTGGGCTTCAGAGTTTGCAAACAAATAGGAGGCAGATGCCATTAACCAGGGTTGCTGATTTAAATTCTGTTTCCTCTTTCTATTTCTAGCTTGCTCTCAAAAGCATCCCAAGTAAACCTGGCCTCAGCAGTACTTTGCTTTCCATAAAACTCTGGCAAAACCTATTTCCATACTGGCAAGACCAGAAGGAAAGAAATGGAAGGCAGTGATTGATCAACGTGCAGAGAGCAGTGCTGCTCCTTCCTTCCGTGTGCCAGCCCAGGCTCCATCCACACTGACCCCACCAGCACGGGGTGGTGAGTACTTTCTTGACCCACTGGCCTTTCATTCATGGGACCAAAATGGAGGATTAATTATCAGGGCACACCTACAGCTGGAGGATGAGTCAGCCCCAAGGGGCTGCTGAGTCAGAAGAACTGAAACAGCCACTGAAGTTGGAAAATGAGCATTCTTGTACGACCCAGTGCTAATGTCCAAGCAGGAAATAGAAATGAACTTTAGAATAGAAGTCAACAATTGCAAATGAATAAAGATGGGAGCAATGCTACCAGGAGCCCTTCATTCTGGTGACGTCATGGTTCCCAAATGCCCTTCAGAAATGCAAATTGCCTACAATGTAATAAAAAGGGCATTTTCTAGAGTGTGCAGAGCTTGCATAGTTTAATTAAGCATAAACTAGGGTGACTCTTGAAAGGAAAATGATGTGGATTGCATTCTCTAAGTGACCTTGGAAAGGCACTTATATACTTTCTCTACACGGCAATTAAGTAAACTCACACTTCATATGCTGTCACTCCTATTCCTTTCCTTTATTTAGAAAGATATTTTTTGTTCTCCCTGATTCCCTGATCTCACACTGATTTATCTCTGTGCTTAGAAAACGTGATTTGTTTCCCTCAAGATAACTAAACATTTGTCTACAGCCTCACCACCTCTAGTTTTCTAATCTCTACTTCAATATTACTTATATTAAACTTCTGGCACCTGCTTTCCTTGCTTTCCACCAAATTCCACCTAGGCTACCTCACTAACATAGCGAAACTGGGGAAAAAGGAGATACCTATAGAAATTTCTCATCCAATCTTCCCAAAACGAATCTAGTGGCCTTCTATGATGGAGTGACTGTATCAATGGTCAAGGGAAGGGCTACAGATGCCATCTGCCTGGACTTCTGTAAAGCCTTTGACATGGTCCCCCACACTATCCTTCTCTCTAAATTACAGAGAGATGGATTTGATGAGTGGAATTTTTGGTGGATGAGGAACTGGTTTGATGATCGCATCCAGAGGGCAGTGGTCAACAACTCAATGTCTGGATGGAGATCAGTGACAAGTGGTGTCCCCCAGGAATCTATATTGGGACCTGTGCTATTTAATATCTTCAGTAATCACATAGACAAAGCCAGTGACTGCACCCTCAGCAAATTTGCTGATGACACCAAGATGAGTTGTGCACTTGACACACCTGAAGGATGGGATGTCATCTGTAGAGACCTGAACAAGCTCAAGAAGTGGGCCCATGGGAATCCCATGGGGTTCAACAAGACCAAGTGCGAGGTGTGCACCTGGGTCATGGCAACCCCCAGAATCAATACAGGCTGTGGGATGAAGAGATTGAGAGCAGCCTTGCAGAGAAGGACTTGTGGACATTGGAGGATAAAAAGCTGCACACGAGCCAACAGTGTGTGCTTGCAACCCAATTGTATTCTTGGCTGCATCAAAGGAAATGTGACGAGCAGGTTGAGGAAGCTGATTCTCTGCTCTGGTGAGACCCCACCAGCTCTGTGGTCCCCAGCACAGGAGGGACATTGATGTCTTGGAGTGAGTCCAAAGGAGGGCCACAAAAATGATCAAAGGGCTAGACCACCTTTCCTATGAAGACAGTGAGAGAGTTGGGGTTGTTCAATCTGGAGAAGGGAAGGCTTCAGGGAGACCTCACTGTGTCCTTTTAGTACATCGAGGGGGCCTATAAGAAAGATGGGGACATCTTAGTAGGGCCTGTAGCAACAGGACAAGGGGTAATGGTCTTAAAGGAGGTTAAATTCAGAGTAGATGTAAGAAATTTTTTAAGAGAAATGTGCTGAAACACCGCAACAGGTTGCCTGGAGAGGTGGTGGATGCCCCATCCCTGGAAACATTCAAGGTCAGGCTGGACAGGGCTGTGAGCAACTTGATGTAGTTGAAGATGTCCCTT
The DNA here is from genome assembly GCA_013396775.1 of Cephalopterus ornatus. NCBI lineage: Eukaryota > Metazoa > Chordata > Aves > Passeriformes > Cotingidae > Cephalopterus > Cephalopterus ornatus. Next base: position 435,497 of record VZRE01012924.1, on the reverse strand, counting down.
CTCATGGTAGGCTCGGGCAAGAATTAGTAAAATTAGTACTGGGAGATAGGTTAGGTTTTTGTAGTTGTCATTTGAAATGCTTTCACAGTATCAGTTTCTCATTTTGTGGAGGATTTACCATCATGTAGCTAGCTGGTTTTTGTCAGATTTTGAAGATCAGTTTTGAAGCCCATTAGATCATCAAGGCTGCAGTTTCTCAAAGAGGAAGCTGACTGTATGGAGAGAAAGAGTTGTTAAGGGGCTGATTCCAGATACTAGGAAGAAAAAACAAAAAACTCCAACCACTGTGAGCAGCTTAACTCCCTTTCTTCTGGGTTAGGATGTGAAAAAGAAGTCTCAGTAATTCCTGGCTGTGAGCATTGCTGCCAGGAAGGAGTGGTAGTAGCAGCTCATCTCTGTAGGCCAGCAGTGAATGAGACTTAAGATGGGGTGAGGGGGATTTGTAGAGCTGTTTCTTACGCATATGCCTTTAGCCTGACCTTTCAAGTAGACCCTGCTCTGTCTTCCCCTTGAAATTTGCAGAGGAGTGACCATCCCTGCATTGCTCTTTGGGAATGCTTTTCTCTTGGTATCTTGTTATGACTTTCAAGGAGTAGTAGAAACTTTCCAAGGAAGCTTTGAAGAATGTGGTAATGGGTGGAAAAAAAATGGTCACTTAGCAAGGGCAAAGAAACCGGGGGAGAGAAGATGGGCAAATGGTGCTGATTTGCAACTGATGTTTGAGCTATGATGGAGTTTCAGCGAACCACGTCACAAGGGCTGCTGACCCATAAAAAGGTGGAATACCCAAAAGGAAAGCAATGATCCCAGCAATTGCATCCCATTATGGTATGTCAGACATGTCTTTGATTGCACAAACCTATAATTAGTTATAGAGAGTCGCTCTGTTACTGAAGAGTTAGGAGGAAACAAAAGAATCATTCCCTGCATTAGTGACTAGCAGGATCAGTGGATAACACTTAAGTATTGCTTTAAACAAAATTTATTCACATTTGAGGGATTTATTTTTTTTCAATTTCAGAGTAAATGTCAGTGATTCAGTAAAAATTTAATAAATCTTAAGAGACCCCAGAGCAAAGATCTGAAAGCCTCAGGATTAATTTTAGGACCTGATTTGTATTCACTCAGCATGTAAGAAACCCACTTGAGTATCTTAAGAATTTTTTTAAAAATTATTTTGAAAATTAAGATCTTGGTTTTGTGGTAAGAAAGAAAGGAACCGAGCTTATTGAGAACCCAAAATCTCAGCAATAGCTGCATTACATACTTGCTAACACTAGATGGGGTGTAAGGAAAGAGTGAAGGGGAAAGTCGGTGAACAGCAAAACCTTGGAAGTCTGAACTACTTCAGGCAGAGAAGCAGAAGCTTGCACCTTGTCCATTCCTCTGGCACTGTGGATCTTCACAACGTAGATATTTTAACACGCATGACACGCCGATATTAGTCTCATTAACTACATTTTATTCATATACTGAAAGAGTACATACATGTGTCAGCAGCATAGATTGCATCAGCTCCTCTTTACTAAAAAAAGCTCAGTGTATATACAGCCTTAAAATGCTCCTGCTCTAGCTAGCACATATTTAATTGATGCTTATATAAACTACTCTTCTTTACATAGATTTATGTATTTTAGAATATATTAAAAATTGTCAGTTGGCATGTTCTGTTGTCTTTTGTCACTGTCTTGATGGTCTAGCAGTTGCAATGAATTATGGATATGTGTATTTTATTTACTATTTAAAACAATTTCTATTACAGAATATAGGCCATGGAGACAATCCCGCTGTTGCATTTGGAAAGGCAGAAAGTATTTTCGATGATTAGTGATTTCTGTTGTTATGGCTGCATCTTGCAACTTTTCCTTGGGAGCAGGAACAGCAGACCAAGGCTCTTTTTGAGATCCTGCCTTTGTTTAAACCTGTAAAAAGTACTGTAACCTTTTCTTTATCAACTGGTGCTTTTTGTCCTCCCTCTTAGCTTCTTTCACCTCCTGTGCATGAACTCAGCAGAGCAGGCAGGCCAGCGCCTGACTCCAGGCTCCTCCTGAGGCTGTGAGGGATGCTGAGCTTGGCTTTCTGACCAACCAACAGAACTACTCAGCAGAAGAGGCAGCCTGCCAGCAGAATTCATTTCCCTCACTCTCTTCTCCTGGTCCCGTGTGAATAAGCTAGACTCCTGTGGATCATTTTATCCTCTTTATTAAGCCAGTCTCTGCAGAGACCATTTTAATTTAATTCAACTTGATAGCCAAGTCTCAAAATCCCCTTGGCTCTTGAAAGAGTACGATCTCCTGGTATTCAATTCACAAGCCCTTTTCCACCATCCTCTTTCTTCCCTTCAAGTTAAAAATGCCAGGATCCAATTTCTCTAAACTAGCTTTCTGCTCTGGCTGATGCCCCTTGCTGAGTGACTGGTGCTCACAGTGAGCCCTAAAAGCAAGTGCTGGTGCACGGAGGAATGCCCCCTTCATCAGAATATCTAACTCTATTTAAACTTGCATGCTCAATAGAAAAGCAACACAAAATGCTTTCCCACAACACAGGGCTTGCTAGCCATATCCACTTTAAAATGTAAACTGGTAACATGGTAAGAAGTTACATTCCCTGGCAGGGAATCTCTTTGTTTTGTTTCTTAATCCTAGGAGAGGTATTGCTAAAACCTACTGCAAAGGGTTTGTTCGCATCTACTGGTCTCATTGAACCACTGGGACTGACACTGCACTGGGATTTGGAGGGCAGCGCTCAACACTTCAGAGGGCTGGATGGGCTAGGGTGCCAGTGTAGTTAAAAACAAAACCAGGTTGAGCACCTCTGTTGGAAAAAAAAAGTAGGTAATTTAGAAACAGAATGAGTTATGTCTCTGATAGGCCAGTAATAACTTTATTTCATAGCAGAGAGGCAAAAGTTGGGGAGGACTGCAATATGCGAGGTCACTCGTAGGTTATGGCTCCTCATGGGAGCCCTTACACATAATCCCCTTCTGCAGCATCCTTCACACCTTGGATATCAGAAAGCCTATGAGAACATCTCTATTTGTGATAATAGGCCATGTTTCACATGTCCAGGGGAAAAATGTGAAGCTCATTCAGCAGAGGGAAAGTGAGATAGCCCTGAGTGTGAAGGAATAAAGGACAGTTTCCTTTGCTCCACCTGCTTTATGCAAAGCCTCCCTATTATCCAAGGCAGCAGTGCAGCAGCAAGACATGATGAAACAACCTAGAATACTAAGTGGTATGAAAACTTAAAGAAACACATTGTTTAATTGAACAAACAAGAGCTTAAATACACAATTTTTCTGGATAAGGATGGTGAAGGGCCTTTCCAGGACAACAGTTCCTTGCTGTTATCCTGAGAAAGACTCCATGTGCCAGGACTGCCCTATTTAGGATGACTGAATGCCTTGGGTTTGTAAGCACCCAAAACATGAAAGAAGCACAGTCTGTCCACATCCTCCTGTTTAACCTTCAATGAATTGGCAACCTGGCAAAAATCTGGACCCACCAAGTGGAAATCCTTCTTGGAGGCAGGGTTAGCTCTAGCCTGAAACAGCTCCAGCTGCCTCAGTTTCAAATGACCTGGTGATACTGGTCACAGTTATACTTGAGCCAGATGGAGGATTCCCCAAATATAGCTTGTGATGACCCAAACCCAAATTTGTGAGCTGTGCTGGGGGAAAATGCTAGAGAATAAATCATCTCATTGCACACAGATGAGCTACAACATGGAATGCGTAAATGTATGTGTTTCAGGCTAAGCTTAAGGTTTGCCTTCTGGAATGAGACATCAAACAGCATAACATGTTAAAATACCCAGAATCCATTGGATTCCTATTCAGGAAAAGTATAAATTAGGGCAAAATTAATTAGGATGGATTTCTGGAATACCTATTTAAACAGAGAGTGGATTTGCTCATGGAACCATGCAGACCTCTGGTATTTTCTGTCTATATTAACTTGTTATGATCTTGTAGTCTGGAAATGACACACTCTTCTTTTCCTGGCTACCCAGTTACTGTGGGCTGGGCTACTTGTTACGCATATTTTAATACTGAAAAAGTGAATAATGGAAGAAAAATGGCAATCGATTTTTACATCCTCTTCAGTCTACAGTGAATTAAAATGATGCCTCGGATTTACTATGAACCACAAAGACAGACCTCAAGAAACCAAAATAAAATGTATTCTGGAATGTTCCTGTTTGTTTTTACAATTCATCAATAACCGTGAAGAACTGGCTCTAGTATTAAAATCATTACTAGCATGTTAGTTTAGGAGTCAAGATAATTTCTATGCTTTGTATGGCTTACTCTTCACTTTCTTTTACAAGATGTTCAATTCAAGGTAGTTTTCTGAATAAAATTTAGATCATTCTCTTAGATGTCAACACTATTTCCTATTGCACTGCACTGCTCTTTGCATGAGTGCAGACTGCAAAGTGTCTTGGAAAAAGGATAAAATGGACATGTCATGCAGTAACCAAGTAAAGGCAGTCCCTGATTATTATGCAAGTTTGAAAAGTTCAGAAAATGTCATCATACTCCATAGGTGCACCCTGATTTTGGAAAGGTCTCTTTTTGTTTATTTTGTGTATAAATGTCATTCTACATAAATTTCACTCCAGCAGCTTTTCATAAACTCAAGTCAATGATGATATGTTCAAATATTTGAGTGTTTCCTTTAAAACTAGAGGCAAAGAAAAAATCTCTTCGATCTGTTGACACAGCTGTGAAAGACCGTGGCGCTTGCACGTAGATTTCTTTAAATAATCTGAATATCTTCTTTTCACCATCCCACTGGTAAATCTGGGAGAAGGTATAGTCACTTCCCAAGGCTAGGTAGTAATTATTCTTGAAGGAGAAAGGCTGCAGTGTCATGGCTCCTCGGGATGGAAGAGCCTGTATCTCCACAAACTGTTTGCTATTCCATTTCATAACTCTGGAGTCACCAATGAATCTTGTGAGTGTGATGTATAGGTTATCTTGCATCCTGAAACTCTTCACAGCCAGGACATCTTCCATGTTGGGGATTTCACTGTGTGGGACAAACTTTTTGGAGGCTTTGTTCCACTGGAGTATAATGGGAACCTGGGCACGGCTAGAGAGGATTAAATGTGATTTCCCATCTATATCGAGAAACTCAGCATCAGTGTCCCTGAACCACTCATGAAGGGACTGATATGAATAAAATCCTTTGTTGTTCCACTTGTACACTGTTGACAAACCTGCTTTAGAGCTATCTGCTATGACAAAAAACATTTCACTGTCTATCTCAAAAAGCTCTATATCATTTGGCTTGGAAATGCGAGATACTTCGATATCCTGGAATTTGACAAACTTTGTCCAGCTTTCATCATACTTGTAAATGTGTGAGCCACCAAAGAGCTGTGCCACCACCACAAAGACTTGGTCACCAACAAGAATGGCTTTACATCCCACTATAGACTGACCTATTGTTCAAAGGAAAAAAAAAACAAAACATGTATATTATCACAGTACAAAGCACCCTTCAAGCCACAGAGAGATTATTGAATCACCCCTCCCCTTTTTTAAACTTTCACCATCTCATAATTTGGTCTTCTGTTACATGCCATCACAGTTACTTTTCATGCATTTTTCTTCCCAGTAACTGGAGAGATTACTTCAAATGTCATACCCTGCAAGGTATGCAAGTATTATATATCATAAAATGTTAATTCCTTTTTATCCAGAATACTTTTTATTTCTCTGTTTGTTCAAACACGTGGCCCCTAATATCCAAAATAACTATTTAAGATAAATTTTATTATTTCAAAATAACAAGAGTTGTTGTCTTGTTGCCAATCAGAAATCCGAAATTCTCATATTCTTGGAATGTCTGTCTTTCCAAATTAACTAGAAGAATGAAATATTGCATATTTTTCTTGCTCCAGAAGAGTTGGAGTCAGCTTTTTTCCTACTGTAAATATAAATATTGATGCATCTTGTGGGCATATCACCTGACAGCAGGATGAAAAAGATAAATCTAACTCTGTTGTTTCTGTGAGGTATTCCTGAGAGTATGTTAAACTAGAAATATTTAGGAATACTGCAGTTGCCAGATTAGATCAGATCAGGTTATGGTCTGTTTTGAGAATGTCAAGTTACACTATACAAGAACCACGTCAAAAAAAGTAACAACCAGACTATTATGACAGATTTTATTGGAAGAAGAGAGGAATTGCTCTCTGAAGCGCACAGTTTAAGTAGAACTGTAGCTGCACAAGTTCCTGATGTTTGCCTGGTCAGTCACAACAGGAGACTTGTCCTGGCTCCTCTGCTGGGCCCCCTACCTATGGCTTTCGCAGCTGGCCTGGAATGACCTGCCACTGTCCCACTGTGGGAGCGCTGTGAGTACCTTCATCTCAACCACCACAGAGTATCTGCGGTGCAGGCAAGAATGCTTGAGCTGATCATCCAGGCTCCTTCTGGTCTAACTTAGTCAAAATTAACTCTAGGAGAGCTTTCAGCTGCCTCCCGTCTCCTTTTGCAGACGACAGCAACGTCTTTCTCTGCATGTTCACTGTAAAGGCAACCTTGACAACTAGCTCAGCTCCATAAGCCCATGTTGTAAAGGTCTAAATTTAGATATCCGAATGCCAAGCATACAGATAGTAATGGAATTCCCTGTGGAGAACACAGCTGGCTCCAGAGCTCTACAAAACACTCTTCAGGCTCTGCAAGAGGCTCCTTATGGGCCTGTATCCCCTGGCAAAAATCACTTGGTCATGTACATTTCAGAGCTCAGGCCTTCCAGGAACATGGGATGGTTGTTTGAAAAACAACCCTGAGCACATACTCTGGGTGTGGAGCTAGGACTCAAGTCCCTGGCAGAAATGTCTCCTGATCAAGTAATTCACAGGAAGGTGAAATATGCCTGGAAGGCAGCTGTCTTTGCAAATGACTCAAATTCTCAAGTTCATTTCCAGAGTTTTTCTAGGGCTCAGCTAGCTCCCTCTGGGCTGTTGACTTCTCAATTTACATCCAGTGGTACATATTTCACCCTAATCTACCAAAACACAGTGAAACCTAAAAGTGCAACATATTTAATTTCCAACTTCTCCTGGCAGAGGGGTAGCATCTTGTAAGCTTTTGTTAGTGACACTCACAGCTGATCTGAGGAGGTAAGTGCTTTTTGCCTTTGTAGAATTCAACACCAGATAAGGACACATCATGCTGTTTGTTTCCCAAAATGTAAGGTAAAAAATATTCTATCACACATAATAAGGAACAGGAGGGAAGGATGCTCTGTGATAAATTTAGCTCCCAAGTCTTCAGAACCACTAGCTTGAAGCAGCTGGGAAATCAGGCAGTGGATAACAGCTCTAAAGACTCTGTCCCTGCTGTCACGATGTGACTGAGCACAATGAGTGTTGGTTAGGGACAGAACAGTTGTTAGAAAATCAGCATTAGAACATCACCTGGCATTCACATGGGCCTTTTGTTTGATCAGTAGTCTGTCCAGGATGCTAACTGAGCATGTTTGTGAATTGAAAGTAAACATGGAAGCTTTACTGCACATCTCTTTAGGTAACAACCACAGTTGAAATATTACTATGTCCTCTTCAGCTGGGTTCCTGGCCAACCCACCCTAAAAGCATCCTTCAGACCTATTTTCTACATGCAATAGAGTATTTTTATATTCTGTTTTACAGGCACTTTGGCAAGAGTGAGTGCTCCTTCAACTTCTACTTTGACTTGCTGGTTTGATTGAGACAGTGAGTGCTAAGCTGGGCCATGGTGTGACATTCACAGAAAGTGTTTGTGCCTTCGGAACAATTTACAAAATCAGACAAAAAAAGCCCAGTTTGTGTGCCACAGTGAAGTTAAATGTGCATGTATTAATAAGATGCACTGCTCCATGGAGTCACTCATGTCCAGAAATCACACACTTTGATCGGCCGAATTCAACAGGGATTCAGGACAAAACCTAATAAACTGGTCCCATCTACGAATCTCATCCTTGTGAAATGCCAACAGTTCATCAGTGACCGGAATTCTAGTGTTCATATACCTGTAATATTGTCGTAACTCCTGAAATTCATTTCAATGTGATCCCACTCCAGCACCATGCAGTTCTCCATGCTTGGCTGTGCAATGGCTACAAACACATCATTCTTTGAGTTGAACGTATCCACTGAAACGGACTGGTAGGGCAAAATCTGATGAACAACAAAATCTAGAAATATACATTTACAACAGTTAGGTTACATCCTTGTTGGAGACACAGAGTAAGTGGTAGTTGATTATAATGATTTGCACTGAAAAATGAGTGAAATACTCCGGATTTTGTATAATACTAGCATGGAAGTGTCAATGCTCATGTTAGGCGTGCAACAACAGGGGAAAGTGTCTCCTCTTTAGATATTATAAACATTCCTAAGAAAATATAGTTGCCAGAGAGATCAAATAGGTAAATAGCGAAAAAAATCAGATTTTCCCTCTAGGCTGGCTACTATCAATGAAATTAGGATATTGAGAGAAAAGTCTTTTTTCCCACAGCTGGAAGTGGCTTTCCCATCAAGTGAAATGGCCTTGCCAGAATCACTTTGATACTGAGAGGTTGTAACTACCAGCTGAAGTCCAAGAACTTCTTAAGTCATGCAAATTTAATCGCTAGCAATTTGTGACATGCTAAACCAGACAGAAAGTGAAATGATATCTAAAGTTTGCTGGGGATAACCCCATTTCATCTAGACCATAGACAAAATGGTGTAATCAAAAACTCAGTTAACCCAATGTTTCATGGGGCATTGTAATGTGGTTTAGGCATAAAATACAGCCAACCTGAGAATTGCTATCCAGTGGAAAACTTATCCTAGACTGAGGAATTTGATCAACCTGTAAAAATTGGGAGCATAACTCCAAAATTAAAGGTTTTTTTCCTCAAAACCTAAGTACCTTTGTAGATTCAATTATAAAAGTCACCCTGTGCAAAGTCAGCAGTCAGCACAGAGCCAGTCTGGGGGAAAGCAAAGAGACTTGGGTCTGAATTAGATCTTTGACCTGACAGCTCATTATCATCAGAAAAAAACCCATGGTAAAGCAGACCTGGCAAAGAAAAGCCAGCACTTGGGTCTAGAATGGGGCAGGACGCCTGTGTTGAAGTAATGTATGCACAGAGATACATAGAAAAGGAAAGGCATCTTCTGCTATGATGGCATTTCTCTGCAAAACCACACACTGCTCTGTTTTAAGCTCTATTTGCTACATGCCTTCATCACACACTCCTATGCTGGAAGGGCCTGAGCATCCAGGGATTTTGGTGAAATGGTAATTAAGTCCTCACTCGAGTCCCTTATTTTGGTGCATTATGAAATAATTGCTTCTGAATGAAGGCTTGAAAGCCTTGCCCTTGAGGAGTTACGCTTCTGGAGAATAAAGATAGATGACTACCATTAAACAAACAGAGCAGATTCTACAGCTGAGAAAGAAATTACAGTCCTCATTCTTCGAGGGACTGTTATAAATAGAGCTTGGGCTTGGTTCATAAATGCTGTCAGGCAAACAGCAAAGTTACCTTCATTCTCACTGAGAAACTAAAAGGACTGGAGAAAACTGACACCAAAGTATGTAGAAAGTAAAAGTAACTGACCAATCATTAAAGATAGATAAATGATGGAATAATAGCAGATACAGTCAGGGAAAATAAAAATATTTTTAAAATCTTGAGAAAAAAAACAATAAAAAAACTAATCCTGAAAAAGACATGTCTTGAAATCTGAACAGTTGTGAAACACTTTGGAGAAATCTGTGAATTGAAACAAACCAATCTGTATGCAAAAACAACTAGCAAAATCAGTTATAATCAGGAAAAACCCATAAACACTGTTTTTAGCACCTTCTGGAAATACCAGACTCTAATGTAGAACAGGGTTACACAGTAAAAGGATGCTGCCACATCAGGCCTGCCAAAAATTTAGGCCTTGGGGGCTTGATTTAGTTCTACATGCCTTGCTTTAATGCTAGACAGAGCTAGTACAGTAAATACAGGATTGAGGGCGCTCTTTTCCAACATTTTTCTCTTTTAAGCTAGATCCCCTGCATGGGAGAGGGAAGAGAATGCAGCCCCTGCTTTCTCCCTGTGCTGCAGTCCCTCTCTCCCACTCCATACCCAGTTTTGCTCTCCCTGTCTCAAGATGTGGTTTTCATGCTGGTTTCTGCTGGTTGAGGATGGGGTGGTCCCCCTGTCCTCCAGTTGCTCACTCCGCCTCTGGTCCCTCTGTGGTTAAACTGGCATGAGGAGTCATGGATGACGGACCCAACACTTTTATTGGGCTGATTTCTCTTCTGGCAGCCCCTGCTCTGGCTGATCCCAGCACACAGAAGCACGGACGCTGGCAGAGGAGAGAATGCAGGTAGGACGCTGGAGGACATTAAGAAAAGTGGGAGTGATGATGTGTTTGGGCAGCAGCTTCTAAACTGCATCCTGTGAATTGGTCCCACTCTCCTCATATCCCTTCTTCCCTGCAGTTCTACTCCAGGTGAGGCTACCCAGGACCTGGGCATACCAGCTGGGAGCATTAACTATCCCTTCCCTTCTCCCATCGCAAGAGATTGCCAGGATAGGATCAATTACGGAGCAGGTACCTATTAATTTGCAAACTCCTCCCTTCCAGCCAGTGGGGAAAGACAGGACCACCTCCAGAAGGCAGTCCCAGCTAGTTAAAGAAGGGAAATCAAGCTTCCAAAGCTCAGTGAGATGATCCCTGCCTGCAGGTCTAGGCAAAGTCCCACGCATGCACACAGCCTGTTTCCAGTGGCTGTGGGAGGACAAGACCTGTTTTCCAGTTTCCTGAAAGTGAGTAACACATTTCCCTGTGGTGCTTACAGCCACAGCACAGCCCCCTAATACACTACTGTGGGAGAAACACAAGGAATAAAGTGAAATGGCTTAACCTGCTTCCATGATGCAAGCACTGAGAAATGGAAAAGACAGATGCTATCACAAAAAGAGTTAAAAGTGCAGATTACCAACACTGAATCACTTTCTCTGTGAAAGAAGCAACAGGACCATTTTGTTCTTTGTTTTTCTTTCTGTTTAAATTTGGCAGCACCTCCTTTCATCTCTCCTCCTGTTACCATTGTAGCAGTTCAGCTGAACTGCAGTGAACTGACTGAGCCGACAAGATGCACATTTTACCAAGCAAACTGCTTTGTTACCACATCCTACACCCAGTCTTACTTGACACATACTACTGGAGACCAGAAATGATGGAAAGTCTGATCACACCTGGCAAAGGAGGGAAACACTATACTAAAGTCTAAAGCGAATGAAAGAGGCTTGTAGAGCCCTTCCTGTCACTGACTGGGAAAGGAGAATACACCTACAGTGTATGTTGCTTTACTTCAGAATATAGTATAAGCCTGAGCCTGTGACTAGTCATTCCTCAAGGTCTGAATATGGGCATATATCCACTCCCTTTGAGCTAGGGGAGGCAATGGCAGAAAAGGGAAAAACAACAGTGGCTTGATATCGCAGACCACGAGGGTCATACACAACAGTGTGTGACAGCTCTGTGCTGTGGAAGCACTTCTCCGATGGCATTTGAACAAATATTCAGCTGGGCAATCCTAGCCCCACAGAAAAATTTCAGTCCCCAAAAACTCCATAGCACATGAAATTAGATTTATTCTTGGTGTAATTTCCCTTACAGCAGACAAAGAGACAAACATTAAGGGTGAATTTTGCCTGTAACAACTTCATAGTTTCTAGATAAGAAAATGTGAAAGAGGGAAGGTAAGTGAGTATAAGCCTGAGGGTCAGTTAGGCTTGTTCTTGCACATCGTTAGTGCTTTTAAAGCAGATTGGAAAAAAATAAAGCCTGCTTTTACTTTGTATTGTCGCCTCAGTGATTTGGCAGACACAGGAATGTAACTGTGGTACCATTGTAAGCTTCATTGCTCTCCTGTGCTTGACATCCTTGTATGCAGCAGATTATTGCACTTTACCTCTGCTGCTCTTCTGCCATAATTTTGAATTCTGAGTTCATTCTCTTTTCCTTCACATAATGCCATGGAATTACCTTTCATAACTTTTCCTGAAACTTGGTTTCACATTGCTAGTAATCAACTTTCCTGTTATCTTTTAATAATGATGACTGACTTGATGACAGATGAGAACTTGAACACCTCTGATATTACACAGTAGAATAAAGGCAGAGTGCTGACATTCTATACATAAAAGATGAAAAACAATACTCGCAGCTGATATTTTCAGTTATATGATGTGACTACATTTAAAGATATGTAACTGCATCTGTTTGGTCATAAAATATAAGCATAATCACATGCAAATTTCTCTTCACTTCCTTCAGCATGCTTTACATTACCTAAAAAAAGATGAAGATCCTAAACAAGACAGTAGTCAGAGTATTATTGGACATTTCTCTCCCACTTAATGGAGTTCCATGAAGAACTGCTGGCACTATTGCCACCACATTTGATGCTTGTAAGTTGTGGCTTATTAAATAAATATCACAGATATAGCCACATTTTTGAACTTATTTTTATTGCTTTCTGTGAAATACAGAGATTTTGTGAAGCTCAACTGCCATAACTATATGGCTTTATTCCAGATAATAGAAAGCATTCTGTGATGAAAATTAAGCCAAAGAGTGAGTCATAATCAAGTCTTTTGGAATACAAATTGTCAGAGCTCTTCTCCCATTATCACTTAATCCAAATAAAAATTCAATACTTACTTTGGCTTTGAAATGTAATTTTCCCATTTAAAACTTGTTCTAGTACTCAGATGTATTTTGTATGTAACCCTTTCCTCCCCCCAAATCATGCTCACAGAACGAAAGGGTATAGTCTAAATGTCTGATATTTAACCATTTGTAGTGCGCTTAGAAATATACATTCTGAATACCTGTAGTGGTGCATTCATAATCAAAACTTGTCACATCATTTAACTTCTTATCCTGATATTCTGCTGGACCAATACACAGGACATCAGAAACAGTGGAATTTGTCATCTTTAACCACAAAAACAACCACTTGGCTTTGCAGTCACACTCAAATTTATTTCCCCTTAAATCTCTAAAAAACACACAGAAATAAACATATTTGAAAAGGTTGATAGCAATATGAGTACTACAGAACTGTTATCACCTTGACATGCTGAATTTCAAAATATCTGAGAATCCCTGAATTGTTCTGAACTGAGAAGAGGGAAGTTTCTTAAGTTTTATTTGTACTCTTAATAGGAGCTCTCCACTGAGTTTTTTGAAAAATTGTTACAGTCTACATTCACTTATAATCATAGTAATAGAACACTGATTCATGTGTAAAGTTAGTTTTTTGGTAAATTTCCATAGGATTAGGACTGTAATGTAATAAATCCTGACAGTCAGGCTGTCTGCTGCAAGCCTCCTTCACACCACCTACTGCTGACATGGATAAATCCCATTCCTTCACTAAGCTGTTCCAGTACTGCTGGTTGACAGAGTGGCCTTGCTGGCACCATTTCTGAGTTACATTAAAATGCAGATGTAAGGCTTGTATTGTTTGAGTCGCTGCTGATGTAGAGTCAATTTAACCTCCCTCTACTAATGTATGTGCAATTTCAACACTGTACTTGTTCTTCGATCCCTTGGCAAATTTTGTGGCTTACAATTATACTTTGCTGTTTGGGAAAGCCAGGCCAAAAATAGGGGAAGCCGACTAGCAGCTCAGTTATAGAAGGAAATGCTGACAGTATATCAGCAATGTGCTACAACTGCACAAAACCAAAGAAAAACGGTGGTTTTTTTTTTTTTAATTAATGCTTTTTACTAAAATAATCTCAGGGAATGCATGCAACATTAACAGGGAAGAACATTCAGAGAAACTGTAGTTTTAAAATTCATTGTCTTCCTTTCCCTAAAAAACAATTTACATGAAATATCAGAAGGAAGTATGATGACATAAGCTATATATAGCATCATGAGGAGAAACAGTGATTTAAGAAAAAGGAGTTACTTTAGAGGAGCCTATCAGGTAAATAATTATGAAATGAAAAAAGTTAGAACAAAAAAATACACTTTTTCTTTTTTCTGTGTAGATACCAGATACAGCAGCATACCCCCAGAAACGTAGAACTGAGAGCAGCAGAGTGACAGAAGCAGGCACCCAATACAAAGATTCTCAGTACTTACAGTTCAATTAAAGAATCTAAGTCACTGAAGACATCCCTTGGCAGAGCTTTGAGGTGGTTATTGGCCAAAGAACTAGAAAAGAAAATTAGAGCTTAGTGTCATTGCTACCTCTTTTCTGGCAGCTCTTACCAAGTCTGAGCTCACTTATAGGTTGTTAATTATCTGGTACTGTCCTCCACTGGCATTGTTAGTAGTGACCAGGAAAAAGTGTTAATTATTCCCATTCAAGAATGGAGATTGCTCGAAGATCACAAAAAAGTAAAATATTTAAAGCTTTTGTATTTCCACAGTGCAAAAGTAGCACAAAGAGCAATCACTGAGCACGCTGAAAAGAAGCAAGAACATTAGTCATGGTTTTGTGGCGGTACCGGTGCAGCACTGGGGGTACCAGCTGCACCCCTCCCCAATGTGCTGCAGTGCTGCCTGAGCAGGAACTGCTTTAAGACCAGTTCTTAATTTATGAAAGGCACGTTGTTGACAGAAGAAGGAAGATGACACACAGAGGGAAGAAGGGTTTTCAGTGCAGTGGTCCCCCAGAAGAGTTTTGTTCAAGTAGTTATTCTCTACCAAGTGTTAAATAACTTACAGGTGAGTCAGGTCTCGAAGGCCACGAAATGCATTTCTTGAAATGGTTTCAATTTTGTTTCCTTCAATGAATCTAGGAGAAAAAAAAAGTATTTTAAAATAGTTTAATTAACATTATTATTAGCATTACCAGTGCTTTAAGCTTTGATTGCCAAATTTGTCAGGTTCCTGGGCAGCTCCTTCAGATTGAAAGGTAGGAAGTCTCAGTGGAGCTGCTCACTTTCCTTTATCCCCTTTCCTTGGGCAGACTGCAAGGAACAATGTAAGTACCAGGCAGCACAAGGGACAGCACATAACACAAACATCCAGCAGAGAAGGAACAAAGTGAACAAGGCAAAAAAAATTATTCCTCCTGGTTAATCCTCTTGGGATGTGTTATGTGAGGCAAGAGACCTGCACAGAAGGGGCTCCTGAGATGGGCTTTAGAAGCTAAAGTCCTACCTTCCCCTCACAAATCACCTGCCTTGTAAAACCACAGGGCAGCACAGAGGTGCTAGGGCTGCTCAGGCTGCAGATCAACACTGATGGGGAGCTGCCATGGCTGCATGCACAGTGCCACCTCCACACCCATACAGCCGTGACTGGAGCTGCAGACACCCAATGTCTGCATAACGGTACGACCGCTGCCTTGGTTTTGTTCCTGCTGCCGCCGTTCAGCTCTCTCCAGCTGGGACATCACCTCTGCAGGGTGCCCAGCTGCACACCAGTCACGGCCCTGTGGGCTGGGGGAATAATGACAGACACATATCGATTCCAGGAACACGCTGCTCCTCCTGAATGCACGTCAGCATTTAAAGAAAGAGCTGATATTTGAGCATCTTGACCCCTAAGCACTTAAGGACACATCCCTAAATACACCATGCAGCCAGGTGGCCATCAAGATATTGCTTGGTACAGCTGTACCTGGATGAAGACAAGTGCATGCTGACTTTATAAAAGGTTTGATGAGATAAAAGGGCCTCCCTTCCTCCTATGCATCCTTGTTTGCCTTCCAGAGAAGTTACAGGAAAAATGCTATGAGACAAGGTCTCTTCTTGGGAGAGTCAAGATGGGAATGCAGGAGATGGCAAGTGCTCTTGGCTCTGCAGTTTAGATGTAGCCAAGATCCTTCACAAAGTGACTGGAACCCTGACTGGAAGAGAAGGTGCTGTGTCTAGGTAGAAAGTGTCAGAAGAGGGTCAGCCATTACAAGGCTGTTTGGGGACATTAATTCAATCCATAGAGCAGAGAGCCACACTGCCTCCTGACACCCTCACTGGCACCTGGCATCCCTGCACAGCGCCAGCTCACCAGTCCATGCAAATACACAAGGCTTGACTGCTAACAGTGCAGCAAGATGATCCAAATTTGAGCTCAGTCATTTGCCGGGTTCGTGAGTCACCAAAGCTGGCCTCCAAGAGGTGCTACCCTGGGAACAGCAAAGCTCCTGTCTTTATCAGACCTGTTTTACCCAGCCTCTGTACACAGAGTTCATTAGTTTAAGGGTGCATTGAATGGCATTATAAGTGCTGCAAGTGCAGCAGGATACAGCTGGAGATATATTATATATATAGGTATCTGCTGTGGGTGCTTCCCAGCTGCTCTTCATCCAGTGACTTTGCTTTGTACACCAAGACACTTGTCATTCTTGTTTGTCAGTGAGGTTTCCTTGTTCTCCATAAAGTCTGATCCCTGATAACTAAGAGACATGAGTGATGGAAGCTGCAATAGTCTTACTGGCTGCATGGCCAAAAAAACAAACCACAGAGAAAAGCTACTCACAGCCAATTCCCAAAAGGCATAGGGGAGATTTGCTGGGAAGAGGAAGAGCTCTATGGACTTGGCAGGAAGGGCAACCACAACCAGTACCCGAGACCACTCATTCAGCTGCTAAAGTATTTTGAAACTATAAGGCTTTACCAATCTTCATCCTGCTCCTTGGCTTGCAGCTGGTGACTGGGGACAGAGATTTCCCCTTCGACTAGCTGAGGTGAGTAGGGTGTTTCTTTAGGACAGGGATCTGGCTGCAGTCACCAGTGCAACTCCCATGACTGCAGGGATGAGCTCATCAACACTTGAAAGTAAGTAATTAATGATATAACATAAAAATGTTATTCTTCCTTTTTACAAACATACAGCGAATAATTCTTTTTCCTACAGACACAAGGAAAAGAGAATGCTTAGATAACTTTCCATCTGAAAAATCCAGCTGTAGCTGAATCATGGATTTTAGCATACACCATTTACCATTATTCTCTATTTCTTGATCTGCAAATTCCATTGGTGGCTGCTCCACATGTATCAGACTATTAACCCTGAAGACACCTAACTTTAGTATCTATTTGTCTGCAAGACTTTAGCAAGAGTTAGTTTTATCAGCATCGGTCTGTTTTTAGAAAAGGACAAATGCTTTCCACAGCTACCTTTCAGAATGGAAAGAAGAATTTTTTTGAGGTTGTATTCATAGCTTCAAACACACCAGCTCATATCCAGTAACACACAGAAGTGCCACTCCTTTGGAGTACGAAGGGAAGACAACCTTGTAGTAAAGCTAATACTTTTTTTAAAAAGAAAAAGGGGTGAACTGAAAATAAACCAAAAAAAAGGATCAGGAAATGAAATTAATGTAAAAAATGTAAGTGAACTATGTAAACAAAACAAGATTCAAATAAATTTAAATAATAATATAAACAATTACAATAATTTATGTTGTATGTCATATATTTATGTGTTTATGTGTTTATAAGTAATTGTTATACAAACATAAATGACATGGGGATTATATGGGATATCAGAGAAAGGGCAAGGTTGGAGAAGAAAGTTGGGGGAAAAGAATGAGGATGGTAATCAAGGTTGGTCTGGGCAGTACACAGATACTCTGCAATTCCTCTTCAGGCTGCCTGCAGGTCAGGACAGGCTTTCCCACCTCTTGTCTGAGGTTCAAATCCCCTTGGCAGTGATGGCACTGTTCTGGAAAGCCAAGACAAGCTCTTACTAACAATGCCTTTTTGGTGTGCTGTAATTGCACAGAGACACCTTGCATTCATGGCATCTTTTAACAATGCACTGTAACCTTCGAAAAATCGTGAGCCACCGTAAAGAACATTTGCACAGGAGTGAAACATAAATCCTTCATCTCCCATGCTCTTGGGAATCACCGTAAAGACCAAGACTCTACAGCAGGAGCCTTGGCAACTTATCAAAACATCTTTATTTATAAGGGACATAAAGTAACAAACTTACAGGTATTCTAGATGGAAGAGACCAGCAAAGGCATCATCTCGTATAATAGTGAAGGAGTTGGAGTTCAGCAAGCTGAAAATGGAGAGCAGGCATTAGGAAAGCACATTAAAACCTGATGCACTGGGTTATGCCCATCGTGTTTATTGCCCATGACCAAACTAATCTTACTGACTTGAGCCCATATTGCCCCCCCAATGCAGCACACATAAAATACTGTGGAATGATCTATTAAAAAAAAAAATCAAAGGCATTATTTGATGGCAGTTAATGTCCACTACTCCCCAGGAAAATGCTCGTTGTGCCACTGACCTTGGCTAAATGCAACCTGGTCCTCAACTCTGTGGTCCCCGGAGCAGGACAAGCCATTATGAGATGGCAGGTCTGCTGAGTGTGGATGCCAGTTGTTTACTGCCCCTCCTGCCCCAACGACAACTTTTAAGACCATCTCAGCATCAATCATAAGCTCAGAAACACCAGCACCAGCTCTCATCTATGCAGTCACAGTGGTTCAGCACTCAGTTATTCTGTGCTCCCAGGGAGATGCTCCAAGCCTGACCTACAGACGGGGTACAGCTCACAGTGTGGGAGGACAGCAGCCACTTTATCAGCTGGAAACAGAGACATACCCAAACCACCAGAGACAGAGTCCTGCTATCCTGATAAAGCAAAGCCCTGTGTTTGCAGGTGATGTGGAGGAGCAGTGGTGTTGCCTCCTCCAGGCACTGCCTTATCCTCCTCCTGTGTGAACTTCAGGGACAAAATGTTTCAGAGCTGCACCACTGTGGCTGTCACCTGAGCCAGGACAAGGCAGTCGGGGAGAAGGATGCTACAGAGGCTTTGCCAGCAAAGTTCCTTCCTTCCTGTATCAAAGTACAACAGTGGACTATTTCCAATGTTGATGTTCAAAGGCACAGAGAGTGATCTCCTTCCAAGAAAATAGCAAAACTTCTTATTTGGTCTAAAAAATGAATGCTACTCAAAAAAAATAATTTTTTAAAAATCTAAGAATTTTTTGCTATGAATGAACATGTCTGCACTAATCGCTTTATTAGAGCAACTTATTAATCCTCTTTCTGTATGGTTTTAGGCATTTTACTAAAATTAATTTAGAAGACTAATGAACATGAAATGCAAACTTTCCCTGTGGTCCTTGGATAATGTGCTAATGCTAGACAAATGCTCCTTAAATTATCCCAAAGAAATCTGACAAAGATGCAGACTGCCATCAAAAATAAATCCTTGTGTTACTATTTTACATGACTACTGCCACAGAAGACATTGTCCTGAGGTGCCCAAGTGCTCAATTATGCATGCAGCTCTTTTGCCATTTAATCATTATTTTTTCTCATGTTTAAGGGAATAGTCACAAATTACACTAACTGACAGAATTTGTCAGGGCTCAAGGCAGTTAAAATGGCGATAAAACCCTCTCGCTGCCACATCTGACTTACCACATAAAGTGACATGACTTCTGACTTCCTCAACAGCTGATCTCTGTCCACCACTCCCATCACCCCAACATCCGCTCCTGGAAATCTACTACAGCTAAGCTCTTCCTGCCTCTTCCTAATACCACCATCCAAGAAAAACTAGATGCCCCTATCTCTAATTTTCCACCCACAGTTTCTCTTAACCCATCCTTGGATTCCTCCCTTTCCTTCCCAGCTGGCACAGCTGTTTGTTTGCCCCCATTCACCCATGGGCAAGGTCCTCCTGCCCTCTGCTCAGGGCCCTGTACTGATCCCCAAAACTCACAAAAACTTGGTTTTGGGATTGTTGTCACAATAAAGGAGGAGACAGTTTCCACCGCTTGCTTTGCCCACTTCTCCCCAGCATTTTGCAAGGGGTGCTGCTGCCCCTAGTAGTGAGATAGGCCTTTGAGTCAAAGGAGGAGGAGTGCCCGAGCAGAGGAGGCTGGCTATCATGCTACCAGATGCCTTTAGGCATCTCTTGCTAAGTCCAGTTTTAACATCTAGCTCTGTGGGAAGCACTCCACCTAGGTTTCTGACAGGCTTCAGATCTTTTTGCTGAATTTTTCCTTGCAGTGTGTTTTTGCCTGGGGGGATAAGCCAGTCCTTACGGAGGGGAAGAGGCATGGAGAGTCTGCTTGGTATCCAGGCATTCCTGGCAGCCTGCACTGGGCTAGGGAGGGCACAGGCTGCAGCTCGGCTTCGCCGCAGACTACCAGAGAAACGAGTATCCAGGCTCCCGAGGGGGGTTGTACCGCAGTCTGTGTCTCTGTACTTTCCCTGCTACTGCCTCCTAGGACAGCTAAATTAAGCAAGCTTGGGTAAGCCCCTCGAGCTTCAGGCACGTACCTAACTACAGCATGGGCACTGCAAAGCGACTTGCCCGAGGACAGGAAGGAGGGAAGGCTGCAGAGTGCTGGGAACAGGACCACTGTCTCCTGGGACAGTGGACCACTGGCTCAGAAGGCATCCGAGGGGCCACCCTCCAAATTGGATACTGAAGCAGAGTCATGCTGCAGACAACACCGGCACTTCACGCACAGAGGCTTCCCTCTGAAGTGTGTCCCGGCAGCCTCTGCTTGCCCCATCGTGCCTGCAATGTCCCAAAGCCGCTGTCAGGCTCCCTGGCATAAAGTGAGCAGGAGTTAGAGCCACCACATGACTCCAGAGAGAAAAACTCAGCCCTAAACTAGTTAAAGCTGAAGTTAAAAAAAGAGAAACTTTGGGCATCACAAAACATTCTGCCCTACTTCAGTAGCTAAACACACATTTTACAAAGTGGTTTACGAGCAGAAAATGCATCCCTGTTATGAAACGCAGGCTACATTGGGGGGCTGCGCAAGCTGGGGATTTAGCTCTATTTAGGAGAAACGGGGGGGCTCTATGCTTAAAGGGACTCTAGGAGAAACGGGCGAAGTGCTACTTGGCCGTGCTCCTTTCCAGTGCCATACTTACAGCAGCTGCAGGGAGGGAAGGTGGGAAAACATCCTGTCCTTGACTTCGGAGAAGGTCCCGTTGACCAGGCTCCTGGAAAAAGAGATGCTACCCGTCAGGCGGGACCGCCCCGCATCCCTCCGTCATCCCTCCTCCTCTTCCTCCTCCTCCCGCGCCCCGCGTACCCCCGCACTCACAGGGAGCCCAGGCC
>VZRE01012924.1:366273-414158 GCA_013396775.1 Cephalopterus ornatus | reverse complement strand
TGGTGGCTCCCGAGTGATGCTACCCCAAAAAATAGGGGTGGGGAGCGCTGAGGTGCTGGAGCATGGCAGAAGGGCAACGAGGCTGGTGAAGGCTTTTGAGAACAAGCCTGCTGGGGAGCGGCTGAGAGACCTGGGGGGGGTTTAGCCTGGAGAAAAGGAGGCTCCGAAGGGATTTCTCTCTCTCGCCAACTACCTAAACGGAGGGTGTAGTGAGATGAGTGTAGTCTCTTCTCCCAGTTAGCAAGTGACAGGACGAGAGGAAATTGCCTCAAGTTGCACTAGAGGTTAAGATTGGATATTAGGAAAAATTTCTTCACCAAGAGGTGTCGGAACAGGCTGCCCAGGGCACTGGTGGAATCCCTGTATGTGTTAAAAAAAATCATGGAATCATAGACTCGTGGAATGGACTGGGTTGGAAGGGACCTTAAATATCATCTAGTTCCAAATCCCCTGACATGAACAGGGACACCTTTCACTAGATCAGATGGCTCAGAGCTCCCTCTGGCCTGGCCTTAAACACTTCCACGGATGGGGCACCCATAACTTCTCTGGGCAGCCTAATATGTAGGTGTGGTGCTTATGGACATGGTTTAGTGGTGGACCTGGCAGTGCTGGGTTAATGACTGGACATGATGCTCTTAGAGGTCTTTTCCAAACTTAGTGATTCTGTAGTTCTAAGACCAACTCCAGGGACGTCTAGATCATGAAAGAAGCAGATGGATGATGACACCACACAATTACATTTGCTTTATGGTAGTATGTGCGTGTTAAGTACTGATTAATTGAATCATGTATCTGAATGCTCGAAAGGTTTCAGAACTGTGTGTAAAACCACATTTGGGGGGCTGCAGTTTGAACTGGACACATCATGTACATTAATAAAATAATTCCTCTTGTAACTTTGTGGTACAAGTTACTTGTGTTGTAACATCAAAGAATTACTCTTTGTAACTCTAGTAACTTTCTCTATTCTCAAAGTCTCTCTCTTTGGTTTGCACAGCCCAGTTGCTCGAATCTCGTGACAATTTCCATAGCTGCAGCTTGTGCCTGCTGCCCCTCACCATTGCCCACGCAGCTCCAGCAAAGCCTCTCATTAGGTGACTGAAAACAGCAGTGAGACTCCCCTTCTTCGTGCTGAGCAGATCCAGGTCTCTTCATCTCCACTTAGACATAATCCCTCCAGCAGGCAAAAATTCTGAAAGCATGAGCAACACCTGAGTTAACGGGTTAATTCATTTATCACCTGATTAGGCAGAAACAAGGCAGAGAAATTGTTTGAGGTCAGTGGTAGTCCCAGTTTTCTTTACCTTGTTTTATCTTTTCAGTGATTTTAATGATTTGTGTAATACACCTCTTTGCAGGAGCTATTATGCACCATATCTGCATCTTAATTCTACAAGCACAATAATCTAAGGATGCTTATTTCATTGGCAAGAAGACAGAAACTGTTGTGAACTATGAATGCTGCTGGATTTTCCTGTCATTCTCTTCCAACTGGGTCACTGGTGCTTCATCCTTAGGTCACTGTAAGTGCCAGGAAAAAAAAAACCAAATTACAAGAACACTACCAGAAATAAAAAAGTTTTTATACTCTCTCACACAGTATCATTCTGGACAAAATGTCCAGCACACAGCTAGACAAGACCATAATACAACTGAGTGAACAACTGACTGATGGGTTGGGCTCACAGGATATAAGATCGTGTCCAGAGGAGGGCAATCAAGATGGTGAAAGTTCTTGAGGGCAAGACTTATGAGGAATGGCTGCGATCCATGGGCTTGTTCAGCTTGGAGAAGGCTGAAGGGTGACATCATTGCAATCTTCCTCAAAGTGTCAGCAAAGGGGCAGATTCTGATCTTCTCTTTCTGGTGTCCGGTGATAAGACACAAGGAAATGGAATGAAGCTGCATCAAGGGAAGTTCAGGTTGGCCATTAGGAAAAGGTTCTTCACTGACAGGGTGGTCAATCACTGAAACAGTCTCCCCAGGGAAGAGGTAATGGCTCCAAGCCTGACAGAGTTCAAGGAGCATCTGGATGTGACTTAGTCATATGGTTTTGTTTTAGGTAGTCCTATGAGGAACAGGGAGTCAGACTTGATGATCCCTATGGGTTGCTTCCAACTTGAGTTATTCTATGATTCTATGAAATAGAAAAGGCCCAACAACAATTTCCCAAAACTTCAATGAAATGTTCCCATGAACCAGACAAGACATCTCTCCATGAAGCTTGACTGCTGTGGCCATCCAGGGATGCCGCTTTGGGAGGCCTTTTATGCATTCAGCCTTTCCAAGTGACTCTCAACATGCTGTCAGGAAACACAGTTTAAGGGTTCAGTATTGCTACAAGGTTTTAAATGTCTGCAAATGCCACTTCAATTTTCACTCATGCTAAACTGTTTCAAGCAGTCATCCAAAAATCCCAGGACACTTCAAAAGGGAAAACTCTTTACCTGCTAGCACTGCCCACAATTAATTTTACAGACAAGATGTTTTCTGATTTAACTGATTTAAATGCAATTTATTTGATGATCACCTCCACCTCCCCATGGAGGAGGAAGAAGGATTTTCTCCTGCTCTCCCCACCTGGGGTGTTCTGTGTAGCTTAGTCTGCAGCATCCCTGCTGCTCTCAGCGAGGGGCTGCCAGGCAGGGACCACGCTCTCCAGAGGTCTTGAAAGTGTCAAGGAGCCTTCCTCATGAGTCAGAGGAGGATGAGGTGGAATGAAAGGCAGATGCAGCAGTGTTGGGTACTGCGATGGAAGGAGCAGGTGTGAAGAGTGAGGGCTTCATCAGAGGCTGAGGAGAGAGCCTGGAGCGCCAGCAGGATGCAGCAGACGGTCCTGTCTTGCTGATATTAAAAATGAGTGATTGTTTTGGAAAATTCACATGACAGAAAACAGGTGTTTGGGGGGTTAGAAATATAAATATGCGTATAGATAAGCACATGTAAATTTCCTTAAAAGAACATTAAAAAAATTGCTAGTTTTAAAAAGTGATGCCTATTGTATCCATACAATAGCCTTGTATAAAAATGAAATAGTCTCTCTTTTTTGAGAAGAAAAAAGGTGTTGATATAGAGCATCAAAGAATGAGAAATAACATTGAAATGTGCATTTTGCAGCTTTCCTTCAAATTCCAGTTCATAGGCTTAGGTGATTTTTTATGTAGACTTGCAGATGCATCCATTCAAGTCATGCTACAAATAAATGCAGTCAGCTGCATATGAAGGATTGTGCTATCCAATACTCATAGATAAAATGGCATTTCAGATGGGTAGCACAAGCAAAGAAGCGCTTAGATGGTGTGTCAATGGGCATGATATAAAAACCTGAACAGATATGTGAGATGCCAAGACTGTGCCATGCCTTTTAACAGTCACCATAACTGAGTGTGCAGAGGAACATGGGTGTCCGCTGGGACACAACATGTACCCCAGTGCAGAGAAGTGCAGTGGTGCACATGATCTTCCGAGTGGATCTTAAATGGAAAATATTCTGATTCCCAGGTGAGTACCTCTGAGACATCTCACCACTGTGATCTATGATGTTATCACTGTCATTTCTGCTAACACGATGACCTTTTCTCTTTTCTGAAATCTTGGGTATTTATCTTGAATTGCAAAGAGAAATGGAATCAGATGAACGTTTAGGAGCACATAAATATTAAAATAAATATCCTGATGTGAAAGTTGTCTGCTCTGTTTCTTTAAGACCAGGAAGGCCTTTCTCCTATGTTCTCATTTTTGCTTCTCAATCTCTTTTTCATAAACCCCTGCTTTGTTGAATAAATATTAATGTAAAGGTTTTGACTATATTTTTTCCTGTAACTTGACAGAAGTGGACAGTAGTAGATAGAAGGCTGCTGATCAGCTCACTCCATATAAATTGAGAAGTATGGAAGGAAAGAACATTTCAACCTTCTGTCTGAGAAAATCTGATTTCTAGGTTAATTTGCAAATAAAAATGAGTTTTGTTGGATCATGCCCCACCACCTGCCCAAAGTAAGAGATTTGAAAAAAATTGTGGGTGAGAGGAAAGTATGTCAGTGGAAGTGTTCCCACTATGAGGACTCTTAATTGCTTGTGACCCTGCTGGGGAAGAAGGTGTGGGAAAATTAATGCTCTGAGCAATATTCATCTTGCTGAGTGTTTTCCTTTCTTTCTTCACTCATGGTTGGTGTGACCTTTTTGGACTCCAACTGCTAGAGGAGATGTACTGCAACATGCAGAGCACGTTATTATTATCTTGAATGTACTCCAGCTTTTTTACCAAATGTTTAGTCTGCTTGGTCAGGATTAAATGTCCTTTGCTTTTGACTCCTGAAGATTTCTGGTCCAGATCACACACCTGGTATGTTACTGTAGTTTTCCCTTAAAGAACTGCAGAAGCAATTTTCTTTGCTGAAATGTAGCACTACAAGATAGGCTTTCATGAAAACTATTTAAAAAAATTTTTCTCAGAAATCAAACAAAAGTACAGCTTGCCAAATCCTACTTTGTGAGAGCTTGCGTGTCCTCTGCAGTGACACCGTGCTCCCCAGCCCTGGTCTCTTACACCACTGGTGTGCTGCCTGCCATGTGTGGTGAAGGTGGTTATTCACATTACACCAGAAAAAGAGGACTTGCTCACACATACTGTCCTTGCTTTCATGTTTTCCAAAGGGCCCTTTAGCAGGAATTCGCAGTGGCTCCGAATCTCCAGACCTAGAGAGGAGTCACTGTAGAAAAAGGAACAGGCAGAACAAGTTGAGGTGCTCCAGAGATTTTCACACATAGCCTTACCTATAGTCCTACCCTGCAATAAGGCTTCTTCAGAAGACGTATCTGTAGTATATTAGCAGCATGTTAGGAATCTTTCTTCACTTGTGAATGCTTGAGACACCAAAGGAGCTGCAAGTTGTTCCTTGAAGAGCAAAACTAATGGAGTCTGACTAATGGCTGTGTATCCACATCCCTCTGCACCTGCCCTCTCTGCAGCATTCTCACCCACCCGGGATCTGTGCTTCCTCACTACCCGGCTTTCAGTGATCTCAGGCAATGGCTGCCCTCCTTCCAACTGTGCCCCATCTTCCTGCTTTTTCAGGCGGGTAAGAAATTGGAAGCACCTCCAGCTGCTGTGGCACTCTGGATGTGCTCCAAATTACTGTATTTTTTCCATGTTTGGACAAAGCTCAATAATCTTCAGCTCCTCAAAACCAGAGGCACTTGAAAATAAGTCCTTAGATACCCCATAATTTCAGATAACCCACAAATAGAGACAGGAAGGCCATGGGAGAAGCAAAACAGGCTCTGTGGGAATCATGGCAGGGGATTATTAAGATAGAAGGCTAAATTTTTCCGTGTATATATTTGTTTATAGACAAACTATACAATCAGCTAACAAATTTGATCAACTGCCATTTGATCAACTGCGGTTCCTTGACCATTTCACCCCAATTTTGCTTGTTGATTTCATGTGCACTGAGCTACTTCCAACCTTGCCATTCAAACCAGGATTCCTGGGTACAACACCCTTATGGAATACACAGTCACTACATTTTAGAAGAGGACCAATTCTCTGCAGTCCAAATTTCCCTGAAAATGACCCCAAATAGGTTTCTGCACGTTTGAGATTAAGCTTAAGATAATGTCCATCACTGGGCAGACATTGCTCAGCTTATAGGTTGTACACACTACTCAGACTTAATCTGACATGTCTTTAGTGATGCTAAAAAGTGCTGCAATATTTTCTGAATTTCAGAAAAGTCAAGCTCTATTTTCTCAGCAAAGACAACAGACAGAACAGTTTAAGATTATCCAAAGAGATGCAGAGCAGCTTGGGTGTTGGCAGCATAGCATTTGGTACTATTTTTGCTAGATTTTTCTCATCTTCCTCCTAATTTCTGTGTGATTTCAGTCTGTTGTGCAGCCTAGGCATGCTAAATGCTTCTGGAAGTGTGAAGGGGCAGTGGCAGTGCTGACCAAAGGGTAAGGGCTCTTAGAGCTTAGTCAAGCTCTGGCTGCTCCTTTCTCCCCCATCCTGCTCCTTTTCCACCACAGTATTTATATACTGAAATACCTGCAGAAGTTTCTGCTCTCTTGCCAGCTCTTTCTTCAGGCAAGTGCCTGAATGTGGGTTGCTCATTGCTGGATGCTCTCCCACTTGTCTTGTTGGCGTGGAGAGCATCAGGATGGAAGGAGGCTCCTCCGTTGCTGTTTGTATTCATTTCCATGTGAGAGTCCCTCCCTTCATTTTCTCTTATCCCCATCCCATGAAAACTGTGTGTGGTAACCACTGTGCTACAGGGGGCAAGTAGTATTTTCACTAATTATGTTGTAGTTAACTAATAATTTTCACTAAGTATGTTCTGTGTTCAACAATGTTACATTGTGTTACATTATGCTAGAATATGTTTTATATTTATAAAATATATTTCTATTTTACTACAACAGACAACCTAATCCAGTGCACTGAAAAGCTTGCCCGAATGTATCATAGCAAAGGTTTAAACTCCCAGGTATTAAGTAGGTGGAGATCATGATACCGAGACCATTAACTTACAATAATCATAACATCATTGTGCCTAACTTGGCAAACTGTGTCACTGACTGGAGTTTAATTTAAGCCAAGGAAAAAATTGCCAAGTGCATCTGTATTACATTTGTCAACCAGTTGAACAAGATTCATTTAAATTGATTTGAGGCACTACAAAAGCTCCAGTGTAACAAGATCAGGCATATCCACGTATTCATTTTAGCAATCAAAGAAGTGGCACACGCATGGGAAGGGCTGAGGACCTCAGCCTTGCTCAGGCTTTGAATGAGAAAAAGCTAAAACTGACTTGGATGATGACTTTAAGTATGTAACTCTGAGTGCACTTCTCCATCCCTCCTCTGCTCATGGCTAGTTACCCAACTTGGGGAAAGCCTCCCGACATTTTTCAAAAAGTCTTGTAAAAGCTGTTCATTGTTTTGCACCCAAAATGTTCTTGACAAAATTTATATTTTCCTCTTACTAGGCTCTTCCCTCCCCAGCAAAGAGAGCCTGCCATCTTGGTTCACCCCACTGCCAAAATGCATCAGGAGTGCAGAGGCTGGGAGGAGTAGGAGACTGGCAGTGGATGAGGACTGAGTCAGGAATTTCAAGAGAACTTGGCCATAGGTGTCCATGGGACCTGATGGGCTGCATCCAAGGCTGCTCACTATGCCGGCTGCTGCCCTTGTAAGTTCACTCTCTGTCACCTTTGAAAGGTCCTGGGGAGCAGGAGAGATCCCCAAGAACTGGAGGAGGTCAAATTTTGCACCTGTCTTCAGAAAAGACCAAAAGCATAACCAGGGGAACACAAGCCAGTTAGCCTAACTTTGGTTACTGGTAAAATCATGGAGTGAGTTCCCCAGGAACACCTGTCTTCAGTGGATGGTATTTGTCTGAACTTTAGTGAGGCTTTTGACTCTCTACCTCCTGCGATATTCTTGCATTCAAGTGAGAATATTATAGTGTGGATGGGTCTGTAAAACCTGCTTGGATGGTTGGACTCAAAGGGTAGCAGTAAATAGACCATCCTATGTCTGGAGGCCAGTAACAAGTGGAACGCAGCAGGCATGTGTTCTGGGACCTGTCCAGTTTAACGTCTTCATCAATGACACCATAAGTGCACTGTCATCAAGTTTAGATGGGGGGACCATTCAATAAATGGGAGGACAGGTCTGCCATCCAGAGGGACCTGGACACGCTGAAGGAATGGGCCAGCAGCAATGTCTTGAAGTTCAACACAGATGAATGCCACATCCTGCACTCGAGAAAGAGGAATCCCCTACAAGAACACAACTGGTGCCCAACTGGTTGGGAAACAGCTCTGCCGAGATGGACCAGGGGAAGTCGGTGGGTACAAGGTGGGCATGATCCAGCAATGTGCCCTGGCAGCAAAAGCGGCCAGGAGTAACCAGGACTGTACTAATGAGAGCATGGCCAGGAGGTCAAGGGAGTAACTAAATCCCTTTACTCAGCAGTAGTGAGACCATGTCTGCAGTCCTGTGCCCAGTTTTGCCCCTCTCAAATAAAAGGAAGAGGATGATGAACGAGGGCGAGTTCAGTGAGGGCCTCCAGCCTGGCTGGGGCCTGGAGAACTTCCCTCTGAGGACAGGCTAAGGAAACTGGGCTTGTACAGCCCAGAGAAGAGATAGCTTTGTAGGCACCTAACAGAAGTCCTCCAGAAAATATGGGGAGGTCATCAGGGAGGCAGGGCCAGGGGTTTAACTCACAGAGGTTTGTGGTAGGAGAATGAGAGACAACAGCTGATGAAACAAGAGAGGTTCAGATTGGATACATGGAAAAAGATTTTCCCCAGGAAGACAATCAGACAGTGGGATAGCTGTTCTGAGAGGCTGTGCAGCCTCTGTGCTCAGGGGTTTCAAGGGACAACTGTATAAAGCCCTGACAAACCTGGTCTGACCTCAGGGCTGGGGCTGCTCAGAGTAGGACTAATCATCTTCTGAGGTTCTTTCAAGTGTGAATCATCCTGTGATCACATGAGTCTATGGTAATGGAGCCTTGTTTATGGACTTCATAAACAAGGATCCTGGTTGTAGGTGGTAACACTGAGAATAAGAAATGGAACTTTGAGGGGGTTTGCCTTCCTTGTATTTAAATTGTCATTAAAAATGATGGATTACTTCAGGGTTGCTTTTTTTTGCATCTCCCAATTATATTCATGTACACACACGTCCATATATATAGAAACAGAGATCATCTGTGCATTTTCCTCTGTGTATTTATCCACTAAATGCATGTTTTATAATCCTCAGTGTTTTGCAAGGCTACAGGGTAATCTGCTTCATTCAGTAGTTACTCTTGCTCAGGAAATGCACAACAGCCACAAATGCTCCACAGCTTGGTTGCTGGGTAAACTGTAGCTCATTTGTATTCAGCACCCTGTGTAAAAGTGATAAGAAGCCAAATACTCCTAGGAAACAGCACAAATGAAATACAGCACACAGGAGGCGAAGTATTTATAGAAACAAAATATCAGCATTTTCCACACATTTACACAAAGCAATTTCAGTCTTTTCATAGGAAAAAAAGCACATCTCTGGCACTCATTTACTCATTTCCCTGCAGTCATATATTTTGGCCAAAAAGCACTGACTACATGGAAAACCTTCAGGTCATAGCAAATTAAAGATCAATGACAAGCTAAAATAGATGCTGTCATATTTTCACTCCTAACATGTCTTTGCAATAAAAGCATTGTTTTAGTAAGTAAATAACGTGACATTTCTGCTGGAATGGGAGTTTAGCATTGTGGCTGAACCCTGTCTGCAGATCCCCAGCCAGCTGTGAGGAAAGGAATTATATCTGTGTTTAACTCCTTGGGACCTCTGGTTTGATTAGCTGAATCCTGTAAAGTACAAGACAGAGGCTACAGATAAGAAAAGCAGATGACTACATATGCCTTCATGTTCACCTATCGGCCATGGGCTGTTCAGGATGGTGAAGCCTTGCTGTGTCCAGATGTGATGCCAACCACAGCCCTGGGGACAAGGCCCCTGCCTCAGCTAAGGGCGCTCCTGGCAATTGGGCCAAAATGCTTCAGCCGTGCTCAAGCGAAGTGAGGGAAGGGTTCATCCCACTTGTGTTGAATGGGCTACACCGGCAAAGGGGGAAGCAGGTCAGGTTAAGTCCCCAGTGCCCACCAGTGCCTGGTGTTGCTGCACCCACCCTGAAGCCACCAAGTGCAGCACCTGTGGCACTGCCTCTGTCACCCCATGACAGAGAAGCTTGTCCTCTGCCTTTGAATGAACAGGTAGGAATAGAAAACAAAATGTAGGTGGTTGACTTTTGAGTCTATCAGTGAAGATTTAAGACTCTGATTGTTACGTGTCATCAGCCCTCCTGTGTCTCATATAGTCTTATGAGTAGTATTAAGCCTATGCAATAGCCCTGGAACAAAAATACAGCTGTTTAGTCATTCCACAATAAAATAATAGAATAGGCAACAATTTTTGCAGGAAGCTTAGAAAATAAGCACCTATGCAGCTAATTCCAATTATTATTCCCGTTTGGCTAAGATGTGAGTGAAGTTTGGGAGACACCATCAGCTGTATCTTCTGCTATGTTCCCTAGGCTTTAATCACAATTTCCTCAGTGGATTTTGGGGATAGGAATTTGGGAATGCATGAACACATTAGGAACACTGAGCAATGGGAAAGACAAGAGAAAATGTTGGAACTGTCTAATATGAAGTAAAGAAATAAAACAGTGGAAAAAAGCATCTGAACTTGGAAACAGCAGAAAGACCTAAAAATGTCTTTTTGTTGCCATAGCGTACAGCTGAGTCAAAAATATTTTAGACAGAAATTGTCTTATCTATTAGTAGAAAAGACAATAAATTTAATGGTACTAAGTAACCATTCACACATCTCTATTTTCACCTTTGTTCTCTTCAATCTTTACCAACATTAAATAAGCAACTAAACACAAAGCGATCAGTACATGCCAGTGACTTACAAACAGAAAAATAAGGCATGGGCAGCAATGGAGGCTGTGCAGCAGGAGCAATGAGGTGCTGTTGATGGCTTGTAGTTCAACAGGGTATTTTCTTGAATCTATTTTTGTCTGTGTCGACGCACACAGTGTCTGCAGGTAAAGCAAAGGCATTTTAAAACTGTACTCCTGCAGCACAGATTTCTTGCTCTACAGGACACCAGCCTGCAAAGCTTCAAATCTGTTCCTACCTGGCAGAGGAGTAACAATATGTACGAGCTCTAGACAAGCCTGATAAAATGGAATAAACTGCGGAAAAAAAGATTGCAGTTATGAAATGTTTAAAAAGCTGATCCTGAAGCAGCTACAAAGCAGCAAATCTAAGAATTTCCGGCCAAAAATGTGGAGGCGTTGAAAGTTATTCTGTTTAGGAGAAATTGATGAAATGCTGTTTTTTACTAAATTTCTGAGCTTGTTCCTTTGGGCATTGGAGAGATTAAGAAAACAGTTTCGGTGCTTCTAGCAAGTGTCTTCCAGGCAGCCTATTTCCAAATCTGCCTCTCTGGTCTTTTTTTCAGGATTGCACTTATTTAGGGTAGGTCTGACTTGCTGCTCAGTTCTATGTTCTACTCTTCCCTTACATCTATAATTCAGGATCAGAAAAGTTCCTCTTCCCAGATGATTCCGTTTCTTCATTGAATTTACATATGTCATATATTGTGTCTGGTGCTGATACTAAGTTGAAGACAGTTGCTTCACCAATTTCTATAACACAGCTAGATTAGCATGAAACTTATCAGAGATAAAGATGTATATTCATGCTCAGGACATTTACTTCACCCTTCAAGACACTTATTGATTTACTGAGATCTTTAAAATTAATGTGGATGCTCCATTATGTTTTGGATCGTATGGCTAAACTGAGTTGGTTTCTCCAGAGCTGTAACAAGGATGTTAATGTTTCTCAACGTGTACCCAAACAATATCTCTTTTCCTCATATCAGATTTCTATCTCCTGTGCTAGGATCCTTTTCTACTTTTCAATACTCATAAATCATACTCTTGCAACAAAATAATTCCTTTTATTGTGAAGTCTCCTACATGGTCAGCAAGATCTTATCTAGAGCAATGCACACATTAGAAGCTGCAGTTTAGCAGTTAGACTTTTCAGTTGAAGAAATAAAGACAGGCTGGGAAAGTAAGCTAATACCTCTGTACACAGCCTGGGTGCTGAGCACTGAAACCTCAGTAAAGTATCAGATGAACCTTGAAGCCCACATGAGTGAGGGCACAAGACACTTCCTTCCCACAGGCAGGAGGATAGATCAGTAACAACAACTAGCTCAGGGTAGGCTGGAGAGAAAAAAAACCCCAAACCCAATGTAGAAGTGCAAGATTAAGGCATTCTTTCTTGTGCTTTGTCTGAAGTCAAACAGGCTGCATAGCTTGGGAATTTGGGCATCACTTACAGAACATAGTTTTCAACAGTGAGGTGGCCTCCTCTCAACAGTTTGCTTGTTGCCCAGCTCTGGTGGGGCCTAAGTTCAAAAGGTGCCCATGCCCAAAACTGCCCAGGACTTAGGGTCCCAAATCAGACAAAGGAGACACAGAAACAGGCTGTTTATTTGCCTCTGTCCCCATGAAAGCCTTGAACCACTATATTCTTGAAGCACCTTAATATAACAAGGGATCAAGGCCTTCATGAAATGCAATCATGCAGTTCCAGCCACTGTTTTTAAAATATCATTATAAGCACCACCTTCCACCCTCACACAACAGTTTTCTGATCATCATTCATTAAGGAAATGACAAATCTATTCTCAGTGTTGCCCCAAGGTATTCCCTAAGCCTTGAGGGAAGAGTCTTAGCCTGAGGCTTAGAGTCTCCTCTCTCCTCTGGAGGAGGAGAGATGTACTTCATCCTTCTAGGTGTGCCAAACAGGAAAAAAAAAATTCCCCTCAACTTTCATTTGGCTGAGAAGAAGGAACAAATAGCTTGACAACCTGTGGCCTCATAACCTGGGGAAGGAAAGGGCAGTGCTCCAAGGATGCTGCTGCTCTCCAATGAGTGGTGTAGGTGTCCCAGCTGAGGCCTAGCTGGGGAGCTCCCATGGCTGTCCGCATCTCCAAGCAGAGCACTCCAGTCCTTTTGATATGTTATAGGGCTCAGAGTATCTATACTTCTTAAGTCAAAAGGTCTTTTGTCAGCTTCCTTATATACAGTCTACAGGCTATGGATGCCTTTCAAAGGGGTCACAGAGCACTGCATTGCATGAAAGACTCCGGGGTGATGGTTGATGAAAAACTTACTATGACCCAGCAATGTGCACTCATAGGCCAGAAAGCCAATGAAAGCCTGGGCTGCACCAAAAGGAGCACGGCCAGCAGGTTGAAGGAAGTGATTCTTCCCCTCTACTCTGCTCTTGTTAGACCCCACATAGAGTACTGTGTCCAGTTTTGGTGTCCCCAACATAAGAAGGGCATGGAACTGTTCAAGCAAGTCCAGAGGAGGGCCACAAAGTTGGTAAGAGGACTGGAGCACCTCCTTCACAAAGACAGGCTGAGAAAGTTGGGGCTGTTCATCCCGGAGAAGAAAATATTTCATGGAGACCCCATTGCAACCTTCCAGTATCTGAAGGGTGCCTACAGGGAAGCCAGAGAGGGACTTTTGGTCAGGAACTGTAATGATAGTAATGGGTACAAATTGAAATTTAAGCTACATATTAGGAAGAAATTTTTTACTGTGAGGGTGGAGAGACTCTGGAACAGGCTGCCTGGGGAGGTTGCGAATGGCCCAATCCTGGCAGTGTTCAAGGCCAGGTTGGATAAGGCCTTGAGCAACCTTGTCTAGTGGGAGGTGTTCATGCCCATAGCAAAGGTGGTTGGGACTTGGTAACCTTTAAGGTCCTTTCCAACCCCTTAACATTCTATGATTCTATGATTTGAGGTACTCCTGTCTTTGTTTCTGACCATTAGGAGTTGAGCCTCTGGAGGAGCAGTCTCTTACCAAAAGTGTTCTGGCCTAGACATACCCTCTACCAGGAATCAAGAGGGAGCTGACGGACATGGACTGGCCATACTGTGCTGCAGGGTGCTGGAATTGGCAGCTTTCCTCCTCTTACAGATTATGCCCCACTCCAGACCCAGGCTCTCAAGTACCCCAGTCAGCATATGCTCAGTGTTAAGTCTATAGCTTTTTAGAGGCAGCACTGGAAAAAAAAGAGGCTTACCAAAGCCACTACAAATACAAATACAAACCCTGAGTATCACAGCTACAAAAGGAGATCTGTTGGTCTCCAATGTGAAGTCTTAGCTCATGCAAACCCAGTAGTCACTGGCATTTCTCAGCTTCTGCACAGGGCTCAGGGCATCATAAGGTGCAGTGCTGACAGCTGGATAGTGATGAGCCTGGTTCTCCCCATCAACGCAGATCTAATGCCATGGGTTCCATCAGGAGAATCGTCACTACAGTATCTGCTAGCTGGAGTTACAGGGTATTGCCCTGAACCAGACAGTCACTGAAAACAGAAAACACCCATTAGTTTGAATCAATTCACCCAATAGTGAAACAATGAGCTAAAAGAATATCCTTGCTTAAAATAAAAGACTGAAATCATCAGAGTTATCCTACACCATTCTGCTTTCAAAAGAAGAATTTTATGAAAGTTCTATTAAATATGAGTTTGAATGAAAATGGTTCATTTGTTTTGGAGCAATGTTAAGATGCATTTCCAGGGAGAATGGAAATATACAGTAATGCTAAAAGAACTTTGAATGAAGACAAAGGTAAGCTCTTTGGGAGTGCAGCCGAAGTTGTGGGAATCATGTTCCCAGAAGTTCCTGCTTGACAGCTGGCTGCAACCAACTAGAGCATAGGGAAAAACCAAAGACTAGCATGCAAGAGCAATTAAAGGTCATAGCAGCAAAAAAGGAATATGAAAATATCTGTTGAGAATTGTGTATTTTTCAACAAAAGGCTTTGAGGAAGATCTGCCAGGAAGATGAGGAAGGCAGGAGAATTTGCTTGAGGAACAAACAGGAAGAATCTTGCATTGAATTCAAAAAAGAGTAGCACCACTTACTGGTGACCATTTTAGGTGGGGAAATGCTGGCATATTCCCAAGTATGCTTATGCAGATAAAGGAGAAAAGCCACTGCTACTATAATGTTTGTTTTTATAATGGGCATTTGAAATATTTATGAAGATGGGAATCTTACTTGCACTTCTTGTGACATAGTTTAGGTCGATTCTCAATAATGCCTTAAGTACTCAAAAAATACATAGGTTTGAGCTTAACAAGACATGATTAGGTCAGCGTTGTATCTGACCTAATTTCAATTCAAATAAGAGAAAATCCACAGAGAAACCTTTCCTATGTCTCTCACACTTATTAGTATTTAAAAATACATGCAAACCCCTCCAATATGCACTAACAAGCAGCAGAGTGGAAAAGACTATAAGATAAATATCTCTAATAAAGAACTTGCTGCCTTCTCTCCAAACTGTCTAATCAATCAAAATGTATTTTGCTCTGCATATTTGCCTATTGTATTTGCTGACCTGTGTGAGTAAAGCTTACAAATATTGGCAGTCTTATGCTTTTCAGGAAGGAAGGTTCCAAGTAAGAAACCATCCATCACAGCATTGGCACTCTTGTTTAGAAATCAGCTAGGACTTCTTGGGTTGTTCTGGGGCCCCTGAGTGATCACTTGTCATTGTTGTAGTAGTGGTTGTAGGAGTGTTGTAGCAGTGGTTATTGGAAGGTTATTCACAGTAAAGGGTTTTCTATCCTGGCACTCAAGACTTCAGCATGGTGTAGTACAGGTGCTGCTCTAGTAAGCCCACAATTTAAATGCATTAATTTGTCTCTTCTTTGTGCCAATATTCTTTTATTTTCCATTTTTGTGGGGGTGGGGGTAGGAGCTGTGGTTTGGGTGGTTTTTTTTCTTTTATTGCTAGTCTGTTAGCTAGAAAGCTCCATTCATAGGGATCAGACTTGCAAGTTCAGACAGGTTAAACAATAGTGAGGAAAGCCTATGTGGAGAGACTTGATTAAGGTCCCTCTGGAGCTGTAGCTGTTGCCCAGGCTGATGTCAAGTACCAGCTAGACCATCATCTTTCCCCAAAGGTAATTTGCTGGTTGTCAACAGCTGGTAGGATCAGGCCCCTCTCCTGCAAGCTCTGTTAACACATAACTGAATTTGTTCAATGGCATTCCCAAACAGCATTGTTTTATGTCTTGCCTTAGTTATCTTTCATGCATTTAACATTCAGATAAATGACAGGTAGAGGCAGGAGAGAGCAGTTCTGCTGGGACCTGCCTGTGCTTGGCCCAGTGTGATCAATAACCTGCTGGTGCTCCTGCCCTCGCACAGACACAAGCTGGCCTGAGACACAGAGGGCACAGTTCATGTCTCTGTCTACCCCATGTGCATATTACTTAGAAGGAAAAGTGACTTAATTCTTTTAGGTTTGACATTTCTGAATGCAGTTGTTAGTTCTATTAACTATTATACTATATAACTGTATATATAGCGATAACTAATGTAGATATGATATAAATTAATATAACTATATTATTATCTGGATTTTGCAAAAATCTTGGAAAGGTATTTTTGTACAGAAAGCATTCATGTAAAATGTGAAATCACAGTGGAAATTTTGTGTAGGTATGGATGAATTTGGCTTAGATGACCACAATTTATGGCACCTATATTTTAATAATTCAACTACTCTCTTAGTAGGATTTTTTTTTTTAAATAAGACTTATAAAGGACTGGTTTTGGTAATTTTTGCCTTTAATTTTAGGTATTTCTGTATGTCTTCTATTTATTTTATTGTTGAGATTTTGCAGTAAAACTGAAAGCAGAGTTCAGTTTGGACAAAAATTATAACTTCATTGGAAAACAAACCAAGTCTCTGTGTATAGATGCAGCGTATGATGCTGCTGTTCTGCACTCTGTCTGTTAGAATTAAAAGATCTAGTCTGAGATAGAATGGAAAGAGAATTAATGTTTCAAACTGATAGCACTGAAATTTTTGCTGACAAAATCTCATTTTAGACACCTTGTTTTCTGGAAAGCTAAAAGTAACAGCTTAAAAAAAATAATGTTTTATAATATGACTAGACTTCCATTGCATGTGGATAAGTTATTTGCTTAACTTTCAGCAAGCTGTATTAAACTTTCCTATAACCATAGACTTCAAATGTAGGATTGGCAGCATGCAAGAGGCCATGTAACTGTCATTTCTGAGACATTTTAAATACTTAAGAAAAATATCTATTGATAGTCCTGAAAACTGGCATTTTCTGCAGTGCATATTCAGTGAAGTGAGAGCTATAGAAATGATGATGGCTCAGTGTCACTTCACTGCTATTCCACTGTACCTCGAAGGAAATTAGAGGTCTTTGTGTCTTCTAAGCTCCTTTTATCTTAGGCCCTTTGAAATTATCAAAGGAGTCACCCACTCAAAAACAGCACAAAAGGGGGGAGCTGCAGATTTTACCCCCATATATGCCATAATGAGGTATTTGGTCTTGCAAATCCTATAGCAAACCTTATTCAGCCAAAAATTTACTTATCTCTGTTTAAGTAGAAAACAGTTTAAAATGAAAGATATGAAGCAATCTGCATTTGAAAGAGAGAGATGCAAGGACAGGGACAGTATGAATCCTGAGCTACCTGCCTAGGATCCCACTTTGACCTGCTACTACTTCTGGCTTCTGAGACAGAGCCAAAGGGCATAACCAACATGAACCAGCACAACTACATGAAAGGCAATCCATCCTCAGAGGTGATCCCGTTGTCTTTACTTTCTTACCTATAAAATAGGAAGGACACTTACTCAGCTCCATCTCACAGACTGATGGAAAAATCCATGCTTTCAGGCTTTGTAGACTTCAGGCAAAAACAAAAATATACACAAGTGTTGTACAACCAAGATCATAACACAAAGAATTAAATTAAATTTATTAATTAAAATATTTAGGGTTTCTTTTCTAGTACCTGCAAAGGTTTCTCTGAGATCCACTTCTCCTCTTTTTATGCCAGCTGCTGGTTTCTGCTGCTCTATTTGGAAAGACCAAATCCCTCATGATGTATGTGCTCTTAGTCTGGACCAGTGACATGATCAATCTTCTGAGTCACTGTCATCCTCCGCACTTTCATGACACAATGCTTACACTGCTATATTTTAGTGAGGAAGTGAGGTCACCCAAGACTCACAGACTCCTAAATACAAAGGCCTATTACTGTAGTGTAAGGCAGAAACACAGGAGCAACCTCAACCCCAGCATGACTGGAGAGCAAAGCAGCCTGCACAGCCTGCCACAAAGCCAGGATATACTTGTGCATGGTGCCATGTAGCAAGACTCAAACCATAGAATTTCTGGCAAGGAAATCTTTTTCTCTCTGTCCAGCATAGGGACGAGGAAGAGAGAAAAGAGCTGCAGCACTGCTCTGTACATGAAAATAATATCAGCACTGCTGTGGAGGAACAACAAAACTGGGGCAAACAGTGAGGAGAGGAATGCTGAAGGCACCTTATCATTTATTAAACTCATGCTTGATCCATAAAGAAACAAAGCAAATGCAAAACCCTTGTAGGCCTGCCTTTACAAAGGACTAGGGTAAGGTCTGAAGTATGACTAGTCCCTTCACAAGCTCTTACAGCTCCTCTGCTCCACACTGAGTTTAAGATCCACTTAAACCTTATCCAAGCAATTCCAACCAGCACTTTATGGACACTAGCTGCAGCCATAGCA
Organism: Cephalopterus ornatus; assembly: GCA_013396775.1. Classification (NCBI taxonomy): domain Eukaryota; kingdom Metazoa; phylum Chordata; class Aves; order Passeriformes; family Cotingidae; genus Cephalopterus; species Cephalopterus ornatus. Next base: position 395,934 of record VZRE01012924.1, on the reverse strand, counting down.
CTGCCAGCCATGGTCACAGTGGCCCAAGAGGCAGGGCAGCACCACTTGTGTCTCCTCCTCAAACAGACCCTACCTTGACCAAAGGTGGGACATAGCAGAAGTTGGAATGAAGCAGAAGGTAGCATGCAGCCGCAGAAATAGAAAGCAGTAGCATACAGAAAACCAAATCTGTAAAAAGCAGGAGAACACATAACTACTGTAAGAAAATAAGGCAAGGAGTGACAACAACCTGGTAAAAAAGGAGGAGGAATCACAGAATCACAAAATGGGTCAGGTTGGAAGGGACCACAGTGGGTCATCTGGTCCAATCTCCCCAAGCAAGGCCATCCTAGAGCACATTGGACAGGATTGTATCCAGATGGTACTTGAATATCTCCAGTGAGGGAGACTCCACAACCTCTCTGGTCAGTCTGTTCCTATGTGGGGTCAAATGCCCAGTAATGAAGCTCTTCCTTATATTCAGGTGGAACTTTCTGTGCACTAGTTTCTGCCCGTTGCCTCTCGTCCTATTGCTTGGCACCACCAAGAAGAGCCTGGCTCCATCCTCTTGGCACCTTCCCTTCAGATACTTACAGACATTGATGAGGTCCCCTCCCGGTTGTCTTTTCTTGAGACTGAACAGGTCCAACTCCCTCAGCCTTTCTTAGTAAGAGAGATGTTTCAGTTCCTTAATTGTCTTTGTTGCCTTCCACTGGATCTGCTCTGGTTGCTTCATGTCTCTTTTGTACTGAGGAGCCCAGAACTGGACACAGCACTCCAGATGCAGCTCACTAGGACTAAGCAGTGGGGGCAGGATCACCTCCCTCAACTTGCTGGCAGTGCTCTTCCTAATGCACCCCAGGACACCATTGGCCTTCTTGGCCACAAGGACACACTGCTGGCTCATGGACAGCTTGTTGTCTACCAGGAACCCAGGTCTTCTCCACAGAGCTGCTTTCCAGCAGGTTGGCTCCCAGCCTGTCCTGGTGCATGGTGTAACTCTTCCCCAGGTGCAGAACTCTGCATTTGGCTTTCTTGAATTTCAGACAGTTCTTCTCTGCCCATCTCTCCCACCTGTTGAGGTCCTTCTGAAGGGCTGCACAGCCCTCTGGATATTGGCCACTCCTCCCAGCTTTGTGTCATCAGTGATTTTGCTGAGGAGGCATCAACCCCTTCATCCAAATCACTGATGAATAAGTTAAACAACATTGAGTCCAGTATTGAGCCTTAGGGGACAGCACTAGTTGCAGGCCTCCAACTAGATCCTGTGCCACTGATTATGACCCTCTGGGATCTGCCGTTCAGCCAGTTCTTAATCCACCAGGAAGAAGGAACCGTTAGAAGAGTGCAAAGATTTATCATTGAAGAAAAAAACCTGCTCTTCCCAACGTGTTTATTTTGGGAACACATTCATTGTGCATGTGCAGCTTATCTCTGTAGCTCAGAGAAGAGAATAGATCAGCTCTCCGCTGTCACCTCAACTGACAGACAGCTGTTGCTGCGGCAGAGTGACAGCTGAAAAGCTGTGTGATTGATTCCAACGGCGTCGTGCTCCATTGCAGCTAATGAGAAGCTCGTGTTCACTCTGCTTTTATTGAAGTGATTTCTTCTAATTGTCTGTTAACACATTAAAAAATACTGGGAGATACAGGTCAGTGCTCCAGTAAGCTGATGTTGGGGCAGTGTTTTCCAGGTACAAATGAAGATTTGCTTACACTCAACACAAAGGCTGAGAAGAAAAAAATTAATGATCTTATCAGGTAAAGCAGGTGTTGTGGTCACACCACCAAGGTCACTAGCATTAACAAAACACTTTGAAAATGGAGCTGTGGCGTGTTCCCAGCAAGGTGCAGGAGTGTTGTAGAGATAATGTGTTCAGCCTCGAGGGAAAAAAATATGATGCGCAAACACTCACTAACAGCTGTTAATGGCAGAGTATTGTGGACAGGAGAAGGATGTTTGACCTACCAGTCCTTTGGAGGAAGATGTAAACAACTGGCTTGATTCCCCACTGCCTTGCCCCTGCTATGGCCTTCTATGCTTGCGCCAAATAAATGCAGCATCTACCCTAAATGCTTTCACAACAAAAGAGCTGAGTTTTACTACCACTTGCACAGATGTAAAAATCTACAGAAAGTGCAAGGTAGGAGAAAATTAGGGCCTGAAAATGCAGGAAGAGGGGCTTATGCAAGAACAAAGCAAACAGGGAGACTCAGAAATGCAAGAACAAAGCAAACCAGGAGACTCAGAAATGCAGTTATACAGTTACTAAATGAAAAGGGCATCTTTCAGCTCTGCTAAGTGGTGCCCCAGGAGTCTTGTGAGTCACAGCTACTGCCTTCCATGACAAAAATATATTGTTATTGCCTCTTCTTCCTCAGGCTGCTGCACAGCCATTGCATCTAGGAAAGAGAAAACACCTCTCCCTTGTATATCAGTAGACTGGACAACCCAAGGCCAGCTGCACACACCACTTTTGCCCAGCTGATACCTGCAGAAGGGCCACCGCAGTCCCTGCCTCACTTGGCAGAGCAACGGCATTTTGTTGCACAGAGCACAAGGCACACCATCACTGGAGCTGAAAGACTCCTACCCCTGCTCCACCCCACTAGCAAATCCACACGTGCCTTACAGCCTTGCTGAAGGTGGCAGCAGTGTTTCATTCACCATAACTTTTAATACTGACAACGGTGTAAGAGCAATAAAGAAGCATTTATCCTGCTCATCTCCGTGCAAAAAGAGATGAAAGCTATTTACCTGGAAATGAGGACATGGATCCAAAAGTCACTGTGTGAAGTCACCACAAGGCACTGTGAAGAGTGCATGTAGCCTACAAAAACCTCCACTTTCTCAGTGACAAAAAGTCATTGAGAAATCCTTCACTTCAAAAGGCCCTGGACCGGTGAGGTTGAAATTCCTAAGCATGCCTTCAGAGGCAGGAAAAGAACTGTGTGGGGCCCAATAAAACCATCCACTGCTAGGTTGACATGGAGTGTGTCTTTTCTGAAATCTGGAGTGCTGCCCTGACACAGATTTAATGTTCAGCAGAAATATTTAGAAACAAAACCAAAGAGAAAACCAGAGCGTGACAGCTTGTGCCATCTGCATGGGATACGAGTGTGAGCTTTAATGGCATCAGTTACATCATTATTAAAAAAAATAAGAATTCAAATGCATTTACTGATTACAAACCCTTTAAAAAAAAAAAAAAAGCTAGTGGCATGTGTACTTGGCACCTGCTGCCTTTTTGTGCTCCAGTTGACTTTGTGCATAGGAAGTTCCGCATCAGTGGGGATGGCAATATACTGGTAGGCATCCTTCCCCTCTCCCCATCCTTTTTCTGATGCATTATTATACTAGATTCTGCTAAAAAAAATCCCAGCCAAAATTACTCAGTGGGGTGAGGAAAGGACAGAGTACTGGAAATGCACAGTATTACAGAGCAGGCTACTACTGCAATGAAATGAGAGCTACATTTTGACAGTATTCTCTGGTGCTTGCACTGTGCAGAAGGTCAAGACTTTACTATGCATACTCCAATCCTCCTGGAAACTCACCACCTCCTCAGCTGCACAGCAAGCATTTCAGGCTATTTCTATTTTTATGAACTTCCTAGACACTTTCCTTATCTTCTATTTAAAAATGTATCTTTACTGTATCCCAAGGCCCTCCACCCCCTAAAGCATTTGCAGTTCCTCTGCCACTACCGAAATAGACGCTGTATAGAATCAGAAGCCAGCCTCTGCATTATAGCTTCACTACAAAGAGAACCAGAAGAAAACAATGACAGTAGTAAGCAGGCTTGTATTTAATCAAGAGTTTATATAGTATGTTGGATTTTTTTTTTAAATTCTCTAGTTACATTTGACATATTATTTTTCCTCAATAGCTACATTTCTTAATTTGACATATTACAGACCAAAAGAAGCTCTCTTCCTCTCTGCAGTTCCTCAGACTCCAGAAAGACTAGCTGCAGAATTAACTGCTCAACAACGTCCGTCTTTGCAAAGTAGTTCTACTTCACATCTGCTTGGCAGCCCACTAACAAAGCAAAGCAGGAATGCTTTCACCTGCTAGGGCACTGAATTCTCCTGCAGCCAGACCTCAGATCCGCATCAGTGATCTGCCGGCTGCGGTGCTGCAGTAGCACACCCTGCCCCAGGGGCTACAGAGGTGTCACGGCACAAAATCCGGCTCAGAAACAGTTTAAGTAAGGGACAAGAGTGGTTGCGAACATTTTTTCACGAGTTTCCATTGTTTTATACATATACAGCTTTATTAATTGCAAAAGCCTGACACATATAACCAATCTAGAAACCTTCTGAACTGTTGGAGACCTTGCTCCTTTTTCCTTGTGTTTTGTGCATGTGCTCCTCTGGTACGCTTCAATCAGAAGAAACGTGCCTGAGAAACAGTTTTTGGAGAAAAGAGATCAGCAGCAACAGTATGTGTTTGTCTTGAATTCCCAAGTGGTGCATTTATCTTGAGATGTCTAGGAGAAGATTGATAACACACACACCTTTGTTGCTGTCATGTTATGTGTGCGTGACCAACTCCCCATTCCAACCCACAGTAGGTGTAAGATGGGAGCCTAACGTTTGCAGCCCTTTGAGAACAAAGCAATAGGAAAGGCAGCACCCAGCCAAAACCACTGTATTCTTTCTATTCACATTAGGTTAAAACCCAAGCAGTTATAATTTTGCTATAGCTGACTCAGCCTGGATTTGAATTCAGGATCTAAAGGCAAATTAAATTTCACCATCCATGTTAAGAAAGCAATTCAGTTTCTGAACTGGATCAGCTTCGATGCCACGTTAAAGAATTTACTTGAAATGTGATTTGATGAAAAACTCCTGTTCAGCAGCAGATATAATTATCACACTGATCTTAATTAGATCATGCACTTGACTTTAGGATCCCCAAAAGAGAATTAAAAGCTTGGTCCAGTTACACTGAACTTGGTCCAGAACACTGAAGCTTATCCATCAAGATAAATATATTACCAGTTCTTTGATACGACAGATGCTTGATGAGTAACAGAGCAAATGCCTTTTTAACTATGATTTTTTAAAAGGATTATTAAACTGCACTAAAGTGTATGCTGTTATCTTTGAAGGAAAAAAGTATAATACATGAAAAACAATTATAGAGCACATCGAGCACAATTTTTCAAGCACTAGTTTCAGAATTAAAAACATTTGAACAAAGGTTCTCTCTGTGGAGAGTCACTTTGTAACCAATTCAAGGCTTTAAATAGCTATTGTTTAAAAAAATTGTCAGCTACAGAAATTGTTTTCCCTTCAGATTCCAAATCCTGTCAGGCCAGGGTGATTAAAATGTTGCATTAAAAAAAAGGAGGGGGGAAGGAAAAGGCAATCTAATCACTCCTTATAAAAGTAAAACCAGCAACTCAATTTTTAAAGCATCGTGAACAAAAGGCTATAGCCCATTTATCACTCACATATGGATTCATGTAATGATTCTTCAATTAGAAATATTATCTGTACAGCAGCTGAAGACTGAGAACTGCTGATACACTGCAGATGAGAACATTTGCCGGTCTCTGGGCTCCAGCCTTTCTTAAAAAATGATGATCGCATAATATAGATTGCTCAGTTTATATGTGTATTAAGCTGCAATGCCAGCATTTACATTTGCAACACTACAATTTTGCTTTCTTAGGCTCAAGAGAATTTGCTGCATCTGGTAGATTTTATTTGCTTTGTATCTTAGGCAATTGTTATGAGCAAAGCACGAATAGGCAATATTATTGCTTAAAGTCCTTTGTTTTGTTCATTATCTCAGATACTACCAAAAAAAAAAAAAGTAAACAAAGAGTGGGCCTGTGAGATGGGTCATTCAGTGTCAGTTCACTCGCATTATATTATCCCAATGCTATTTTTATAAGCCATGTCCATCTGCTCCTTCATTTCTTCCATATGTATAGATCCAGAGAGTCTAAGATGCAACACCAGAGGGAAAGAAAAGCCCCTCACACAGCAGTTACAGGCACCGGAAGGGAGGAAAGCCATTTTGGTGATTCAGACTGCAGCAAGCTAAGTGGTCCCAGCCTACCCCTGCACCCTGCCCTGTTGCCAAAGGTTACTGCCTCCAGTAAGAAAGTATTTGCAGCACACCCATGCTGCAGCAGCACAGTGGGCGTTGTGCTGGCTCTACAGCCACTGCTTTCCCAGCCTGGCAATGCTCAAGTACACCCCAGTCTTCAGTGTTGTAACACACTGTATGAACTGTGGCAGCTGCGGAGCAGGCTACAGGGCAGTAACTCAGAGCAGCACACTAGGTAGCAAGAATGGTAACCTCCTAAACCTGTCTTTCTGAATCCTCAGCTCTCCTGGAATATTTCAAGCGCTTGCCCATTCCCATTTCATGGCTGGTAACCACATGCTGTGACCTAGAAAATGATGGAGAAAGGTAGCTACATAAATAGTAGCTGTGAGACAGCCTTACTAAATGGGCATCTGTTCTTGGTGTTTCTACTAAGGATTCCTGCTCTATCAACCCCAAGTACGTGCTGAAGCCCAGGAGGCCTTCCCAGATGTCTTCCTAGTAATGCAGAAGCTGGAGACAGCAAGTTGGCTCTTGTAGATTTTTGAGCCATGTGGAAGTCTTTAGTGACATGTGTCTATGTAGAGATTAGAAAAAGGGCTGCGGTTAAATAAGAAGTTTCTTACTTCAGTGATCAATATTGGAAAGATCATCATAGAAGACAAATACTGTTAATATATTTGTTTTACTCTGCATACTTTGACAAACTCATGTCCATGCCATTGACATCTTTCACAGTACTGCTTTTAGTTGGTGAGATCTGCCAGAGCCATGAAATCTCCCTGTAGCTACTATACAAAGGAAATGAAAATTCTTGAGTGTATGCCCAGTGTTAGTTCACTACTTTATTATAGACATTAGTGAATAGAGAATAAGTAATTTACACCCCTCCTTGAAAAATACTTTTTATCCTCTACTGAATCTCCTGTTTCAAATATGCTGTGAGTAATCAAGTCTTCTCTTCTATACTTGGAAGTATATTGCCATTTGAATTACTTAAACTTCATCACATTTATATAACATTATAGATTGCTTCTGTCTGTAAAAAATGAATACTAATTAAAACTGAAGACACTTTATGGGGACAAAGCAAGCACACAAAACTGCAAACTGGTACAACAGCTTACCAAAGTAATATAACATGAATATTTAGTTCAAGATTTTATACATCATGGTGGGACATATTTATAAAAATATTTTAAATTTTCTGACTTCAAGTGGCATCACTAAGATCTGTAAAGAGCTTTAATAACAAAAAAATTAAAATTTATTTTTGTTTTCAATTAAAGTCATCATATTAATTTTTTTTAATAAAAAAGGTTTAAGAGGTCAAAATCAAAACAAACTGCTTACCTCTTTCTCTGGATTCTTGTTTAGAGCTTTGTTGAAATTTTCAGTTTTGATTGCAAATGGGAAACATTTCAAAGACAGAAAAAACCACTACCCGAGGAAGTAGTTCAATCTATGGCAGAAGTGGGTGAATTACTTGTAGCAGACAATTTATTATGAGACCACAAAAGGCAGAGATTTCTTCCTCTCAGAGAGGGGAAACTGCTGTTTTCTTTAGTCAGAGTCAGGATATCATTCATCAAATGCTTATTTTAGCTGCTATCATGCACCTCCCTAGACTTTTGTAATGATAGTTCTAACATCCACATTCTGTGACTGGTCATCTAAATCAATAATTTATACTCACTCAGCCACAGAACAGCAGTCTCAAAAAACAGGAAGAAAGGTATCACTAAGGCCCGGTGGTTTTCACTGGCTGCTCCAATAGATGGAATACTGAGGCAGTGAGCTGCAGAGATTTGACTTCAAAGTTTGTGGAAGTTTTACTGACTGGAAAAACCGAGTTACAGCATGCCCTCAACACACAAAAAAAAAACAAAACCAAAAAACAAACGGGGGGAAATAAAAAGAGAGAAAGACAAGACATTTATATCTCCTCACAGCCACAAGGGCTCAGTGGCCAAGTTAACTGACATGTTTCCTAGGATGTATTTGTACAGCGAATAAGAACTGTGACTGCAGCCTGGGGATCTGCACAAGCTCTAATCAATCTGATGTGTAACTCTAGCAATAACAACATGGAAGAACCAGTTCAATTTAACCTTAAGATAAAATGGACCTCATTAAATGAGAGCATCTTCATGATGATTAGCATATTATTAACTCCCACATATTAGCATCACCTCTAGTATCAATTCATTTGAACACACTGGACAGACAATCCATTCAAAAGCATCACTATTTTGATTAACTGATTTACCAAGGGCTCTGAAGGATATATGTCTCAGTTCCCACCAAACAAAGTAACTAAAACATTTCCTGACATTTAGAACTCATTAATTGTGGTATCCTGAGCATTATTACACTATAGACAGACAAAGAAAATGTCTTTGAACATTATGCTCACCTTGAACAGTAAATGACATGGAAGCTATATACAATGTAGTAACTGCATTTAAGACTAACTACAAGTTTTGCAACCTACAGCACTGTCACTCCACTGATATGGAACCTTTGTTTCAGGAACAGACTCTGAATCTATTGTTCACTTAATGAATTCAAATCAGCAACTGCAGAGAGACACAAAAGCAATAGTGCGAATGGCAAGAGACACTACAAAAATGGAAGTCTAAAATTTCAACAACAGTAGACTAAGAATGCCAAAATACTGTTAGGGCTCACTAGGCTCTTAAAAGTGCTGCATTAATCCCACATGGCATTCCTCCTTTTCAGTGGCTCTCTGATCTGATCACCCTATCAAAGATGAAATGGGAAGAATGAAAATAAAAAAATCAAAGCAAAAAACCCCCAGTGACTGTACCTCTCCACTCTACAACTCCTGACTTTCAGTATTAAAGCTTCTTTGGGCTGCTGAGCAATGCAAACGTTTTCAAGAGCTGAGTACTGACAGCATAGGAAGCACTCTAAGGTTCTTTGCCACCGGAGGCTGATTTGTTCTAGGCAGTTCATGACAGGTGAGAACACCTGAAAAACATTACTATTCCAACTCTTATTTCTCCATGCAGTTTGAACATTGTATTTAGTAAGGGCTATCCCAACATTTGATTTGATGAAAAGAAATTAAAAGTGACACATACGCTGATGAAAAACAAGATACTTTTAGAGCAGTGAAACGTGTTGTTTGGATAGTCTATACCTAGGAAGGAATTCAATCACTGTCACAGACAATCCTGTTAAACAAAAACATGTGAATAAACATTCAGTGATTTGGTAAACACTGGTCCAAATAGCCACACACAGACTGAAAGGCAAAATCAAAGTCTTCACGAACATAAAGCTTTACTTTGGCAGGTATTAAGTGCATTTTGTATGCTGCAAAAAATTGTGACTGGCCTTCTGTCTCAGGAAGAGTACCACCTACTTTCTTAAGGCTGAATTTCACTCAACTTTTTATTGTTGTTTTCAGATCAAGAATAGATTTCTGCACTGCAGATGCACAATTCTAATCCAATAGAAACCTGACATAATTCAGACAAAAAACCGTATCTTCCTGTGTTACTAAAACCGTATCTTCTAGTCTTCAAGTTGTTCTGTGGCTGCATTAGAATCACTTATTTCATTTATACTTTTTTCTTGCTTTGCTTCTTTTCTAAAAGTCTTCAAACACTTGTCGAGTCTTTTTAGGAATACATCTACATCTTGCTTTTTAATTCCAATTGCTGAGGCAGCATTGAGGTAAGCACAGGGGTAGTTATTTGCATGTGACATAAAGCCTTTAAAAGTGTAGTTATTCACAGTTTGTACAGACCCACATGGAACAACCCTGAAACAAACAAAATTATGATTCAGTTAAAGCTGTTTTGGACATTTTATGTGATACTCCAGGTTGAACACAATTACACAAATTCCTACTGATGTAGAGAGTTGTTATTCCTACCACTGACACTCAGCACCAGCATAACATTTAAAAAAGTTTTGAAATGCCGGGTCAAACAGTATATACCACAAAGGAATTACTTACATAAATAAAGGGAAAACCTGAAAACTTTATTATCAGGCAAAGAATTGGAGAGTTTTAACCTCAAAAATTGAAACTGTTGAATAATTTTACCAAAGATGGGTACAATTACAGGACAAGCCAAGGTTAGGACAGGCAAATTAAAAAGAGCATCTAACTACAGTACATATAGATTTACTGTCATTCATCTGTTCAGGAAGTGGAATAATCCAAGCTAATGAAGCATGCCTTCTGACGTGGAAACATTCAACTCTGCTACAAAAAAATGATGTTAAGTCTATGGCAGAAGTGAGCATGGCAGCAGTAATATTCAGATTAAGGAATGCTGCCAAAACAAATTTTAAATCATTCTCTTCTTCTAAAAGGTTTAAACAAAATCTTTAAAAATTACTTGGCTTGCATTTCCATGTAACAGCGTCTCTAAGAATAAATTCAGCTCAGACTGGCTCAGGTTGTAGATTTCTAATTATTTTAATTTTTTTTTTAAACACAATTAAGTTTCAGAAAGCAGAGTTTTCTTCCACATGACAAAAAGCTATGTAGGGCATTAAAAGCTTATTCCCCTGACAACCAGCATAACCATATTTGTGCAGCAATAAACAAAACAAAGATCTTCCCTAAGTAGCTTACACCTGAACTGTAAGATCAGACAACATCTGGAAACTAAATTAAACCAAGGGGTACTAGGGAATAATGACACTAAATTAAATGGGCATAGATTATCTATTTAGCCTACCAAAGTTAACAAAGGGAGCCTCACTGCTAACTCAGGCAGGGAGACATTAGTTGCTAACACTAGCGAAGAAGGGTGATTACTCTCTGACTTGTTATTGCCTGACTCCATTCTGTAATCATAGGACAAGTAGTATAAAACAAATTCTATAGGGTTTCATAAAATATATGCTAATATAACTGATGTGCTAAAATATATTCTAATATATCCCCCACAAATTTTTTTAATTCATAGCATCCTTACCTTGCTCCAGAAACTTGTCTTGTGAAGAGCATAGATCCAAGCTGAGTAACAGCAGCATCATTACTTTCATCTAGATTCTTCAGTGACATGGCTAAAATAACATAAGGTCAGGTTAAAACTCCTGCAAAGCTGCTTTTTCTCCAAAGAATTGTCACAAAGGACAAGTTGCTTTCCAACAGCAAGGATCTAGCCAAATATTTGTGTTCAGACAAAGAAAAAAAGAAATGTCATAATTTTTGACTTTTCCAAAAGCTGTCATAGATTACTTCTCTGGTTAGACTGTACGCAGATTCTGCACAGCTGAGTAGTACTACTTTGGTGTTCAGCAGAATTTCTGGTTAGAACAAATACCTTGAGCAGGAATTCCATAATCTCTTTTACAACACTAAGATGATGGTTAAAATAATTACACTATAATTTATTTTTAAAAGTACTTTATAAAAAGTACGTTTATGTACTTTTATTTATGTAACATTTATTACATAATTACATATTACATTATGCTACATTTAAACATCATCTTCTGCCTGCCTTGATTACAATAAATGAATATGTTGGACAGGAGCAAAATAATGGGCCTAGAGTTACTACTCTTTTTTTATAGTAGGTTACCTTATTGGGTTCAATGGTTTCATATCAGCCTAAGAACAATTTAATACAGTGTAGTGAACAATGTTTAATATATAAGAATGGTATGTGAAAGTCCATTATGAATGCACAGCATATTAGAATTTTTTTAAAAGATAGATCCCCCAACAATTACCTAAGGAAATGGGATTATGTGGTGTGTCTAACAGTCTCTCATTATGGTTATCCGCCAGCTTCTTCAGCTCACTTGAAAGATAGGAAAACATCTCCTGCAAAAAAAAAAAAAAGGTAATTTTTTTTTATTAGCTATCAAACAGAGAAAATAGCACCTGTTTCACAAAACTGTTAAGTCTCCATTACATCCTACAGGTGCCCAGCTGATTCTCTTTTCAAGTGTACCAAGTAAGTGGACCAGACAATTCTCTGAAATAATTCTATAAAGTAACAACTCCATTTCCGGAACACCGTTCTTATCTCTCAAGCTGATACAAAAGTCTCTATCTGGTTTAATACATGTGCTTGGGATGTCAGTCATTCTCTCTGCGGCCCTGAAATCTAGAGAGGTAAAAACTCAAAGAGATTCCCATTGCACAGCAGGTCTTACCCCACCCCACTGCTGCAAGAGCCTTCCCCTGCCCCGGCCCCCTAAACCACTGAGAATGAAAGGCTGCCACCACAGACGGCCACGTTACCGCAAATTGCTCCTTACTTTCTTTTCTATTAATACATTCCAGACTAAAACCTGTACATTTTGTTACTGGTATCATACAATCACAAAATTTCCACTAGTGCAGAGACTTCTTTTTCTGTATGAGAATACAAATCCAGTCTCTGAAGGAGGCTGTGAGTGCACATTTGACTGAATTTTGTTTCACACAATATATACTCTCCTGAATACTCAGCTCTGTTGTGCAGCCTGTCCTTTTCCTATGACCCCCTTCCTGTTCAAGCTGACTAAAAGAACAGAGATATCTGAATTTCTGCTATCACTTAATTGGATTGCACCTCTATTATGACAGTGTCATAAGACATTCATAAATGTTTTGGCTCAGATACAAGTCACGCTGCACATAAAAGGCTGCTCCTCTTACTTGATCTGTATTTTATTTCCTCCCTCTTCCCCAGTAGTAATCTATGATAATTTCTCATGCTCTTTCTCAGTCTAATATTTTCCTCTTCAGATATCAGCTCAAAACACTTATTGACAGAGTTAAAGTAAACACCATTCTTCTTATTGTATGCTTTGGCTTTTTTTCCATCCTTTTTAATGGTTAGTCTCTCATAAAAAATAGTCTTTTTAAAAGATATTAAACACCAGTTTTTTCCTCTTTCTGGCCATAAAAATTGTGCTGCTGATCTGCTTCAGTGTGACTGCCTGTTTAAGCAATTTCTGGACCTGACAAGTGATTTTTCATTCTTTAAATAGAGTTGCCTCTTCTGTTTGTAGACCAGTATCCTGCTCTGACCTGTGGACTCTGACAGATACAAATTACAGCTCGTGAGCAAAATTATATTTTTGAACAGAACCTGCCCAAGGTTTTATAAAACCAAATGAGCTTTGTGGTACCTAAGCTGGAACAATGTTACAGCCACTTTTCTTGAACTACTGCAGGAAGCCCAGTCTCACTTCACAAGTGACCAAATGAACACAGTTCCCGACCTGTTCTTCCTGATACCATAGAACGAATTCAGATGAAGAGGAAAAAGTACCCTCCTACTGTCTAAATGAATTAGGCTATTGATTCAACTATCAACAAGAACATAAAGCTTCTGTAATACTTGGAACAACAAAACTTTGGGGAGGTATCTATGGTTAATTATCAAAACTGGAAATTTGTGAAAATATTTCTTATGTCTTGTAAATCAAGTCATTTTATGGTTTCAGTTCATCAGAGCTAACTTACAGTTCACCCACAGAAGCTGAAAAACATTTATGTTTCAAATGTTCAGACAGTTTTGCCTTCGTTCTGGTCCCTCACTGAATATAAGCCCATAACTTATTTGTTACTTACTTTCCACGTAAGTGCTAGCCATTTTATTACTATTTTTTTTTTACACAAAGAATAAATTAATTTGTGCTCCCTCTGCTGGCTATTTACTTCTACAACCAAAGCAAACTATTAGAGAAATAGATAAATTGTGTTTACTATGGAGATATTACTGGTCAAATTAGTACTGAGAAAAAATATACTAGAACAAGAACCAATTCCTAAGTAATTAATTTTTGTGTGTCGTACCTAGGGAATTGTCTGATAAATCTCTCACAGTATTACTAAAAGGACTGCAAGTTGGTATAACAAGTTACCCATGTATAAATGTATTAAATTAAATTATAATTATTAAACGAAATTAAGTTACTAGATGAGCTTCTACATACATAGAAGTTTGTTAAAACAAGGGAGAATAGAAAGATGGCAAAAAAAATTGAATTATATTTTCATCAGTTGGACTGAAGCTACATGAACACAAATTCATAACTTCTTATTTTTGTGAACAATGCTCTCTTGCATCCTTCCACTACCTCTAGATATTTTATAATTTCAGAAGTTTGTTACAAAATAGATTAACTGCCTTTCCAAAAACAGGATAAAAGCAATATTTTTGTGAGGTCAAATCTATAACCAACCTCTATTATAAAATATTTCTCCTATATGGAAAATTTATAAGCACCCTAAGCAATTACGTATAAATGAGCTCTCACATAATAGATTTTCTGTAGCAGGCACTCAAGTTGTTTTCAACGAAGCTAACTATTATGCTAAAGTCGCACCAAACAACCCAGGCACTAAATGTCAGTTAAGTTTCATTATTTAATTCACTCTTTCCCCTTAGAAACTTATCACAAAACCTCACCAGACTAGAGATGCTATGTGGAAATGTCTTGCACTTCTGGTCCCTCCAGGACCCAAACCAACAAAACACCTTAAAAATTACAAAGCACAAGTCAGCAATGCTGTATGCACTCAATATGCCAATTAACTCAATTATTTGGACAAAACCGCCTAATTCCGCACACATATACAAACATATTTTCAAGAAGTGTTGTAACAATCATCACAACAATCACTTGAATCATACCATATTTACATGATAAAACTATTTTTAATAGAAGCTACACTAGAATCACACGGGTGATTCTTCATTTGTTGCTCCATTGTAATAGGCACTACTCTTCCAAATGAAAATAACTAATGGGAAATAAGTAAGGAAAAAGCCAGTAACTCCAGATGAAAGGAAGATGGGGCTACTAAATATACTGTTTGTCCCATACCAGGTGACAAAGAGGCTACTGATGAAGGCCAGAAAAGTTTTTGTGCATGGTTGAAACTATCCTAGCTGGCTCTAATCACCCAGCTTGCTTACAGGGTGAGGCTGTAACACTCTGCCTTCCTCCCTGTTTCACTCTCATCTGAAAAGATGAGCCACCCTCAGAGAGCAGCCATATAGTTGCTTATGGCACTAAGAGTCATTTTACTGCACAAGAGTCATTTTACAACCTCTTCATAGTAGACACAGATGCCAACTCTCCTACGCTGTACCTGAGACCCATCTGGTCCCATCTTACTTTGCAGCAGCCCCTGCTGTTTATCATGCAACCATCACAGCCTCTCTTCTGCTCCATGTGTTCGACTGACTGGCTGCATCTGACCTGTGATCGGATCAACCACTTCCTGCGGTGCTGAGCACTGAGACCTGTTCATATATGAGAGCCCCCAAAGAAGGCTTACTCTCTTGAAATGCAGCCAAACACATAATAGAAGCTGTATGTGTGACACCTTATATACCACATGCCCTCCTAGATGGATCCTCCTGCCTTGCAAGGATTGCGTTCTGAATTTATACTAGAAAGTTCAAAAAATAAATGAATGACAGAACCTTTAAACCTCCATGTTACATGTATCTAATAGATATGTCATTAAACAGAAAGTACCCAGTAAGTCTTGCCAATCTGATATTGTAACACTAACGCTGACATTCACAATTTTTTAAAGGTGTTTTCTTAACAACATCAATCAACACATTTTCTTTTCAGCACTTGTGAGACCTTGAGTTCAGGGCTCCTTGTGACCCATACCTCTCCAGTATGTAGGCCTCTTTGAAATTTCCAATCATGCTTGGCACTTGTGTAACCACACAACACCATTTAACACAATCCTCTTAAAACTATTTTGCCTCCAGCCACTCTAAAGTTTGAATATGGTTCCACACGTTTCACATGGGGAAAATCCTGCAACATTCCTGTGTTTGACAAAATATAGCATAGCAAACAAACTAGACCAAAAAAAACCAAATGAAAAGAAAAAAGGAGTAACAAATGTCTATTTGGCATTAAGAATATCTGATTTTTTTACATTTTTAATATCCACCATTAAATGGCTTTCCTCTTCTTTCATCATAAGTAGAAAGCAATATAAACTCACACTGAACCGTACAAATAATTTATTTCAATCGGAACAATTACATCAATGACAACTCATGAAACATAAGCCAGTATCTTACTGAATTGTAAAAACCAAACGATTTCCTCCTACTCCTTGTGATTTTAAATATTTTAGATACATCCTCAATAAGAACTCAAAAATAACTCCAGTTGCACTCTCAGAAAGTATACAGACAGATGGATAGCAATATAAAAAGCTCAATCACATCCCAACTAACACAGAAATACATTTAAGAAAATGAGAATGATCTTCATTGTTAGATTAAGGAAAATTTAATGAGGAAATCCATAACTTCTGAAAACAAAATGAAGCCATCATCTCTCTGATAATACCAATATAACAATTAGTTAAATGGATTAAAAGAACCAGGTATTAAACTTGGTCTGTAGGGTCCTGAACGTAAATCCTGAATGTAGAGTTCTTGCTGTCCATAAAATCTGAGGTGACAACTAAGTCTGCTGTTTATACCATCACAGAGTGTAACAAATATATTTACTAAACGTGGCCTGGTTTAGACACACATACATACATGAAAATAGCAACTTCTGTGACCTGAAAACGCAAAATACGGGACATTTATGGGACCTGCATTGAGGCACCAAGGAAGTCGTTACAAAAACATAACCTTTACAAAATGTTATAAGTTATTTAAAAACAAAGATATTAACAAATTTGACTATGGACCAGCTGTCATGTGCATTGCAAAAGGACCTAGAATCGCCTACTGAGATCAGAAAACCACTGTTCTAAACACCACAAACAAATAAAAAGGAACACTGAAAATTCAAAACAAGTGAGAAAACATTACTGTTGGTGGTCTTCCATTCGTTCTCTGGAATATCAGATAGATACAACAGTTAAAACATTCCTTATTAAACTTTTGTATATGGCCACCTTCATTCAGCTACTTGGACAGCATGTGTGTGTTACTCCCTTTCTCTCCTGTCCTCAGATCCATTGTGCCATTTTATTCCTTCATATCATAATAATCCCATACTCTTGGACAACTGCACACTTCCCTACTGCCAGCTTGTCAGAAAAATTCCACTCCCTGTACTTGCTCCTCTCCCTCTTATAATCTCTTCCCTTCCTATATTTAACAGTTCACCTGTGTAAAAGAAAAACTTGGCAGATTATTTCTTTCCTTGGTTGTGCAAGATTTCTCTCTTTTCAGTAATATTCTGGTCTTTCTGGCCTAAGCTCAAATAACGTGAAGTAATACCCATGCGAATAAGGATCAGGTAAAAAGAGAAAGGAAAAAAAAATACCTGAAGTTTTTTATAGCTGATTTTTTGTGTGAGTAGGTGCAGCTGCACCAATATAAAAAGGAGTACTCAATGTCAAGCTATAAATAGCTCCTGCTGGAAGTCTAATAGCTCTGCCTTTGCTTCCTCAGAGCACAGGCAATAAACTATCACTATTACATCTTTACAATTCAGGAACAAACAGATTTAAGCAAAAGTGTTTCTATTTCTACAGCAAATCCAATAAAAGAAACATATTTATGCCATATATAAGGCCCTCTTTATAGAGTATACTTACATTTGAAACAGAAAGACATGAAATTGTAAAAATATAATACTTCATTCACTTTAGAATTCTACTTCCAAGAAATTGACATGACTCAAAATATACAACTATTCATTAAGACATGTTACTTATGAAAGAATTATTATTTATAACTTGGACAATATTTATACCGCTCATTATACATCTGCTACTGTTGTATATCTAACATCAAAATCAGCTTTGTGGAACACACCATAAATTCACTAGAGATCCTTTTGGACATGAGAGTAAAGGGGGGAAAATACAATTTCCTTTTAATGAAGACACAAACCATACATGGCAATATATGCAACAATCCAGAATAAAATGCCAGAAACCGTATTGCAATAGTGGCAAAAGTGGCAATTGCTTTCAATGTTTCACAAGCCACGTTTTTGCTTTTAGTTGCACAGATTCTTTCTTCTTCACTGTAAGGCAACTAAGTTGGTTTGGTTTTCCATAGTCTAACTATTCCTGTAGGATCTCATTTCCAGTACAGAATTTCTGGATGCTTCTACAAGCAGCTAGAAATAAATCACAGCATCCAGTACTATTGCTCTGCCATGTAATCAGAGACAGCAGCAAGCTGTCAGCAAGAAACAACTGGAATGTAGTTTTTAAATAAAATAATGAAACAGATAATGCATTATTTAAAATCATTAACTTAATAGTACTTAATTCACAGCATTTCCTTATCTAAAGCCTCTACAAAAAGAATCCTCCGTGTTACTATATAGAGAGCAAAATAAGGCCTCTATTATTTCCAGAATTAAGGATAACTCAAGATGTGCAGATTTCAGCCCGACACTCATTGAATTTTTGTGCAATGCAGTTGCATCCAACTTAAAACACACAGTCTGCGAAAGGCAGAGAGGAAACCTAGCTCTGTATCTAGATGAATACCTTAAATGACAGTATTCTTCTCTTTTTGTGGCAATGCATAGTATTTATAACCTAACCAGAAGCTGTGTTTCTCCAGAGAATGTGGTACACAATCATTTAATTAAACACTATCACAGCACAAAGGCACAAGAGGGACAAAAGAGGAAGAGCACAGACCCTGGGTTACCCTGAGTGTCCAATCTCATGTCCTGGAAGCACTGTGCCATGATAACACAGTATGGTACTTCTCAAATTAAGCTCTTGTAGACAAAATTCTACTCTATTAGTTACATATAGGAACGATAAATATGAATACTGTACAAGATAGTACAGGACCTCAGCTTAGCTTTCTGGTTTGAACAAACAAGAACATGGCAATCATGCTTTCTCATAAGTACCATTTAGCAAAGAAGTAATTATATCATACTGCCTTTCCAGATTCAGAGCTGTGAGCTCAGAGTAAGTTCAATGGCTTTCTAGACAGAAACTGGATTTACTACATAAAGCAGTTTTGCAACAAGACTTTGTTAAGACCTGACTTCAAGAAAATGCTGCTTGCCAAAAAGCTTACCTTTCTCTCTTTCAGTAGCTTTTTGTAGCCACTGGTACCCAGAGACAGAAGTGTAATGAGGACATCTAAGGAAGGAGATGCAGATGCTCTTCCTGAAAAAACCCCCAATATACAGATTAAAGTGGTAAAAATAAATTTTATGTGAAAGAAAGCTGATAATCAAGTTTTCTACAGTTATTTCATATGGTTGAAATCAGACCATGAACTAGTTACCTGGATACATTTTGCTGATCTCCTGAATGAAGGACTCGCTGAAGCCAGCAATGATAGCACCACCTACTGGAACCATAAAATTTTTGTCCAAGCTCTGAACAAAAGCATCTATTCTGCCCACTTGAGCACCCTTTGTCAAAAACAAACAAACAAATCCACAACATATATTAGAAAAAAAGGAAACATGTGATAGCATCACAATTACACAACAATGTAACAGAACCTTATATAATTCCTGAAACTTTCTCAGGTCCTGCATTTATAATAAAAAATAAAAATCACAGCATTACCTTTCTTAGCACTGCTCACTATTAGTATCATTGTCTGCTTAATGCAGTACCTTACAAATTCCCATTTTTCTGTGATTTAAAACAATGATTTTAGTTCTTGCAAGTCTAAGTGGAGTTCATTTTCAAAAACCAAAAAGTAACCCCTCAAAATTTTACAGTTAAAGTGTTCAACCCAAAACACTTTTCACAAATTCTCACAGTAAGGGACTACAAGTTAACGCTTCATTAGCAAAGATTTCTCTCTATACACATATAAGTTTGCATTAAAACAAGTGAGCTGTTAGAGCACTTCTCCTTCTAATGCTGCTTGCAAAATCCAGGTCCCGATAACATCTCACAGCAGATATTCCCCCATTCAGAGAAAACAAACATCCTTATACCTAACCACTCAGATTTTCTTAAAGGATGATAGATTGGTGGTAGATTCACTGTCCCTGGAGGTTTTTAACCTGAGATTGGACATGGCACTTAGTGCCATGATCTAGTAAACGGACTGGAGTTGGACCAAGGGTTGGACTTGATGATCTCTAAGGTCTTTTCCAACCTAATTGATTCTATGATTCTATATTCTGCAGTACACCTTCAATTCGAGTAATATGCAACTGGGAACTGTACAATTAAAAACTATGTAGCATAAGAGAACCTGAAAAGTATATTAAACCCCATAAATACTAAAGCACATGCAAATACATACAATTTAAAGTGCTACAAACTGAATGCAAGAAAGAACAGTTAATACCTATGGCAAACAGACTGAAAAAAGCAGATCCAACTAAACCATTTTTACTATTTCTATGTTTTGATAGCTTAATGCATGTGAGATAGGAAGAAGCACTCCAGGTTTGTCAGCTTTTTGATGGGAAGATGAATGCAAGAAGCTACCATTTGATTTAATTGACAGGAGACCACCACAGGAAAAGCACGGCAAATCAAATGGTCTCAAATGCTTTTCCCCTGTGATGCTCTTGCAAGTTCTATTCACAACTGTGCTCAGCATGTACACATTCCTAAGTATTCATTAATAACTACTTCCTCATAAACAGCACATTTTCTAGCACACTAAATAAATTTTTGTAAATAAATGTAAAACAAATCAGAGCTCAAATGTATACATTTGCATAAGCAAGGAATAAACAAACAACTTATCAAGTCTAGAAAAAATGCAGAAACCAACAGTAAAACTTCTATTTGTAGCTTTATAGTCTGAAACGTTTATCATTAGATACACTTCATGCAGCAAACCCCAGCATTTCCACAGCCCCCTTCATGTTAGTTTCTCACTAAACTTCTGCAAATTAAATAAACATGTACCAAGTACATTACAAATAAAGCACATACCCTTTTCTACTTCACAAAACACTTCAAGTTTTGTTAAATTCCCTCTGTTTTTCAAGATTCAGAAATGCTAACATGACGCTCCTGTTACAATTATGTCTGTGCCCTGTTAATAACATCTTAGCAATCACAAAAAGGATGACCACCATATTTTTAAATTAATGGTAGTTCAAGATTCCCTGGATCCTGTTAAAATATAATCCCCTATTTTTTTGAATAGGCAGAGAGAAAGGAGAAATACTGAAGAACACTGCATGTACAATACAATTAGCAAAAATGCAAGAATTCTGTTTGATGACTGATCTAATATATCAAGCAACATCCTTTCCAAATAAACAGCATCACAAATTAAACATTTATGAACATAACATTGAACTTAACCCAGTTTCCTCAGCTGTTCTCCATGCCAACAACATTTTAACAGTGATAACATCTATAAGGTGTTGCTGTAGAATCCTGTACCTTCAATTGCAAATCTGTAACTCACATTATGTTGAAGGCTTAATCCCTTCAAGCACAATCCATTATTTTACTTTTAGTCAACAAGCTTACGACATATTTTAAGAAAGCTTATTAAGGACATTTTTTCCATTGTGAAAGACACATGAACATACACAAAACCTAAAAAAATGTAGGGTTACTACACAAAAAGCACATAATAGAAATAAATACTATTTTAAAGGTCTACTTCCCTCTTTTTTTTTTCCTCAGAAAGTTGTTCAAATATCAGACATGCATGGGATTACTCTCAAAGCCATGAGCCATCTGATAAAATCTGGTAGGTTGTCTATAGAGATTTACTTATACTTGCTAAAAAATATTATTGGAAATACACAGTTCCTACCTGCTGGATAAGATGCATACATTTTGACGACTGAACTCCATACGCATTGTTGACAATATGGGGAATGCCATAATTGGCACAAATCACTGCCAGCTCCTCCAGCCTGTGAACATAAAGTTGTAATTTAGAGAAGCATTAATAACTGTAACTCATCTTACAAATCAGACCATTAAAAGACTGAAGGATCTACAAAGCTGTCAGAATGAGAAAGGTAATGTTTCTATTAGTACCTTAAGCTATACAGGTTAAGGTAAATATTGTATTGCCTTTTACATATATTGCAAATTGCTAATCTGGTCTGAAACTTCTCATGCTTCTCTTTTTGTTTGGACACCAGTAAATACATCCCAAACCACTCTGCTTCAGGTATAAGCATTTTGGGTTTTTTTGCTACTTTAATGTTAACTAAGAGAGTTTCAGCTAATCACACTTTTTTTCCCTTTTCCTCTAGTATTCAACATGAAATTGGTCTATGGAAGTTCCAAGAGTGTCTTGGGAATAAAAAGCATAGTGTAACTGAAAGTTTTTACATGCTTCTGTTTAATTCAAAGAACTAGTATTTCAATCCTTTGGCTGGAATCTCACTTGCATCTTTCAGACAAACTAAACAAAAGAAAAATTCTTTAAAGGAATGGAGAGCCCTAAAAAGTCTGAATATGGACATTGACAAACTGAAACTTTGTTTAACTGTTTACAACTTCACTTGCATTTGGAACTCCCTGAAATCACAGTGAGCTCAGCCTGGATTGATTAATCAATCAAATTAAGATTTGTGTGAGTGCACAGATCATTTTAGGTAAGGGCCTTCAGCATTTTAAACATACATATAACTTGGTACCCTTTTCTGAAGGATTCAAATTATGCTCTATTTTTTTAAAAAAAGACTCACAATTTTCCCCAAAGTTGTGAACCTATTTGAGAAACAAGATCTATTTGAAAAAATAAGGTACTATATAGTCATTTAAGTGTTGATAATAAAAGCAATATTATCTCTAAAAAAACCCCAGGAAACTCTACTTCCAACGTATTTTTACTCTTTCTGTACAGCCTCTCACTGTAATTTACTGACATTCATATAAAATGTGACAGAGTATGAAAACATTTTCCAAGAGGTGACATTCCTTTGCATTCGATTTCTATTACATTGCCTAGTGCCATTCTGTAATGCAAAATTCAGCTGCAAATGTCATAGTAAATTTTCTGAACCTCAATCCTTAGGAAATCATCACTATCACCATATTACCCTTAAAGAAATCAAAAGTATTTTACAATTAGGAAACATCAGTAATGTAATCTACATGATCTTCTACAGTAAAGATATTTGTCAGGAGCTGCATGTCCAATAATTTTTCATATTTATTAACATCCTGAACTCTGTAACAGTGACAGAATACTTGAGGAAACATAACAATATGCAGGGCAAAGTTTTTGCCTTCTGATCTGCTGATCTAAATCAGACTCATTCCTCACCATCTAGAGAGAATCAAAGAAATACAGTTCCCCTCTTACAAGCTTTTTTTCAGGTGCAGGCAGATAATTTCATCAAACTGGAAACACAGAGGGTGTACAGCTATGTCTGTTTGTCTCTCTCACCTCTTGAGACTTAAAGGAGCAATAAGCTAGCTTCTACAAGTACTGAAAACAGAAAAGTCTCTCCTTTTTCTTCCTAAAAATATTCCACTGAGCAATTAGATCCATATTACAATACAGAATGAGAATGCTACAGTTTGAAGAGAGTGTGTTAATATGCAAGAGAAGCAAACGATGCACAGCACTTGTCTGCTTCCAAGGCTTAAAATGAACCATTAAAAGTGCTGGTAGTCATATCATAAAGCATTAATGTAAGTTGGCTAGGACTCAAGGTCTTAATAGTCACAAGTACAGAAATATTTCAAAATTTATTCTTACTCTCCTGTTTGTGAAAGTTCATGAAAAGAAAGCTTTGTTCTTTTTTTCTGTAAAAAGATACAGAATTCTGCTAAGTACATAAACCAACACTTTTTTCCCTTTCGTTCTCTTAAATCAGTAGTTTTAGAAACACCTCACAGCAAGAGCAGGTAAAATACTGTCTGAGAACTGATGTCTTTCTGAGGAAGGGTGTTTATACACTAGTGAATTATTCCCACAGAGTTAAACAATACCTCAAAGGAAAGCTATACGAACACAGCCATAAAACTACTTAAAATTTTAAAACACCACCACCACAACTAAATAAAGCCTTACAAATGCAAGGTATTTAAAAACAGACATTTAAAATGGCACCCTCCAGAAATGCTGTACAGGGTTTTCCTTTCTATAGGAAGATGAATGTTACGGCCTTCAACAGTTGACAGTATCCTTTAAATAGAAAGTGCATTCAAATCCTCCTATATCTGTGGTATATCATAACACAGTGCCACTACCTAATAATTCATCTCTTAGTTGTAGAGGACAAAACAATTGCATGTCAAAAAGAGGAGACAGATAAGGAAAAGATTCATTTACCTGAGCTATAAAACAGACCATTCAATTTTGATAGCTGTGATTTAGGTTAGCCAATAAATCTGCAAGTCAACTTCATGCCACGTTCATAGTATTCTGACAGAATTATATGGTTTTAACTTCCCTCTAGCAACTAGGTTAACATATGATAAATACTGGGGGGTTTTTTACAGGTAGCAAAAGAGAGTGAAACATATCTTTACTTGCCACATTTCAGAGTCAATAATATTTCTTTCACACACTTGCAAATAGTCAACTAAATTTTCCAAATAACAAAGTAATTAACAAAGAAGCACACACTACACAGGAACTTTAAATGTAAGTCTTTTCAATTTTGTGATAAATTAAAAACAGTTGAAATGAAATTAGTAAGATACTACATTTAAAGCCATGTAAAAAAAGACATTATTATCTCTTACTTTAACATACTATGTAGAACTCATAAAAATATACCTGTTGAATCATAAAACCTAAGGAATTTGCTTTTTCATACTTATTTTGCAAGCAAATAGAGAAAGCAGGTTTTGCAAATAACAACAATGCTCTTTTTGGGCAAATGACTCAGTATCTCAATATACCAAGTACTTCAGGCACCTCTCTTCCAACACGCCACTTTCAGATTGAGAAGTTTCATAACCAACGCACAGGTTGAAATAATGTCTCAGATACTCTATTTTTCATCCATAACCACAACGTTCATTTCAGCTTCAGCTAGAGCTTGAATGACATCTACAGAAGCTATGTATATGGACACATCATAATAGCAAAGAGTGCAATGTATTTTAAGTTTCTTTTAATGGTGACTTAAGAGCCGGAAATTTTAAGTAGCATCATCATCCAATCAGTCATCAAATGGTCAAACCAAGGGAAGCTACAGCAGGACACATTGTGTGTTATACAGCACACCTACCCCAGATGCATCCAAGAGTTTCCCTTTACCAGTATATTCTAATTACCCCTATACAAATCAGTACAATACAGGAAAGAGTAACTCAAGCAATGATTTAAATTCAGCTGTAGCTGTTTTGGGGTTTCTTTGGTGTATTAACAGTCTAGAAGAATTCATCACTGGTTGTAGGAGCAGAGTAGAAAAGGCAACAATAACACGAAAATGTGCCATTAGCTATGGAGCTATATTTACTGGACTATGTGTCTATTAAAGTCTACTTTTATTACTTCCATGAAATTATAAAAAAACCACTACCAAATTGGCATTAATTTCACACACAAGAGATCATCATTAACCTCAGTTATATGGCAGAAGAACAACCTTCTGCGTTATTCTCATGCCTTTAATATACTTGTCTGAAAGTGGAACACTGTTCAACGAAGGTGATTAAAGGACCTTTACTAACTGTTGGCAGAAGCAATTTTAAGAAGATGGGACATTCAAAACATGAAGGTTTTGGTCTGTTGGGTTTTGTTTTTACTGTAACAAATAACACACTTCTTACAAAGACTGCTTACCTATCAGGTACCCTTGGAGCAAAGCAAGATGTTGTGGAATGCACACAAAGAATATTTTCAGCACCAAGAGCCTTGATTTTGGCCTCCACTGCTTCAAGGTCTGTCCGTAGCTCATCGCCTTCTAATGCATTTTCTACCACCACAGGCTCAAAACCTGATCAAAAAAGCAAGACCTGAATGTAACTTAACAAATCTCTGACTAATTTTGAGGTTTTAGTTTCAGTATACATCTGAAAAACCTTCTTGCTTTTGTTTTCTTAACAGATTCTTTTTAACATAAAGATTGTGCAAATCAGACAGATTGTCACCTTCTGATCACAATTCCTAGGACACTTACGCTTTTTGCATAAATTTAAGGAGAAAGATTTAAACCATGGGCTTCAGTTTTACATAATTCTCAGGAGAACAAATTAGGCATCTTACTTTGAGGGTGAACTGTAACTTCCTTAGTACTGTGTTCTCTGTTGACTGAGTTATACACCTCTGTACCTCAACATATGCCTGCATTTTACAAGGCATTAGGATGACAACTCATTTGTGTGATTGCATGTTAGAAATCAGGAGTGCAGGAGTGAATAAGGCCTTTTTTGGATCTTACTGCAAGGATATGAAACTCTGATAGTTGTAAAAGACCACACTCTGTGTGATCAACCAGCTCCTCCTTACCTGCAGTTATCATTGATTTAAAGCAAGACTTCTGGTCTATGCGGGGCCAGATAATGTATTTTGCCTTTGGTCTCTTGTGCCGCAATGTTAAAAAACACAGAGTTAAACTCATGCCAGTTGCCATGGGAACCACAAAGCAACTGGCCACTGTCCGGATACCTGCACATAAAAAGGAAGTCAGAAATTAACATGAAGACCCCACGACATACCCCCACAAAAAAGAAAGATTTTTCAAATTTACACCTACCAGCTAGCTTTATAATATCCAGAACTACTGAATTAGTAAGTTTGTTCAAAAGGCTTGAACCTGCAGCTTTAGGCTGGACTGCAGAAATATCACCTGACCTTCCAATTCCATGGATCAATCTGAACAAAAGAAGTTGAAAACATACATCAAGTTTTTCCACATTGCAAAGCAATAATTCTTGCTGACTAAAGAGAATTTCATTTGATAAACAACTGTGAAAAATTTTGTATTCAATGCAACATCAATGCCTGCATCAATATCTGCATCTGGAATTCATCACAATGAATTCCATTGTAACAAACTACACATATTTGTATGAAATTTGTGGGTTTTTTAACAGTAGATTAAAAATCGTCCAGCATGAAAGTAAAAACTTTGAGAAGACCCATAGTAGCAACACCTTTAGCATCTGGCAGGTTTCCTTTTAAGCGCACCTCAGCACTTCTTGATGTTTGTTGAATTAGCATTATAAATGCTGACACATTCAGACACAAAACTCCAAGGAAAACAAAAATGATTTGCCTACAGTGTAGTGTAGCATAGGCATAGTGCTATTATACAGATACTCCCTTGACAAATGGTTCATCTCCTTAAGCCAAGGAAATAACATACACTGTGAGAAACATATACATAGGGCTTTGCCCATCTTCTACATCTTCATCTACCTCACTGTGCTATTCAATATTATCTATCATGGAATACCATGTCTGTATGCTTTCTGTTTATAAATTATGTTTATAAACTGCATTTATAAATACTGAATATTACTTAGTACCTTCCAGGAGCTGAGCATCCTGGAATAATTTATAAAATACAAGCTTATAGAACTAATTATGGCCACGCCTGAAATGCAGCAGCTGCCCAAGTAAGCTAGTAACAATACACACCTATTTATGGCTTAAATTCTGTTTTTATCTTGGGAATGGAGTAAAATGCACTCTGGTGAGTATACAGAATTCAGAACTTCTTGGAGCATAGTTTTACAGCTTAAATTTATTTCTCTGTTTCAAGCTATAGGTTGAAATCAACAAATGCTTGATAACTAGTTGAAACTTACACATAATCCTCATTGCACCTAAAATATCTTCTTTCCTGTTCCAGCTACATTCTTAACAACTTTCTTATACCAGCAATTTTTATTTTCTGCACATAAGCACTCCTTTTGTGTTAATCTTGCAAGGAGAATCTTCCAGGAAATTTCACTTTGTTCCATGCCCATTGGATAAAACATCACAGCAAGGTACACAGCACAGAACTCCACACAAACATACAAAAAAGTATATTCATAAGGAAAGTAAATTGTAGCATCCAACACACCCACCAAGTGTCAGAAGGGCTAAAAGCTATTAAAAGCTCCTCTTGTCTTTAAAGGTCTCCGTACTTCATAGATGGACTGTGCTTTCATCTGCCTATCAACTAATAACATTATTCTAAGGTCTTTAAATATAATAAAATACAAATAGCTGTTCACTAGGAACATTCAATACTGCACAACTACAATGTGCAGTAGTTTTTAATAAGATATAGATGAAAAGCTGTACCTTGTTAAAAATGTAATGCATAGCGTATTTTAAAATGGGAAGATCCCTGCTCTCCTTGCAGAAGACAACTCAGTATCTTCAGCTTCTACAAGTTCAGCACACAAATCATAACCCTGACAAAACATTTTTGTTTCATTCAAGACTTTCCAGTGAGTTGTTAATGAAAATTTAATACAGAAAGTTGCATCAATTCAATTATTGCATTATATTATATTTCTCAAATGCTACTGGGGTCTTAGATAGCGAAATACAATAAAATATGCCATTTGAAAGCATTAATAATAAATCTGAATAACTGAAACTGTCAGTAATTCGTACCTGTAATGCCTTCGGGCAACGAGTCCCGACACCACTCTTCCTTCCCTCTCACCCACACCACAGTTGCCCAGGAAGTTATTGCTATCCATTATAGCAAGTTCATGAAGAAACAATTCAATGGTGCTTTCATCCCATCCATCTTCAGGACATTTTCCCTTAATAAAAATAATATAAAAGTAACTACAAAACTCAGAAACTAAAAATGAACAAAGCTTTATGCAATTTGTACAATTGCTACCCTTCTTTCCCACACTGTATTATGCTGTTTTATGCTATCTAATGTTATAAACCTGTATTCAGAGAAAAGTTAAATGATTTTTCCATGTATTAAGTACATTATCATAGCCTGACATTAAAATAATCAGGATATTTTCCACCTTGAAGTGATCTTTATGGTAGACACAAAACCACTGCAGGGCATACATGTTAATTACTCCTTAAAAGACTACAGATTATTTGAGGTATTCTCTAGACAGGATCTACAACTACAGGAACTCCACTGAGAAAACAGGATGAAAGGGAAGATACTTGGATATTAGTAAACCAAAAGAACAAGCAGAAGGGAAATACAATTTCACTTGTAACACATCTTCCTAACTCCACATTTTTCTTCCTAGTTATTATCTGACAGGTAATGAAACGACTTCCAGAATACGTTAGAACCTGCAAGCAGAAAAATGCTTTCTTGTGGTCTTTACTTCGTTAACTCATCTTTGTCAACTGCAAAAAAGAACCTCAGAGGAAAGGAGCACATAAACCCATGAAAGCACTGCTATAGGTTCAGAGGCTTTTTCACATGTCCCAGTAAGAACACAGCAAATTCAGGAAATCTAATTCGTTTCTGAAATGCGGTATCAAAGTTAAATTGGAAACAGTAGATGACGTAACTAAGAATGGCCAAGAACTGAAACATTTGCTAATTCATTACTAATTACTGTTATACCCTGCACACAAAGGAACGCCACCTTACAAGTGTATCAGGTTTTACCTCACGTAGTAATGTGCTAGTATCTCAACTGCTTTTAAACATTAATTGTTCCCTGGGCCTTTTACACAACATTAAGGCGGTCGCTTTTTTTCCCCCTCTCAATCGCGGCCTTTGACCCTGGGCGTCCGTAAGGTCTCTGCCACCACGGCCGCGGCTCTCCCGACCGTGCGGCCGCGGGCCGGACAGGGCGGTGGCGCCGCGCCAGGGGCGGCGAGGCCGTGATTCGGGGCC
>VZRE01012924.1:341033-362409 GCA_013396775.1 Cephalopterus ornatus | reverse complement strand
CGGCTGTGGCGGGGAGGCAGCCCCTGCCTGCCTCTCTCCTGCCAGCGGGGCTGCAGACATACCTGCCGGACCGCGGTGCTCTCGGTACGCCGTGCCCGGTGGCGCAGCGTCGGCGAGCGGCAGAGACGCGTTACCCTCGCTCGGCATGTGGGCTCACTGACTTACACTTAGTGAAGGGAAAGTGCTGCGAATGGATCGAAATCCAAGTGCTTTGTGTCTCTGTGCGGGGCTGCACGAACTCATTTACATCTTGATGAGTGTCTCTACTGTTATTTCTTCTCCCTCTCTGTCCGCTGTTTTGTTGGGCCTTGCTTTGTTTGTTTGTGTCATGTTTTTTTAAACTTGTGGCTTTGCATGATTTTACGGACTGTGTTCTGTGGTGGGACTGGATGCTTCTTCCTGAACACTTGTCAATTGTCAAGTTTTCTGTTTGTCTCGCCTATCCTGCTAATTACTTTCTTGTGACGCCCATAGTTTCATCTTGGAAAAAAAAGCTCGGTCTGTTCTTTGTTCCAATCTGATACAACTCACCCCAGCCTCTTGTTAATGCATCCTTTGGGGCAGATTAGAAAGGGCACTGAATGATCATTGTTTGTAAGTGTATATAAATATAGGGTTTATTTTAGAACAACTTCGTTGCTATGGAAAGCAGGTACGTAGCTGTTTTGGCTATTATTATCTGTACTAAAATAGCAATATGAAAGAATAAAAATACCACTTAAGACAATATATAAGGGAAAAGAAAGAAAGAGAAAGAAGAAGAATAGAATCATATCACCACCCACAGAGATCTCGTGACAAGACTTGACTTGTTGCCATTTCTGTCCATTGGTTGAAGTGATGGTCACAGTCTTGACCTGTGGACTGTGAGGGAAGCCCGTATGCTCAGGATGGGTGGGAATGCCCAGGTACCTCCCCTGGGGGTAGGGAGCTTTCAGTCCTCTGGTGAAAGGCCTCAGAAATGAGTCTGAGGTGCTTTGGGGGTCTTTGATGGTTTATGACACCTTCTAAGACATGACAGCTGCCTCTCACATCAACATAGTTGAGCCAGTTATGCCCCATCAGAAGGGATGAATACCCTCATGCCTCCGTGTGAATGTGACCTTCCCTGAGTGGAGGGGAGTGTGTGTAAGGGAGGACAACTGGTGTAATAAAAAGCACTATCCCACCTCTCAAGATCTGCTGCTTACCTGACTCAAAGCTGGGCTTGTAGCCTCTGGTGCTGGGTGTTCACCCCCACTGTCTTGTGTGAATCGCCACCACACACCCAAAAACTCGCCTCCTGTAAACCTGTCCTGAGCAAAGCTCCCTGCTGCCTCCACAAATGGGCAATTGTTTTGAGTCATTAACCATTCAGTCTCTCACACAATCATATGTTCACTTTGTACCATCACATGCTTTAAGTGTTTTAGATGTGGACTCTACTGTCATAACTTTGGTTTTCATATAAATTTATCTTTCCATGTTTTGAAATCTGGTCTTGAAGAGAGAAATAAGATGTGAAAGTTCAAAAATGCAAGAATTTAATGATCAATTTGAAAAGAGGCATTAGCGTAGCCATTACCTAATTCTAAATATACGGGCAAAATCATAAATTACATGGTATTTATTGCTTACTTTTTTTTTTCTTTCGACTTACGAGCTCTCTGATTCTGTGCAAGTTTCTAAATAAGTCTACATCTAGGATGGGCTTGCTGAGAGAAATCTGTGGAGTTCTATCATTTAATAGTGTTTGCTGTTGTAATCATAGCATAGGATTTCCTGCCAGAGACTGGCAAGACTGTTCCTTTTGCAACAATGGAATAAATAAAAAAAATGCAAACAAACCCCCCATCAAATTAAACAAAATAAGTGGTGCTATTAACTTTATTCTAGTAGCCATAGAAAGCTTTCACTGGTGTATAGAATATAAACATAAGGAAAGAATAATCTCTTCTTTTAACCGCTGGTCCCAAGTGTAGTCCACACCTGTAATGTGAACATGCCATTAAGAGTTAAGAGTTCTCCTGTCTTGCTTCCACAAAGATGTGTTAAGGAAACAGTGCTTCTAGCAAAACACTTCTAGAAACTTCAGAAAAGAATTTCATACTTCAAAATGGAGACTAGAGGTGTAGCTCTTGTACCACTGGGGCAGTTAGGACAGTGAATGCAGGGTACTACTTGGGATCTGCCCCAAGAGTGTGTGAGAAAATCTCAGAACTGTGATTGGTTGCAGCATCTCATCCCTTGCTTCCTCATCCTTAATTTTTTTGTATGTATAACACTTGAAAGTACAGGATTGTTTCACAAGTCAGGTGGAACCAACATGCAGCAGATGGTATTTGTGCATGTTATTGCAACACTGAGTGTTTTCATTCATAATGGAATTATGATCAGAATATGAGACTTCGTATTGGAAAAGATGGAATTGGTTGAAGGGACTACCTTTAGTCATGTTAATGTTAAAAAAGTGTAAATCTAGCCTAGTGCTGAAGGAGTTCATACATATTGCTCTTTTAAAGTGTATGAGTTTAGCTTATGTCATGTTAACGTAATGGAAGAACAGGCTGAGGTGCATATGTGAATGGTTGTGTTTGTATCTTCTTTGGTGAGTCTTCATCATTCCAGTATAGCAGTTTCCCAGTCTTGGGCTTGCCCAAATTAATTTGAAAAAAGTTCTTGAGCTTGGTAGTTAGACTGTGTGTGTGAGCCCTGGTCTCCTTAGTGGTAGTTTAATGAGCAGAGTAGTCTTCTAGAGTAATTGCAAGAGAAACCTTGATTAGTTATAGAACTGGGAATAATTTGTGACATTACATACTTTCTCAGTGGAAAACTTGATTAAGATAATTCTTGAAAAAGAAACTAATTCAAAAAACCCCACCCTGCCACATTCAGCAAATACTGTCTTCAATTAGAATGGTTCATTTTCATAGGGAGAGTGTTGATAAACTTTAAACTGCCAGTTTCCTTTTTGTCAGCCTATATGTTTTTGCACAGTCACATCACTGTTCTAACAGGCTTTCTCACAGCACAGTAGCAATACTGAACAAATCACGAGTTTCAAAAATTATTTATCTCTTCTTCCTTGACCATGCAGCATAATGCGACTTCTTTGCTTTCAACTTTTTCCTGAAGTTGTCTTTTATGTTAAAAAAGACATGGTTGAAGAATTTCCCCAAGGCAGTGAGAGTACAGTATTAGATTGTGGAATAAAAGAAATCAAAAACGGAAGTCAAAAAACTGCCCTCTGAGTCTTCTGCATAGACAACTGCAATCCATGTGAACAAGTTCATTTGTAGGTCTTCTTCACCTGGAAGATCAATGTGCAGGGTGACTTAGCATGGATGTTGCATTTTGTTTGGTAACAGTGCACAACCCTGATTTTGCTTTCACTGACAAAAATATGTAGTAGTTGCAGCTCAGGTGTGTGATGTGATGTAAACGTATAGAGATAGTTGAGCCTTGAGTATGTAATAAGAACCAGTGATTCAAAGTGACTTTTTCTGTCAAAATAAATGCATTGTGGGTCTTTGGGTTTATTTCTGTAACTCACTTAAATACTTTGTGACAGGGAAATCTTTGAACCCTTTCCCTGTCTCGTCATCTGACTCTCAAGTCTCAAAGTGCAGTTTATCACAGAAGTGTTTGCCAGGTAGTTGTAACAGACTCTGATCCAGTGGGCTGGAGCTATTGATCCTTAAGAATGACCTGTTATCAGTTTTAAGGCTTCTCTTCCTGTTGCCAACTTACACTAAGGTTTTCCTATTTTTTTAATGCTTTATAGTTCTTTTGCTCGGAAACCATATTATTATTTGTGAGTGGTACGTTGCATGCAAGTGCCAGTGTTCTTGAAAGCTTCAAAGACTGTCCTACGCTCCAAAAAGGTGTTTAATTTTTTAGTTTGACTCTCCACAGACTGTTTAGGAGTATCTTTTCTGAATGAATTCTGTATCAGTTGCATTGCAGAAGGATGCATGTTACATTTTTCCAGTTGCTGAAATGGGAAAAAAACAACTTTATCTGTAGATGTTTAATTTAGAATAATGTAGCTGTTTCTTAATGCAGCAATGATCCCTAATAAACAGACCCATTACAATGCACTCAGTGAATACATGGAATAATCCCAGCCTTAAAAGTAAGGTACAATAATAGTTTGAAAAAATTGAAAGGTCACTAGAATCCTGGCAACTTCCTTTCTAACTGCCTTTCTAAATATTTGCGTAGAGTTGTAGAGAGTAGAGATGGCACTATGAATGTCTTCATAGACCTGATCTTTTGGTTGGTGTGTAAAGAAATGCTACAAGTTGCTTACAATGTTTTAATGTTGGAATGGTGATGGCATGTGGTACTCCTCGGGGATGTTCGTGCCAGTTTTGAGTGCTACTTGTAACAGATTGTTCAGTGGATTAAATTTATTGTGTCTCAGCGGACAATGAACATGGTAGCTAGGCTCTTGAGTCAAGGGTGTGATACCATCCTAGTAGTGGGTAATGAGCAGTTTGCTTTCAGGTAGCTTTCTCTGCAAAAAGGACACACAGATAATATGTAAAATCTCCAGCACTCTTTTTACAGTTGTGACTTCAAATGGTTTTGTGATTTTTTTTTTTTTTGTTAAATCCTTGAAAAGTATAAACACTTAGCCGTAGTATTCTCAAATTTGCTGTTGCAGATTTGGCTGATTTACTTTAAACAAAAGGTTGATTAGACGTGGATAAATCAGTGGAAAAACTTGCACTGATTTAATGGACCAGATTTTTCAGCCTGCTGTTGAATGGGTGTCAGCAGGGGAAGGATGTTGGCTTTTCAATGTGTTTATTTATGTTGCTGTTAATTAGTAGTACAAATTGCACTTAAGACTGCTTGTTTTCTTGTTTTTCAGGGCTTACAGGACATATTGCTGATATGAATATATTTTTAGATGATCCAGAATTTGCAGAGATTATTCTGAGAACAGAACAAGCTATAGAATGTGGAGTTTTTCCAGAAAGAATCTCTCAAGGATCCAGTGGGAGTTACTTTGCCAAGGATCCAAAAGGGGTGAGCATGTCAATGTGGAGTCAGGGACACTATCAGCAGTGAGCTGAAAATGGACATTTAAAAATCCTGTTTAAATGGAAATTCATTTAAATAAGTTGTTTAATAATTTATTATATGCCAAAATTGATGTTGGAAAAATCAATGCAAGTAATAATTAGATTTCTATGTCTTGCAGTATAAAGTAAGGCAAAATAACTATTATTTCTCTGCTGCAGTTTTATCGTGTTTTGAATGATCTGCATCAAAGAAATATAGAGAAAATAAAAGGGCCTCAAAACATCTGAAAACAATTCAGGAATTCCTTTGTGCGGAATCTTGTTCTCTGAATGTTTTAGTTGATTTTTGGCACACCTGAGCTTCTGATTTCAATACTGTTTAGGCCTCTGATATTTTTATGTCTTCTCTTTTTAGATAGTCTTTTATTTAGGTCATGTCTCCTTTCTCCTATATGACTGGTAGATGGGCAAGAAGAATGATGTCAAATCTACCTTTTTGCTTGAACTTGTCTGCTGAATCTTAACTGGAAAATTTGGTTTCCCCTCCCTTAGTGGTAGATGGTACCTTGAATAGTGGTCATCAAAGGGGGTATCCTAAGGTTACTTTGAGACAGAGAAGTAACACTTACCTGAATATCTCGGGTGAAAAGTAACTTTTGGTCAACAATATTTAGTAACAGAAAATGATGTTTCAGACATACTTTTGCATTGTTTTCTTTAAATTAGAAATACTTTGCTACCCACCTGTTTAACTTTTGTTAATTTGTCATATCTGATTTTATTTTAAGCTCAATCAGCAGTTTTCTGATCTTAGATAGATGTAGATGTTCATTAATCCTGAAGATCCCAGTTGCTCAGTTGTGTTGGACGTGGAAGTTGTAACATTTGGAGTGCCTAGGTTTTTGGAATATATTCAAGATTGTTGTTTTTCCATGCATCCCCATAACAGTCACTTGCCTTTCATGTAAGAAGTAGTTTGGGTTTTGTTTAGCTTTTAGTCATATCATTGATCATTATAGAATATATTCCTGTTTGTCAGTTCATTTGCACAGTTGTTTAGTTTGTTTGAATGCCAGTTTTCTGGTGATAGTTTTTACACCTTTTTGAATGAGTGATTTTTTTAGAACAGTTACCATACTTTAAATATATAAGTTTATGATTTTATTTATGAATTTATTGTTATGGGAGGTGGCAGAATTACCTCTTCAAAATCTTCTGAAAACTGCACATTGCAGCTCCATTATTCCATTGCAACCTGTGTTCCAGGAACGTTTGTTAGTAACGATCCCCTTTATTCTGCTGGAGAAGAGCCAAAGTAGATCGGGGAGGAGAGTCTCTCTCTTTTTGAAACTGAAAGGAAAAAGAATTCTTTCTCTAATGGCTTTGTGGTATTCTTGCTATTACATACAATGCTGTAAATATGAAAACCTTTTCAAATTTTCATCTGACTTTTTAAACTTCATTTTACTTCCTGATTTCAATAGCTTAGATCTTTGTAGATTTCCAGGTTGTGTACTTACATACACATATTCAAACTTCATTCTGTTTGTGAAGAGGTATTTTAAATTAGATTTATATCTTATTTAATATGCAATAGGAAAAAAATCTAAGTAATAAACAAATGCTGATTTAAATCAATACTTTTTCAAAAATTTAATGCATGATGTGCCTAAAGAGTATTCTACAAGTGTCGTGCTAAAATGCTTTACAACTGATTAGGTGGGCTTTTTTTGGAGTTTTTCTTAATGCTGTGCAGTTGAGATTTTTTTTATTCTTAGAGAGTCAGTAGAGAAATTACTAGGGGAAAAAATTATACTTGTTCTGTATTTCCATATCTGCAAGTCTGTTTTCTCTGAAGCTTCTCCAGAGTTGGTTTTGCTGGATTTTGGCGACTAACAAATGCCTGAGACACTCCCTGTGCCCTGGGGCTAGTGAGAGACTACTTCTACATTGTTTTTGTGTGAACATAACCATAGTATTTTGGATAGGTCATATTATTCTTAGCTTCTTATGTGGTGATTTTTTTTTGTTGGTTTTACTTTTCTTTTGCAGTAAATATTGTTTTTGTTCCTAGTTACGTTCCTAGTAGTGACTTGCCCTACTCCTTTATATAGATCATTGATTTGAATGTAAGTATTTAGGAGAAATTATTTAAAAAAAGAGACCACTTATTTTATATGGGTCAGGAAGGATTCATCACAAAGTGTGGAAGTATTTGTCAGCATGGGACTGTGAGAATAATGATACTGAGTTCTTAGCAGACTTTCAATTTTGCTTTTGTTCTTTGCAATAAATTTAAGAACTTATCTATGTTTGCTATCCATATTAAAGGTCTGATAAAACTTAATTTTGTCAATAGTGCTATTCTAATTTGTAGAATGGATTTCAGATCCTGTTGGACTGAGTATTGCATCATTCCACTTCAGACCAGTTCTGTAAGTTGCCCTCTCCTATTCTTCTTGAGTAATCTCTTCCTTGTGCTGGGAAGGAGCTCATTAAAGAAGTGCTAAGCCTTCTTACTAGTCAGCTTCTGAAGTGTTTACCCACACTAATGCCAAGTGCGAGGTAAAATAAGCTGTTTCCATTAGGTCATCTGATATGCTGATTTGGGTCTATCAGAAAGATAAAAGTCAACTTGCCTTATTAAAATTAGCTTTTTGCATTTATTAACAAAAATTATAGAATTGTGTACTGATATGAAGGAGTTCTGTGCTTAAGCAGCACTATTGCTGAAGTGTTGAATATTTCTGCCTTGGTTGCTCATTGCGTAACCAATAAATACAAGATATGGTGTCTGTTACAAATTGTTCTGCAATAGGTTCCTGACAGTTTAACTACTGGCTAATTGGTAATGCTAGTGGAGTCACTCTATAAATTAATTTTGACTGGCAAAATTTAAGACCGGCCTTGGTAGCTTGTCCTACATATTGAGCTTTCTGGTTCTACTCTGGTCCTCAACAGTGGTGGCTCTGCAAAATTTGGCAAGGTTTTAACTTCAGCGAAACCTTGAAACCATGTCTAGATTTGACAGTGTAGCACAATACAGTCCAGAGAAGTGATGGAATGAGCTAAACTCCTTTTTCATATGGGCACTTTCTAGGAAGTATTATCCAGAAAGTGATTCAGAAAAGAGATAATTAAAGGTTCGGAATGTACGACTAAATACACCACAACACACCACAACATTTCTGGGAAACGCAAAGCTGATAGCTTTGTTTTAAGCAGGTAGATACCTGTGATTCAACAGGAAAAAATTAAGTAACTTTTTAACAATTCTAAACCTCACATTGTAATTTTGATTAAAATAGTATACCAAGTGTTATGATTTAAAAATAAAAAAAAATAGCAACGTATTCAAAAACATGTTCTTTCACATTGCATAGAATATTTATTGTAGGTCTAAATTGAATTGTGTCTGCAGTTGCGTAGAACTTGTTCTTGGTTTTGAATGGTTTTATCTACAATCATAGATACCAACATACCAAAACCAAGAGATTTCTTGTCAATTTGTTTCCTACCTCTGTTGATAGGGAACTGATTTTATAGTATGAATGCAAATAACGGTATTTTGCAACTAAGTTCTCCTGGAAGTTAATGGGAATGAATCAAAATAGATGGATGAGACAGATGATGCTACTGATGCCTGGTGTCTTCTGTGTCTCTTTCCAAACTGAATGAATTAAGTCCTCTGTAGTTACTTTGTGCTGGACCATCTTGGACAAAGCAAGATTGTGTAGGACCAAGTGGGTGAAAATTCTCTAGAAGCCAAGCCGACTGGTCACAGATCCTCTCCCTAATCCAGCCAAATCGGCAGTTACTGAAACAGTTTTCTGACTGCCAGCAAACTTGTTCCTGACCTGAGTGTCAATCAGCTCTGAGAACCAGTGCAACAACAGGCAGTGTTTAGCTTACTGAGAGATCAACTCTTTTGTTAAGGATTCAGTAAAGTACTAACATGTGAAAATGCTTCTTAAATAGTTGTTCTTAAATATTTATTAGAAAGAATTTGATTTGCTTACCATCGTCCAGTGAGAAGGGATGAAAATAAGCATTTCTGCAGCATTCCACCTGAGCTATAGAAAAGTCATTATATGGACTTTATGCAGTAGGCCAGAGTTCATCACAAGCAATTGAAAGGTTATATATTTTAGTCTGGTAATAATCTTGTGGTTTGAGGTCAACAAATATAGAATCATATGTAGAAGGCACCTTGAGAAATCATCTATTTAATGCCTGTGCTGTGGAGCAGGATTGTTTTAACATGAGTCCTGATAAATGTCTAACTAACCTGCTGTTAGTTGCATCCTGTTTTGGAGACTCCAAAACCTGGCAGTCTGTTCCAGTCTTGAGCTGCTCTTAAGGTTCAAAAAGATTTCTTCTTTGCAACTTATCTGCTGAGATTTAAATCTATCATTTTTTGGCTTGTCAACAGTAAATATGTCTTTTTTTTCCTATAGCAACCTATCAAGTGGTTCATCAGGCCTCATTTTCTCTTAGCCTAAACAACCTTTTTTCATACCACATTTCATTATTCAAATATTCTGTGCTTGTTCTCACGTTTTTTTCAACCTTCTCAGTGCATTAACAGATTTCTTGAAGCATAGTGTCCAAAATTGGACACAGTGCTCTGACTAATTTTAAGATTCACTACATGTCTCCAAGGTGGCTGATGGTGTAAACCATTGTCAGTTATGAGTTGAGGAGTCTACAGAAGTGGTAAATGACATCACTCTTGGGAATTGTGGAGTGCAGAACCTTTTGATCCATTCAAACTCAGAGCAGTAGGAAAATAGATTTAAAAGAGAAAACGTAACAGTCAACTGATAATGTTCTTTATGTTTGTCACTTTCCTGGAGCCGCTATGTCTCCATCTGAAATAGCCTGTCGGTGAGTTCATTGGTGGGCTGAAAATTACTTTTAAAGCTACTTTTATAACCTCCTTTTTAAAAAACTTAGAATACAAAAAAGAATTATGTTTGAAAATGCAGTCCTCTTAAATTTTGAAAAAGATGTTTTTAAAAAAAAATATTAGTTGCTTTGGATTTTCTCTTATGAAGAGCTTATTTTGAATTTGTATTAATCCTAGACAGGCATTTGAAGATACACATATTTAGAATTTCATTTTGTTTGTTTTATTATCTCATCATCTAAAAAGAGCAACTGTAAAATGATTTTTAAACTAATTTTGCAACCCAAAGTGCTCACATTTTAATTTTGTATTATTTATCTTAGAAAATTATTGGAGTGTTCAAACCAAAATCTGAAGAGCCTTATGGACATCTAAATCCAAAATGGACCAAATATTTTCACAAAATTTGTTGTCCTTGCTGCTTTGGCCGAGGCTGCCTCGTTCCAAATCAGGGATACCTCTCTGAAGCTGGTGCCTATCTTGTGGATGAGAAGCTGGGGCTGGGAGTTGTACCTAAAACTAAGGTAAAAGTTAGAACACATAAATTACTGAATAAAAAACGCCAACACTCTGGACTGCAGCTGTGTAGATATCCTTGTGTATCGTGTTATCTCAAAGTAATTTATAAATTACTACAAGTCCAAAGGCACAGTGGTTTGGTGTAGAAATAGTGACTGTGACTTTTGTTACAAAGGATAAGTTTAAGGGAATCTGAATTGAATCTTTTCTTTGGAACCACTTCAGTTTCTACTATTTTCTGACACCTTTTGTGCCTCATGTTTTGGTGACATGCAAGTTTGCAAAAATCAGCATATAAAATTCCCATTTTTGTTTGAGATATGTAAAATAGAAAATATTCACCTCCATAAAATTTCTGTTGGAAATGCCTGATTCTTCCTTTTTGATTTTTTTTTTTTTGGACAACTGAGCCTAAAATTTAATGTAAATCTATAATTTAAATAATAAGGAATTCTGAGCTGTGTTTAATTTTCATCTTTTAAGGTCGTCTGGCTTGTCAGTGAGACCTTTAATTACAGTGCAATAGATCGTGCAAAGTCAAGAGGAAAAAAGTATGCTTTAGAGAAAGTGCCAAAAGTTGCTAAAAAATTTAATCGAATTGGACTACCTCCTAAGGTAAGATGAAAAATAGGTCATTTGTGCACTTCCTGATTCTTACACAAAACTTTGAGTTAAAAAAAAAAGAATATTTACAAGTAACTTAAACAGTAGAAGAAAAAATTTGTTGCTTATTGAAAACTACCTGTAAAAGTCTGAAATTTTGATAAATATGACTGTTCCTGTGCAAAATCTATCCACTTTGAGATCATTCCTTCACTTGAACTTTAATAATCTTGGCACTTTTTGTTTCAGTTTACAGGCCAGCTTTCTGCTGGAACTTGTTAAAATGTTGTACATTTCACTTCTTTTTTTGTATTTATTGATTGTTTAATACATTTCCTCGTAGTATCATGTTTTTATATTGTCAATCTTTTTCCCCTGAAATTTATCTAGTTCTTTAATTTTTCCTAATTTTTTTTTTTTGCCTTCTATTGTTTGTTTTATTCTTTTGGGAATCCTATTGCTGTGTTCTTCCTACCTTCCTTTTGTCTTATGTGCAGACTACACTAACTAAAAAACCTTACATCTTTTTTGACTAATGAGCCTTACTGTATCCCCAAAATATCACTACACTGTTCTAATCCTAAGCTTTTAAAGCACAGGTTACGTACAGCTTGTGTAATCCACTCGTGTCAGTTCCCAGCAATTTAGATCCATGTGACACAGGTTGGGCAAGCTTTGCATCAGCATGGTTATTCCACATGCTCTGTGTTTATCCATGTGTCTGCATTTGTTTGTCTATATGCATTTTGCTTCCCAAATATAAGTCCTTTTTTGAATTTTAATCTTCAGCACCTCTCCCGTTTCACACACGTATGGAGTCTATGCCATCGCTAGTT
This sequence comes from Cephalopterus ornatus, assembly GCA_013396775.1. Taxonomy (NCBI): domain Eukaryota; kingdom Metazoa; phylum Chordata; class Aves; order Passeriformes; family Cotingidae; genus Cephalopterus; species Cephalopterus ornatus. The sequence goes on along the minus strand of VZRE01012924.1, from coordinate 350,530 downwards.
TTCTTGCTTGGGCTCTTTTGGGAAATGTATTTCGGTCAAAAATGATCTGCCTTGAAAAAAGTGGTTAATGCTGCTGTTCTCATCAGTGAAGGTTATAAGCTGATCAGAGAGGAAGATTCTTCTCCTGTTGTTTTTACTGATTTTTCTCTGAACTATTGCACCAAGTGTTTCTAGTGAAAAAGGGAATAGATATTATTTCTTCTTGTAATACTGACCGTTTGTGTTGAGCTGTCTGGCTACATTTTATTCCTGGTAAACTCAGTGTTTAAACAAATATTAATAAAAACCCCACCACCAAAAACCCTAGAAAAACACTCTCATGATTTGAGTCTTACTTTTTTTTTGAGTTTAGGAATGAAAGAGAAACCACTTAGTAATCTTTTTTTGTTTAATGTCATACTTGCTGTGTTCTGAAAAACTCATTATGTACTTTCAAAGTTGAGATTACTTATGTGACCTACCCAAGTGTATTTTCCAAATGCAGTTTCTTACTATTTCAGGTTGGCTCCTTCCAGTTGTTTGTTGAAGGATATAAGGAAGCTGACTACTGGCTCAGGAAGTTTGAAACTGATCCTTTACCTGAGAACACAAGGAAAGAATTTCAGTCACAGTTTGAAAGATTGGTTATCTTGGATTATGTCATCAGAAACACAGGTATTTGTTAGTGTCTCTTGGTATCTATCTACTTTTGTGAGGCAGAAGTGGTAAACAATGCTGGCTGAAAGCTGCTGCTTAAGACTTTTAATACATTTCAGATGCTTTTCTCAAAATTCAAGGCCAGAAAGTTGCATTTTAAATTTGAAATAAATTACTTTGGATTGCAAGACGAAAAAAAATCAAACCAACCCTTTTTAAGTGTTACTTGATATTTTTAAGCAATGTAAGAATTCAAGAACAAATACTTTTATTATGCTTTAATTCTGTGTGTAGGGAAACTAAAGAAACATACCTAAGAACATTTGGTACATGTGTGGTCTTTCACTCAATCAGTTGCCTATACATTTCGGTAAAGCTAAAACACATGTATTGTGAAGGAAAGAAATTTTTTGAACAGTTTTGCCTGACTTACGTGGATGAAGTGTCAGTTTACAATGTTAGTCATTGTGTATCGCTTTAGATGATGCTTTCTTTATATGTGTTATGTTGTGACATGCATTTTTCTGTTTAAAGACAGAGGTAACGACAACTGGTTAGTCAGGTACGAAAAAGAAGATGATGGACTTGATCTTTCAGATAAGGTAAGAAAATTGTACTCTTGAAATTTATATTCTTTAAATTTTTTAGTTTTGTAGCTTGGTCTTGCTGGGGATTAAGGGCATGCCATTAATCCTGGTGCATAGTCTCAAGAAATATGATAACTGCAAATTATTCTAGGCAAAATGAGGGGAAAAATTATTTTCTTTAGACTAGGCTATATAGAACAGTGCTAGAAGTTATTTATATTGTTCTGTATTTTGGCTTTACTGGGTTGGGTTATAACAATAGTAGAAGTGCCCACTGTTGCTCAGACACATTTTTTCAGCTCTTTATGTGCTCCGCTCATCTTGTGTTTGGGGAAGGGCTCCTCTTTAATGGGGTTAGAGTAAATATTGTATGTGCTTGAGTTTATTTGGATGCCGCTTTATATTGTTTAAGTTGGATTTAACCAGTGAAGCTAAAAAGTATATTATTTAATATTTTTAATGTGTTTCACTGTTTTTGTAAGCACATAAACATCACTTATTTTTTAAATATCCCTTCAACAGGATAGCCAATGGACTATAACTAAAGAATCTATTAAAATTGCTGCAATTGACAATGGTTTAGCATTTCCTTTTAAGCATCCCGATGAGTGGAGGGCATGTAAGTATTGCATTCTTCTATCGTCTTCCTTTCAGGAGGGTAACTTCCAAAGAAGTATTTTTTATTTGGGTTGTTTTAATGAGAAACTAAGAAGTCATCGCTGTAGTTATATATTGAATTTTTAAATAATGTACTTCTCTTCAGAAAGTTAGCAACAAGTGCCATTTTTGTAATGGCATATGTGATTTGGTCCATTTTCATATTTTTTACTTTTAAACATTGTTAATACATGGATACTCATAAGCGTAAATTGACTGATGGTGGAATTGGAACAATTTAGCAACATGTTTCTCATGTGTGTTTTCTTGAAAAACACGCTGGAAAATTACTTGGGTGAAAGGATATGCAAGTTGTCTCTCTAATGGCCAAATTTCTGTTTCAAAATAAAGGGCACTGTTGTACATGGACAAGTAGACAGATTATTTTTTACTTGTTCTCATCTTTAGCTTACTTTCTAGATGTTAATATTTAGTTATTGATTTTTACTGTATTTGAAAATACTATTACCATTTAAGTCAGTTGCTTTTGACTACATCTGTGATTACTTATAGTTTAGAGGAAGGTGCCCAACAGGGTTTCCAATTATTTCTGAGGGCTATTAGCCAAGCAGGTAATTATGGCAGTCAAGTGTGGGCTAGTTAGACTCTCAAAAGCTAGTTTATTACTCCGGCCAGGGCTTTGTATAGTCTCTCTATCATCATCATCATCATGGCTAGGCTTCGCGAACGAAGATTTGTGAAGGACTCTACCCACGCTTGCTACAAGCGCGCTGATGGCTAAAAAGGCCAATGCGAGATAGACACGTCCGGTTGCAGAAGGCACCACAGAATGGCTTCCCAGGTGGTACTGAAAGGACACGGTTCTTTCTGCGTTGTCTTTTCTCCTTGAGAGTGATCCTGCGTGTATTGTCAAAAGAAGCAGCAGCGTTGTGGATAGTGTGTCTCCAGGCCTCCCGACTGGAGGCCAGAGCAGACCAGTGATGGTGATCAATATGGCCAAGGCTGAGATGTTGTTTCAGGGAGTGCTTGTATCTCCTCTTCGAGGCCCCTCTCTTGTGGCAGCCAGTGGCAAGTTCACCATAGAGCACAATCTTCGGGAGGCGGTAGTCCTTCATCCTGGAGACGTGCCCTGCCCAACGCAGCTGCGCTCGCAGCGACATGGCTTTGTATAGTCTCTCTATATCTTGATACTAAATAGTTACTGTCCTACTGATCTCTTGGTTACAGTCACTTCTGTAGCTGTTCTAGAGACACAGCAATTATGGCTTATTTTATACCAGCTATTACTTCAGCATCCAAAGTAATAAACTAGCGTGATCCTCTAGTATTCCTGTTTAGTTGGACAGGCATGTGATAATTTTGTAAAGGAAACTTGTAGCATAGCGTTTACAAGTTGCAGCCTCTTGATACATAGAGCAAGTTTTCTTGACTAGTGCTGCTTGGTCATCAAGGATAACCTTCTCAAAGCCAGAGAGCAGCCTATGCAAAAGGCAGGAAGTTGGTCCAGCATGAATGAACAGGAAACTCCTGGCTAAACTGGGGATGCAAATATTAAACACATTAATTTAAAAAAAAAAAAAAAGTAAAAAAGATATAGAGACTCCTCTGAAAAAATAGAGACTTTGCCCGAAAGTGCAATAATAGAATTTGGAATGTCAAAGCTCAGCTGGAGTAAAGCTAGCAGAAGACATAAAGAGCAACTAGAAAGGATTAAGTAAATTAGAAGTGAGGGTGGGACTGAAGAAAAGTGCAGCAAAGACCTAAAGGCAAAAGGTGAAGAAAGAAGTTACTTAGTGCTGACTTTGCCTCAGTTTTCACTTGTAAGATTTGCTCTCAGACTCTTGGGTCTCAAAACTCATAGCAGAGCCTTGGGGCATGAATCATTACCCAAAGCAGAAGAAAGGGAGCACTTAAGGAAAATGGTCATACAGAAGTTCATTACTCTTGCAATGTATTTCAAAAAAATCATCTAATAGCAATTAAGTCAAAAGTTAAGAACTTTCAGTATGCTTAGAAACCATTTAAACCCCCTAAAAATTATATTAAAAATAGTAGCTAGTTTTTTGTTAATTCATCAATGAGTCAAACATGTGAAAGATTTCTATTTTATTACAGCTATTATTTTACTCCAAAGGAAACTGCATTGCTAAACTAGGAAAAGGCCTCTTCTCATGCTTACAATGTTTCATTTGTATACTTTTATTAATTATTCCTTACTATATTTTCACTGTTTGGAAAAAAGGCTTAGCAGCTGTAATGCTGCTCTTGTAACTGTAGCCAAAAGGGGTATACAGGGAAACAATGTTGGGCAAAAGTGGTGCGTTACTGAGAACATGCAGCAGGCAGCTCGACAATTTAATTTTTACCTGTTGTTAATCATTAAGTGTACGGTTTTCTGTATTAGATCCCTTTCACTGGGCTTGGCTTCCTCAGGCAAAAGTTCCTTTCTCTCAGGAGACCAGAGACCTTGTTCTTCCTCGCATTTCTGATATGAACTTCGTACAGGACCTTTGCGAAGATCTTTATGAGCTATTTAAGGTGAATCTACTGTTTCTTTGAATTGAACATTACTGAAATAGCTGATACCTGTAATGGAACAATTAAAGTCATAACAAGGAAAAAAAATGTAACTTTTGTGTGTTGCGATACTGTGCTATTTTAGCTTTAACAGTGGCATGGTAGAAAAGATATATGTAATTATAAGGAAACTGTGTCACCGCTGGGGTTAATTCATAGTAATAAGCTCATCTGAATACATAATTACCTATGATATATCTGAGTTTCACATAATCAATTAAAGCCAGTTAATTCTTATGGCACAAATTTGTGTAAAAACTCCATTTGACATAACTGTGTGGTGTGTATGCACTTAAGCTGTAGCAACCTGAGGAAATCATGTATTTAACATAACTTAAAATACATGCGTGCTTTTTGTGTGTATATATATACTTAATTTTACATACATATGTTGTGCTAAATTAATGCTGAAATCTCGACCGTGTTTAAAGTCGAACTCATTTTAAAAAGGCACTGAAACTGTGCTACAGTATTGACATGTAAAGTAGTGTCCTTATTTGAAATATTCCATAAACAATTGTGTCAGATGTTCAATTGAAATAATCCAAATAAGCATTGAAAGAATTTGAAATTTTAAACTTGTAATGAAAATGCAGCTGGAATATCAGAACTGAATCCTGAAACACAAATATTTGTGTCTTTGACTCTGGATTTGTTAATTCAAGTATTTAATAAATCCAAGGGAGGAAGTATTCTTCTGCCAGAATACATGAGAAAGAGCAGTGTAACATTATGGAATAGTATACCAGGTATTGGTATTTACCAGTTCCCAAAAGTGGTATCCACTGATGTATTTTACTTCTGTTATGTGGAACATTTTTCATTTTCACATATGTAAACTTGCTGCAATAAATAGGCCTTTTTGTGGGTCATATTAGGATTCTATTTGAAGCTTTCAAAAATGATTATAATGTTGGTAAATATGAATATGCTTATTATGATACTGATGATTTTATGTACTAAATATATAGCTGAAAATAAGTGGGTCGTTTCCTATAATAACTCTTTGTTTTCTTAATAAAGACTGACAAAGGATTTGACAAGGCTACTTTTGAAAACCAGATGTCTGTTATGAGGGGACAGGTAAGTCTGCTCTTCTTAGATTTTTATTTATGTATTTTATTTGTCATCACTTCTCAGCTGCTTTGTTTAGAGGAACAAAAACTGACTCCTATTGAATGGAAAGACACTTGAAGGTATTTTCGTCTGAGAAGACTCAGTTTCTTCTTGGGGTTTGTTTCCATTTGCATATAGATGAGACAGCAGAAAGTGTATGCTGGTTTTTTTAATAGAAGACTTTCTTAAATAATTGGATTTTATTGTTTTTGTGGATGATAGGGAAGAAATTAACTGTATCTTCTTAGAAGGCATTTTAAAAATGAAATATTGGAGAGGAGTCATAAATTTGGATGGAAAACTTGATGTGTAATTTCATTATGCTACTAAAATAAATGTGACTTTATTTTGGAGGGTTGACTTGATTATTCAAATACCTCTCACAAGAAAGCAGTATTAGGTAATAAAATTTCTTTATCCTATCCAGTGTTAAAACCATACTTCAAAACAGTCCAGCCCTTTTCAGATTAAAAATTTGATGATGGTTAAGTGTTGAGCTTGTTTTGGTTTTTTTGTTTGTTTGATTGTTTGTTTTTTTAAAACACTGAAACAAGAGAGAAGAGGGTTTCTCCATCTTCCTGCTATTTTACAATTTAGGAGTGGTGTGAAACACTAGAGAAAAAGCTTTAGCTAAGAACAAGTTATTTAGTTCATTGTAGATATAAAATGTCAGTTCTGCAAATGTAAATCAATTGTAAATCAAAGTCCCATTTGCCCTAAATATATTGAAACTGACTTCTCTGTGTTCATAAATTCAACATGGATAGTTTTAAGCCAGACATTCACAGTTCCTAGAGGGGCTTAATTCACCCTTTTCTCTGTAGAATTTCCTATATCAAGAAATACTTTGCACAAGACTGCAGCTCTGCTTGGTTGTCTAAGTTAGTTTTTCACTATAAAAGCCACATCTGGACCCTTTCTTTGTACCCTGTCCCCGAGGTGGATATCAACAGAGATTTGTTGTGTTTGTTTGGGGCTTTTTAAACCTCTCTCTAGCTATATAAGAGTGTGTTTCACTGTGGGAAACATCAGGTTTTCAGGCACGGAAGAAGTGCAGATAATAAGTAATTCCTGGAAGTGATTGGAAATACATCAGCAAACAATGCCTTTTAGTACTGATTTTAGACTTGGATTTGGTGTAAAACCAAAGTATGTTACAAGGACATTATAGAAGAGCTGGCTACCTAGATCACATGATAAGGGATGCATTCAGTTGGGATAATTTGCAAGATAGCCAAAATATCTAAATACATTGTTAAAAATGGGAATTTAAGAATTAGGAAATTAAGGATCTAGTTGATAAAGCTAAGGAGACTGTAGATAAACATATCTTGCATGTAAGGGGTGAGGTCTTTAAGGTACCAAACATAGTTAGAAGCCTGTTTTTGTGAAGTGCAGGTAAAAAAATTTGGGAAGGATTTCAAACCCAAAATAAACAATTATCTCAAGAATGTATCATCTAAGCAAAAGGTAACACATATCTACAAAGGATTGCCTCAGAACTTTGAAAAGTGCAGAATGAGCAGTAAGTCTGACATGGAAGAAAGGGTCATTGTGCAGGGGAAAAAAAGGCTTGATATTAAGGATAATGCAAGTGTGTCACCAGAGCTAAAATGAATACTTGCCTCAGTTTTCCGCAGGATAACACTGAATATGGAGTAAGTTATCAGGGCAGTCTATGAGTACTGAAGTTTTGGAAGGAAGATAACAGACTCCTGTGAGTTGAGGGCTGAATGTGGATCTTAGCACTGGGTTTTGGTATGCGTTAATAATATGGCTTCATATCTTCTGATATGAAAATAATTTGTGGCTAAACTGCTGATAGATCCTATGTTAAATCATGTTGATGGCTTTCTTGTAGGTTTTTTTTTTTTCATTAAAGGTGCAGTGCTTTCAAGAGATGTGCTAAATTTAAAATGCTCTTTGATTTTTGTCTCATAACATTTTCTGAAAATTCGGAGAGGATTGCATGAAATATTCAAGAAAAGAATGGAAGAGTAGTCAGTGGCAGGATGTCTTCATGTTACCAATTTCTACTTGCAATAGAGTATCTTTTAAAATTAATTTATTCATCAGCACAGTCCTCTACAGAATTAAGAGTGGCATCTAAATTTATAAGCCTATTAGCCATAGTTTTATTTGTGTACTCTAACCTTACCTGCTTTTACTCTTTTTAGATACTAAACCTTACTCAGGCATTAAAGGATGAAAAAAGTCCCATTCAGCTTGTTCAGATGCCACGTGTGATTGTAGAGCGAAGTAGCACTGGAAGTCAGGGCCGAATTGTTCATCTGAGTAATGCATTCACACAGACCTTTCATAGCAGGAAGCCTTTCTTCTCCTCCTGGTAGCAACAAAAATACGTGGGAAGAGTAAGTTCTCTTAACTTCAGAAAGCTACTTTTGTGTAAAGGCTCTGCAATAACGTACTTCTGCTGTATACCAAGAGCTCTGACTGCCAACACCTCAGAACTTAAATTCTAAAGACTTAAGAAATGTATTTTGAATGTAATAAAAGTTTACAATTTTTGTGTCAAAATTGTGAATTCTTACGTCAGGGAATGAGAAGAATTTGTCCATACTGTATTTTTATAGGGTAAATTAATGTATTCTCAGTAAGGGAAGGTAGTTTGCATATGCTGAGAAACTAATTTTGAATACAATAGGATTTTTTTGTTTAATATACATGTGAGAATCTATACACTATCAATTTCTTTTTATATGGCCTTTGGAAAAAAATGTTCAGAATGTTATCTTTGATTGTGAAAAATGCTTTTCCTTGGAATTTCTTCTTGATACTTTAAACTGGTTATAGATTTTTGTAGGCTAGTTACTTGAAAAGTCATGCACTTAAAAAAAATAATCTGTCCTTGACAAACAAGTAGGAGAAAGGGAGAAGGGGAAAAAATGCTCCAGCTAGTTGGGGTTTTTTGCACGCAGGGACCAAAAATATTTAAGTAGGTGAATTACAGCAAAATTGAACCTGGGTGAAGTACACAGTTTCTACTGTGACAAAAGAAACTGAGTGTACATTTCAGAGGTTGAAATTTCATTATAGTGTTTAGAACTTGTGTATTTAAGCACATATATGGAAATTTGTGGTATTTCTTTATAGATGCATCACAATGAAGGAATTGCACCATGTTTTTAGGTTTCTTTTGCCATACGCTATAAATGTGTTCATCAGTTGTCACCGAAGTGGTTCTGCACTGTTAGTGACAGAATCACTAATGTGTTCATCACGAAGCCAGTTTGCCTTCTGAATTTCTAGCTAAACACACTTTTTGGTTTTTTGATTGGAATAAAAAGAGAACACTTTTTTTTTGACTGGAAAAGACTGTAATATGTACAGCAGAGAATTATTATTGTGCTCTTAGCAATGTCATGCTCACCTGCCAATTGCCATTTGCATTTATGCATAAATTACCTGGTTTAAGACTTGATGGTCATGTTTCTAGGTCTGCAGCTTCTGTAACGTGATAAATATTTTTATTTTAGTAATTTTCTGGACATTTAAGACTGGGAATGGGAGAAAGATTGCTGCTTTTATGAAACCTTCAGTATTTCAGACATTGCTGTATTTTGTAATTCTAAGCAATACTGTTGGAACTCAGAAATAATAAAATGCTTGTATTTTATGTAATTTTGAGTGGATGTAAATATTAACGTAGCACGTCTGCAAAGCCACAAACTGAGATGTTTAAGCCTTAAATGTAAATCCCACCGCACGGTGGAGCTCGAAAGGAGACGGAAACGCCCACCTTTATAAAACTTGCCATGATTGTTTTTATCCGAACGGTTTATTAAAAAATTACAGACGGTGTTGATGCACGGGGCACGGCTGCTGAGGACGATGATGTCCGGTGGGACGGGCCCGGGGCTCCGCCGTGCCCCTCGTCCCCGGGGCGGGGGGTCCCGCCGGGGCCTCCGCGCCGCTGGGGGGCGCCGCCCGCTGCAGCCGCGC
>VZRE01012924.1:309184-340756 GCA_013396775.1 Cephalopterus ornatus | reverse complement strand
AACAGTCCTGCCCGTGTCCCTCGTGTCATCCTATGGTCGCGTTTGTCCTCAGGTCCCGCGCTGCTGTTCGTGAAGACCAGCCAAGGAAAAGAGGAAGGGAGAAGATTCTATGCTTGTTCAGCCTGTAGGGATAGAAAGGATTGTAACTTTTTTCAGTGGGAAGATGAGAAGGTAAGAGATCGTTGCTTAAAACTCTGCTGGAGACTCAGGACTACGGAGGTGATCCGAGGGCTGGAGCACCTCTCCTGTGGGGAAAGACAGAGTTGGGGCTGTTCAGCCTGGAGAAGAGAAGGCTTTGGGAACACCTTTTGTAGCACCTTCCAATACCTGAAGGGGCTACAAGAAAGCTGGAGAGGGACTTCATATAACGGCATGTAGTGATAGGACAAGGGGTGATGACTTCAAACGTAAAGAAGGTAGGTTTGGATTAGCTGTTAGGAAGAAATTCTTTACTGTGACGGTGGTGAGGCATTGGAACAGGTTGTCCAGAGAATTGTGGATGCCCCATCCCTGGAAGTGCTGAAGGCCAGGTTGGATGGGGCTTTGAACAACATGCTCTAGTGGAAAGTGTCTCTGCTCATGGCAGGGGGATTGGAGCTAGATAATCTTTAAGGTCCCTTTCAACCCAAACCATTCAGTGATTCTATGACATACTGGCGATTTTTTTTTATCTATTTAACAGTTAAAAAGTATGTTTTCTTCCAGAAATCTGTGGCAATTGTCACTTTCTAAACTTTGTCTAATAGTTTTTACTTAGTAGAGCACTTATTTCTGTCAGGAGAACATGTTTTGAGTATAACTTTCGAGGAAGGCTGTGTACATTTTCAGCAAAACTGGCATTTGTTACTGTATTGCCAAAACGCATAGATATTTAAGATAAGAATTTTGCTAATGCTATGCAATGTTGAACAAAATGGGATACTTCTGATCCCAAGATGCTCTCATCTCCCGTGATTAAGACAGAGAAAATCTGTTGGATGCAAACCAACAGTAGGATATACAAAATGCTGAGATGGTGGGGTTCAGCATGATGCTCAGCAATTTCTCATTGTCTAAAGACCTTTGGTCACACAATTTTGTAGGGTAATGAAATTGGGATTGATATGCATTCACAGAGAGCTTGCCATGTTTTTGTCCAAGTGTGTTTTGTGTTACTTTTTCTGTTTCCTGAATGAGTATCTTGTGTTCTAGTCATTGTCCTCAGCAGATTGGCAGACTGCAATTTAATTGGGTTCATAATTGTTTTTTTGCTGTGCTGCGTACTACTGAAAAGTTGTAGAAAGAGAAAACGAGGTGGTTGGTCACTGGGTTGTGTAGATTTAAATGGGATTCCTAGTGAAATGTCATTTTAAATGTCACTTGTATCATAGTGTCTTCTGTTGAATTTTACTGTCTCCTCCTTCAAACAAAACAGTTCCGTAAGTTTTGTGCAAATGTCTTGAAACTCTGTTCCACATGAAACCGTGAGTATGTTTTGTGGGAACAAAGCAGAAGACTCAGAGAAGAGTGTGAGAGACTGATATGTTAAAGGTTATTGACTCAAACTGAGGGGCAGGTCATAACAAAGGGCTGTCATCCTTTTGAGATGATGACACACAAAAGGTGTGGACAACATTTCTACTGTCATCAGTTTTTCGGGATCAGATCATAGTTCTTCAGAGGGAATGCAACTGCTGGCACACATTAAAGGAAAGGTTAACTCTTTCTGTTGTCATCACAATCACGTTTTGAGTTTTTCCGTGAGTATTACATGTGGTAGAAGAATGAAATCCTATTTATTTTTTTGCACAGTTTAACTTCCCAGTGAGAGACTTGGTGGTGTTTTGCAGCATGCCCCTGTGCTCCAGTCATGCTTGTTCTTCTGAAACAAGAAACCAAGGAGTGTGATGGTTTTTCCTTGCAGAGTGACAAAACCATGAGACCTTTGATGCACACCTTTTGTTTAATGTTGAGATTTGATGTACAACACAGAGCAATAGCTGTTTGTTTTGTAACTTTTTATGTACACAAATTTTACAGGTGTCGGAAACAAGGCTTGCAGCACGTGAAGAATATAATAGAAATCATCGGCCTACTTTCACACACAGACAGAATGTGGAAAGGTATTGTTATATGTATTTTCTTTAGTAGAAGTGAAGTAATACAAGTTTAGGTACTCTGAACGTGGAGAAGACATTTCAGGATTCTTTAAAATATGAAGATGTGGCAGAGGGATTTGGACAAATAAGAACTGGTTGACTGCAATGGGAAAATTGCATGAAACAACTAATTAGAGCATAGTATTTTCAAGCCAGGAACTGGTGTTTTTTTGTAATGTATGTGTAGTTCTTCTTATGTTAGTGCTCATAATGTGCTAACAACAGATCAGTAGTAGTTTCAGTTAATTTATATCTGACTTTAGTTTGCAGAAGTAACAGACTTAACATTATAAAAAGAAGCAAGGGTAATACAGTAACAAATAATGTCTGAATTCTTGTGTATAAACGTACAGGACTTTGCTGGTAGTCTATGAAATCTTCACTCTGTAATCCAGTTATTTTGTGGGGACTCCCAATATATTTGGCTACCATATATTATGTGCATTTCAAAGTGTACTTTGAACATTTTTTCATAAATAATAGTTAATTCACATGTGGAGTTTTGCAAGAGCAGTGTAAACTGCATTGTCTGTTTAAATGTCTGAATACCTAAAAGATGTGAAACTCCCTCTATAGCTCCACTACATGTCTTCATAGAGGCTTTTTGCAAAGTTTGTTCCCTGTTGTCTTTTCTATTCAAAGGTACAAGAATTTTGTTCTGCTGCCATTATCAAAGAGGAGGTTTTGCCAGGAATGCCAGCAACTGCTATTGCCAGCAGAATGGGAAAAACATTCGAATCACCAGTTCCTCTGTGATATCTCCACTGCCCAGTTGAAAAGTCCCAGTCAATTTCTGTATCCACTGGAGAATAAAAAAACAAATGCACAGTATTTATTTGCAGACAGAAGTTGCCAGTTTCTACTTAATCTCCTTATTGATTTAGGTTTCAGACGAGTGCTCTCTGTTGGAACACCCAGGTACGCCAGTGAGAATTGTTACACTTTCAAATAATATTTCTCTCTCAAAACTGTGCAGCTTACTAATGATTACGTAATCAGCGATTCTCCCATAATAAGAGGTTCACTATGCTTTAATTGGTTGCAATTATCCAAGCATCTAGTGGAGTCTTGCTTTGAGCTAATAAGATACAGGAGAAGACTGTAGCAGCACTGCAAATAACACACACATACACACTTCACATCTCCTGCTTTGTTTTTTACTGCAGTGACATTTTTTTGCCTTTGTTCTGGGGGGTTTTATGCCAGGTGATCCAGTAGGTTTCACTGACTTTTCATCTTTTAAGACTAACCTATTTCTCTAACTCTGAGTTTTGGCCAAAGGGAATCACCCAAATTCAGATTACTCCATTTTCTGTATCTGTTTGGTTTTAGGTTTAGTAAAGTACCAGTCTCTCTTGTCTTGCAAGATCATTTCTGAAGCCAGTGATTATGTGTTAAATTTTTTTGTTCCAATTATACTTCAGGCTTCATGAAATGATCCAGTCAAAAGCATCACAAGAAGAAGATTTCAGGGTTAGAAGTCTTCTACTAGATATTGATTTCAGGTAGGTTTTAACGTTTATCTATGTGAAGAATAAGTATAAAGATTTGTATTCTTACTACTTTAAAAGATAAATTGGTTGTTGTTTTCCCTTTCTTGTCTCTGCATCTTAGTTCATGCACACATACACAAATGACATCCAGTTTATGAGAAAAGTAATTATATTTAATAATTCGTCAGTATAATTATGTGTTGTCAGTAATCAGAACCCAAAGATGTTGTTTTTCTTAAGGCCTGTTTTCATTCTAAATTCCCTTTAGGACACACAAGAAGTTGTTTATATTTTTCTACTACTGTTCAAACTTATTTTACAGGTATTCACAATTTTACACAGAGGATGAATTCTGCCACTACAACATGTTCAATCATTATTTTTTTGGTGGAGAGGTAAGGCCGAGTATTTTTTGAGTGCTTTTGTAAAGAAGCACGTGTTTTTGATACAAAATTTTAGCTTGTCTATTAGAAAGCATCATGAGAAAAAATGGTCAATAGTACTGAAAATCAATGAATGACAGTGCCTCTTGTGTAATTCTCTCCCACTTGATTCAAACTTATTACATTTATGTTAGCTAATGTTGCTTACACACCTTAACTGCTGCTTTTATTAAAATGACAGTGTGGTGTGAGCTGTTGCCTCCCATAAGTATTCATTACCCCTTTTCTTGAGTTGCTACAACAGAATTCATTATTTTATTCCCAGCCTTTACCAGCCCAGTGGATGGTAGAAGACTTGATCACTGGTACTGGAGGTGGGAGGGAAAACAAGGTTTTTATGCTTTATTCCAGAAAAGGTTAACCTTGTCATAAAATGAGATTGAATTAGTGTAATGGTTAACAAAAATGCCAAATTTCTTGTTTCTTTTTAAATGTCACATGAAGTACTTAATTTTGAGTTTCTTAGGAAACCTGCAGCAGTAATAGGATGTCTGTTACAGCTTTGTAAGAGAATCACAGTCTAATTCAAGTCCAAACATTAATTTTAAACACTTAATCCCAATAATATACTCACTCTTTGCTCTTTCTCTGCCATTTAGTAAGCCTCTGGTTGTTTGTATAAACATGTTTCTTGCAATACTGTTCACAGCATGTAGATAATTTTCATTTTTTTCCATTCTAAAGGCTACATTTGAATGAGATCTTGAAAGTAAAAAGAATCATTCATAATGAAATGGGAGGCTGGTCTGAAAGCCTTAACTTTAAATATTTGCAATCCATCACTGTATTCAAGTTTTGTATTTTTCAATTAAAACTAAAGACTCTGTTCATCTACATTATAAATATTGCAGTGTTCTTTTCAAGGTGTGCAAAGGTGACACCTGTAATGACACTATTCTGCGGTGTATTTAAGGACTGAATTGCAGAACTTTCAATTGCATATTAATGTTAAAAGTCTGCTTTTGGTATGCAGTAGAATCTAAGTAACAGATGAGAGAACACTGCAAGATGAACACATAGATTTTTACATTTCCTTTAATAATAGAATCTGGGTTGGATTGCTACAATTTGAATACTGTTATTTTTATAATCAATATGGATTGAATTGGTTTTCAGTGGACTCGTTTTTTTTCCTACTGCTTTGCTAATGCTTTGCAGAATAGAACTGTAAGTTAAAGGGCATGAATAAAATGTATTCTGAGCCTGAACTTAGTTTTCTCGTTATGAATAACATCAGGTAAATTTAGTATCGTTAGGAAAAAGTCTCTTAGGAAGCTTGAACTGCATCTGCCCTTGAGACATTAACTGAAGAGAGCACTTGTTTTCAGTGCTTCAAATCCAGTGGGGTTTTTTTGTTTGTTTGGGTTAGGGTTAGGGTTAGGGTTTTTGTTTGGGATCTTTTGTTTTGTTTTTTTTTTAAATGCTATACAAGAGGAAATTCACCTCTCCAAGAACCTGAAACTTCTACAGTGATCGTTTTATTGCTGAAGACAATATTTTTACATTTCTTTAATCTGTATTTCTGGAAATTAACCTCTGTTTCTTACAGGCTGCACGTGAAACTTGTAGGAAATTCTTGTATGAAGAAAACGGTGAAAGAGTCATTATGGTAACTGATCCCCCATTTGGAGGTTTAGTGGAAGCGCTGGCTTCTAGTTTTAAAAAACTGATGGCAATGTGGACGGAGACAGGAAAAGAAGGTATGTATTTCAGCCAGATAGATGGGTTAAGCAGTAACATCACTATAAGAAAAGTATCTATTTAAAATAAGTCTGATTCTTGCTGCTCAGGTGAATGTGAGCACACTCATGCTATAATTTCTGAAGATGAACTACCATATATCCTGTTTACTCTCCTGATATTTTTAGTTTAGTAATGCCCAATTCTCTAAGTCTCTCTTAAAACCCTTTACCATTCTTTTCCAAATCTACTTTTCCATTAAGATGGACTTAAAAGGTCGAGAAAAATAAGCTATCAAACAAGTACCATTTCTTACCAACCTGGGAGGGTAAGAAGAGTTATTAGTTACATGGCACTTACAGTTATGCATATGTAAAATACGCCAAAGCTTTGTTTCCTACAGGAACTAATTCTTATGCCCAGCATGACATACCTATCCATGTTTATGTGTACAGAATGTTTACTGTAAATTTCTTATGCTTCACATACCTTGTTTTTCTCTTATGTACATCAAAGCCTTTTCATTACTAGGTCAAGGCAATAAAGAGATGCCCATGTTCTGGATATTTCCATACTTCTTTGAATCTCGTATTCTTGACTTTTTCCCAAGCTTCAGAATGATGGATTACCAGGTATGGGTGAACCCAGTGAGTCTGCTAAATGTCAGCTGTGTGCAATGTGAACAGGAATATGAACGACGCAGATACAATGGTAGTGCTTCTCTGTAGATGGGCTGCATCCTTGAACTTTGTGTTGGAGACACGGCAAAGCCCGTGGTGCTCACATAAAGCCTGAATTCTGTATTTCTATTAGTCATACCTTTGATAACTTTATCATGTTCCTGCAGTTTATTACGTATCTTTATATAAATGGGAACACTTTATAAGGCATATATAAAGATAATAAATATGTAAATAGCTCTGCCTGTGCTTAGCATTCAGTTTAAGGCTCTTTTTTATGGTTTTATTTTTCTAGGTAGACTATGATAATCATGCACTGTATAAACATGGCAAGACAGGTCGCAGACAATCTCCTGTCCGTATCTTCACAAACCTTACCCCAAGTATGATTGTACTTCCTGTAGAAGAGGGTTATAGGTAAGATGTGTTAATGCTCGAGTAACTGAAAGAGTGTCTTTGTTCTTAACTAGGGCATAAAATCTCTAAAGGAGTTTGGGATGGTGCTGTTCAGTATTGTCTTGCCTAACTTGGATGGCAGGCTCAAGAGTACATTTTTCTGTCTCATTCCAAAGTTGCATGTTATGCAGACAACATGTAGGAGAGCTGAGCACCTAAGAAGAAGCTTATATTTTCCAGTGTGGAATGATAAGATGTCTCAGCTTCTCTGTGGGAAATGTTACATATACCTACAAGAAAGATTTACAGCAGTGTCTGATAATCAGCTTTGTTGGGACAGTAGTTAAAAAAATGAACCTGAAGAGAAGCATCAAGGACAAAGGAATGGATTTAGTTTGATTGTCTACTGGTAGTGTCAATAATTCAAATTCAAGCACCTGAATTTTACTATGTGGATGTGTCTGAATGGCCTAAGTATCGTTTATGCATCAAAGTTGTAATCTTTAATTCAACAAAAGTATTTTACAGTCTTTATATTTATTGTTAAGCTTGTGTAAAATTAATTGTTTTGTGAGGAAATGTGGACCAGTACATTTTTTTCCCAGGTTTTGCACTTTATGTCAGCGTTATGTTAGTTCTGGTAACCAGCACTGTGAGATATGCAACTCATGTACGTCAAAAGTAAGTATTTTCCCTTCTTTCTGAATGGCAGTTTTAGCAGTAGTCAGATAGCAACCTCTGTAATATTTGCTCTGCTAATAACCTATTCTGATACCAAGTTCTGTGGGAAACCCCCAACAGTTCCAATTTTGTAGACTTCTTATATTACCTTCACAGGACATCTCTCATAACCCACTGGGAATTAATTTCTGTTTCCCTGATTCCTTTGTGTTGTAAAGAGGACAAGAAAAGTTTGCTACTTGCCACTCACACCATAACTTATTCACCAGTGGTCTGTTGGCACATACATATTTTCTTATCTTTTGAAGTTTTAGAACTTGCTAATTTTAAAATGTAGCCCTTTTGCTGTGATTGTCACAGATTCTCAGGTTTGTTGTTTCTGAGTTACAGTCCTTCCTACAGAGGACTTGTTTCTGTAAACAGTGGGGTCCATACATCAGTAGGTTAGTTTTGAGATAGAATCATAGTGTGTGTGGGTTAATAAAAAAAACCATTTATTTGTCTTTTGTAGGATGGCAGACAATGGAAACATTGCGTTCTTTGCAAAAAATGTGTAAAACCCTGTAAGTACACAAAAATACTTTTCTAAATAAAAGTGCACCAAGTCCAAACACACTGAGATTACAAACCAGGAGAGAAAATGTAGAAGTAAAATGTAGTAGAAAACATAGAGTAAAGGAAAAATCTCAATTTCGCACAAGCTGCTATTTATTAATTTAAGTATATTTGCACTGTGTGGAAATGTGATAAATTGTCAAGGCACACTAAATCCCGTTTATATTTATTATGGGAAAATTGAAATGTTTTCATTTGTCATATAAGTGTTTCCTGGTTCTGTAAACTTTTTCATTATAATTTTATAAACAAAGAGGGAATTACTAAAATGTTTGAGAGGGTAGAGTAAAATTATGTTTTATGTACAAATTTACTTGTATTTATAGCTCTGTTCAAATAGCTGAAGCAATAATTTTGGTACTGTTACAGAAATCACAATCTATAAATGCATTGGAACATCTGGACTTCGTTTTCGTGTTAAGATCACACACGTGATAATAGTTCTCATGGCAAAATAATTCACATATAATTGTACAGTATATCTAGCAAGGTATCTGGGTACCTGAAATGGCAAAAGGGACCAGAAACTGACCACATCCATCTCTGTAAAACTAATCCAGATTTAAAAACTGGGTATTGTGGCCTATATTTAAAGCTTCTTTTCAGAATTATCATTATAAACATTTTCAAGATAATAAATCATGGTACTTATTTTGCAGCTTGGTTTCACTGTAACAATTGCGACTGCTGTGCACTTCCAAACCACAGCTGTGAGAAGACTGATTCTGGCTGTTTTGTGTGTGGCAAGGCAGGTCACAAGCGCGGTGCCTGTCCCAGTCTCTCCCGCACCAGAACAGCTTTCCAGTAAGTGAGATATTGCATTAATTTAATAAAAGATAGCATTCAGGTGAGATCAGGTCTCATGTCATGGAATTAATTTAGAAAAAGATGATTTTTGGCTTTAGGTGCTGATGTCAGCTTTCACTATTGCTCTCTTGCGCTATTGCTGGGGAGTATATACTGAAGGGAGGATATGATAAATGGCAGCTCCTGTAGCTCCCAGTTCCCTGACTGTGGCTTTTCTTTCAAAACTGATTTATATGGATTGCAGGCTTGGTGAAGTAATAAAACACTTTTATCCCCTTCAAACTTCTCATGAAAGGTCAGAGAAAAGAGTCCCTATACTGTTTTATTGCTTCCTGTTTCTTTTGCTTTGTTGTGGCGTATTTTCCTTTCTTCCATGTGGTATTTCAGGTGGTTTTTTAGTATGATCTAAATCTCCATCATTAGTCAGGGTCACACTGAGTATTTTTAGTCTTCCACGATTGTCTTTCTGTAATAAACAGAATGACATACTTGTATGTGTCAGGAGTCCAAAAGAATCATGTGTGGTGGTCTTCAAATAGAACTAAGTGAAAAGAGGAAAGGGGATTTACCAAGAGGTGATGCAGCAGTTGTTTCAGCCTTTCCAGTTCAGGATAGTTGACCTGCACTTTTCTAACTTCTCCAGAGTCATGGGTTTGTTTGTGATTCTTGAATGGCTGTAGCAGTGGAAATCCACATCTTCTCTCACAAAAGCTGTACCTCCTGTTGCATAGTGAGATTCAGATAATTACCCTCCTGGATCAGTATCAAGAGATGGTAGAGGAGTTCAGGTGTATTGCTTCGTGTCTTACTGTGACATTAAAACAAGTTTTGGTTAGGGAGTAGTAGAGATAAAAGGTAGTAATGTTTCAGTTTATGTATCTCTTTTAAAAATTCCATCTCTTAATGTTTGGGGTTTTTTTTCTTTGCTTGAAAAAGTAAAAAGGATGCTAAAAGAAATTCATGAAGCCTCATCTGTTTCTTCTGTCAAGATACTATGTGGTCAATTGTACCAGAATGGTTTAGTCCTTTCAGGTCATCAGTTACTTCTTTTGTTGACTTATTGCAGAATATAGCTTACCTTTGTTTTTCTAATAAAAAGTTCTGTATGTTTTATTTATTAAAATTATTCAACACTTTGTGTTGTGAAATACATCCTTTGTCAGAGACGAAATAATCCATTTGCTAGTTATATTTAGGTCCCGTGTTTGCAGGAGTCTTCCTAGTGCTAAACTTTATGTACTTTATTCTAAGCCTTTCTATTATATATTTATGCTTTATATGTTCATGAAATTCTGTGTGTGCTTTTTTGTGAGGGAGTTTCTTAAGTTTTCTATATCCTTTTAAAGTTAAATGTTGAATAAGTACATAAATGAAAGATAATTAATAGCAATAAAGTGGAGAAACAGTTTAGGAAGTTGAAATGTCATAACATTGTAAGATGGAATGTTCCTTGTACTTTTTGTGCCAGTGCTTCACATACTGTCACTAAAGTTCATGTACTTAGACGGACAGATTATTTAAAGTATCAGCAAATGTAAAAGTACATTTTTCATTTTATTCTAATCTCTATGTTCCTTTTTTGCTTTACAGAGATGACAAAAAGAAAGGGCAGAAAACTCTAAAGAAGGTAAAGATGGAGATCTGTAAAAGATCAGCAATGAAGCGTGGCATATTCTCCAGGAAGAAAGTAAAGAATAAGAAAAAAGAGACGTGACTTTTCTTGCTGATAGCTAGTTATTTATTTTTTTATGTCCGGCCTTTGTTTCCATTTTCAAAAAAATGTAAATATTAACATCCAAAATAAAACCTGATTGAATTAAAAGTGAAAGTTCCTTTATTATACATGGTTATGGGCACCAAAAAAAACCCCAAAAACCAGCCTAAGTGAACTACCACAGCCCTTACCGTATATTTGTATAATGTAACAATTTTGTGTGTTTAGGATTGGCTATTTGTCTGATTTGGTGGGAATCTGACTTTCAGGGGAGTGCTGCTGAGAGGTGAGGTACTTGTGGATGCTGTGGTTTTGTGTATTGGGGGACCTGGGGCAAGGGAGAAAGTGAGGGTAGGTGATGGAAAGGTAAAATTCTTGGGAAACCAAGCTCTGTTAGTTACAGTCCTCTCAAAGAAATGGTTTTGGGATTTTAAAATTTTTTATTCCAAATGGAAAAGAGGCTGGGGGGAAAAAAAAGGTACTTAGTAGGCTCGGTGAGCGGGCGGAGCAGGAGGAGCCGGACCCGCTCCCTGCGCCCGCCCGCGCTCGGCGCCGCCGGGAAGCGCCGCCCCCGGAAGCGGCAGCGGCAGCGGCGGGCGGGAAGGGCCCGGGGGAGCCCCTCGGAGCCCCGCAGCCATGCCCGCCTTCAGGCAGGTGGGCGAGAAGCAGCTGCCGCAGGAGGTCGTGTTCATGTGCTGGTCCCCCAAAAGGGACCTCATCGCCCTGGCCAACCGGGCGGGGGAGGTGAGTGCGGGGGGCCGAGGGAACAGCGGCTGCCCGAGGGAACAGCGACTGCCGCCCGCAGGAGGGCCCTGCCTCTCCCTGCAGGCCGGGATGTGCCTGCTGCTGCTTGTGGCATCATTCTTGTAAGCCTGGCCAAGTATTTAGGAAGAGCAGGGTTTGTTTTTTTTTTAATCAAGCTTCTTAATTCTTAGTGCCCCTTCCCTTTTTACAGTCTGATTTCCAAACAGATCCTCTCGTGATGCGCTCCTTGCCTGCATTCGTGGGATCTTAAAGTGTGTGCAATTTCCTATTTAAAGCTATAGTCAAGAATTTTTTTCTTGGAGCTTTTGTATGTGGTCATGCACGAAGACAAGACTGTTGTGCTCTCGGGCTGTCTGCCGGAGAGGCAGTGGGCAACCCCTCCTGGTTACTGGCTTCTGTCCTCGTTCGAGGCTCAGCTTACTTCTCTGCATGCTGTAAACAGTGGACTGCCTTCTAAAAGAGCATGGGAATGAATCATCTGCTAGAGGAGCAGGTGGTATTTGCAACACGAGTTATTAAAAACTGGTTAATAAAGTGCATCTTGAAGTAATTTACCGACTGATGTTAATGGGAGAATGTGGTCTGAGTTTGTCTTCAATGTATTTGCTTTGAAGGTTTTACTTCATCGGCTTGCAAACTTTCAACGAGTGTGGAGTTTGCCTCCAAATGAAAATACGGGAAAAGAAGTGACCGCTCTAGCTTGGAGACCAGATGGCAAAAGTAATGTCAAGTATAACAAGGTCATATGGTACAATAAAAATCCCATGGGAAATCATGAATGTTGTGGTGATGATACCTTTTATCTGTGAAGGAAATTTTCAAGGTAACTGTGTCTGAAGAGAAGGATGGCTTAGTTTTATGTAGGTTCATTCACAGTAATAGAGAGATTAACACTTTTGAATGCAACTGCAAGAAAGATTTGCGAGATGGATTTATGTCTAAAATACTGCTTTTCAGGGTATAGCAAAACTTCAACCTCCTAACTAAGCAGAATATTTTTGTATGAACTACAAAGTTTATTGGGAGAGAAAGAGGCTGGCTGTCTGATCAGGACTGATTGAAGAGCTCAGCTTATTTGGCAGAGGCAAAACTTCAGAGGCTAAAATTGCACTCATAGTAGACCAAAGAAAGAAACACACCTTTGTCAACAGAAATAATGTTGAAATTAGTATCTTAATAAATTTGTGCTGGAACTTAGTTAATTTTTGATTCACTGGAGGTGTGAGAATGGGAACAATCTTCTTTCATGACGTGGGCAAAAACTACCTATGTTGTTTTCTGATGGCATCTGAAGAGTTTAAGAAACTTCTTTTTAAGCTGGTTACCTGTGATTACAAGGAAATAAGAACAGAAACCAGTGCTTGCCATATGCTATTAGGGATGAAGAAGGTCAGGAAGAAAGTGATGCAAAAGCTGCTCAATAAGTCCTAACTTCTGTCGTGATAAAACCCAAACCTTTCTGGTAGACAATCTTTATATATAATATTGGCCTCAAATTTGCAAAATTGGAAGCCTCTACTTTATCAGAACTGTTGTTAGAAGTGTTAGAAGCATGCTCAGTTCAACATGTAGATAAATGATTGTGAAATCAGGCCTTTGCCTTAAATTTACCACCTAAAACTTGACAGGAGTTCAAACTTTAATAAGTAGATTTAAGATGAGAATTTGAAAGGACTGTAAACAGACAAAGAAAACTGTCCAGTTTTGGCTTTTTCAAAGCCAAAAACAATGGCTTTGAAGGCACATTGATTTCTAGGTCAGTGTAAAATACAGTTTTACACATTGGTTATTTTTACATTTTATTTTTCTTTCTCTAGTTTTGGCTTTTGGCCTTGCTGATACCAAGCGGATTATTCTGTGTGACGTAGAAAAACCTGAAAGCTTGCACTCCTTCTCTGTGGACTTAGCTATTACATACATGCATTGGATGGAAGTAACTGAGGAAAGCAGGTAAGTCTGAAAAGCTCCAGAAGTAAATTACAGGCTCTGTACTGTCCACCTTATTAATAATTTATCCTGGGTATGTTACAACCAGTCACATCAAATAATACAAAATTCCATAGCTGTGGCTTTTTTCCCACCACTTAGCTAAAATTATCCTGTTTTTTTTATTTTTTAGAATAGACACTTTTCATATGCTTATTTTTAGTGCTGATACCTCAGTCTTGTGGTTCTTCATGCTGAAATCTAATGTGTAACCTAATCTGGAGCACCTGCCTCTTAAGAGCTGCTTAACCTAGTGGTAGTTTGTACAGCCTGTCTTTTGATACAGTTTATTTCAATACCAATGAATTTATTAAACTAACTGTAGTAATCTTATGTTCTTCTATTTTGTTAGTATAATTATATTGAAATATTTCTTCACCTGTGTTTTCAAGATCTTTAGTTTGATGTTTACATCTTTCATGGTGTGTCCTTGGTGTTACATCCAACTCCACTGGCAATTCTGTTGTTCAGGAAGTCAGATTGTCTCTAGAGACCATGAGCTCTGTGGGATTAAACAATTCTCAGCAGGTCTGTGAGCTGGAGGACATCATGATCCCTACTTCTGTGGTCTTACAGAAACCTCTGATATGCACTTTATTTGTTCTTGCAGTGCAAGAAATTGGTATATAAAACATTTATTTAAAAGAGGGAGGTGTTGTAAGCCCGACTTGGGGATTTCCCCCCCGCCCTTGGAAAACACCAATCTTAAAATAGCATGAAAATAACTGCATCTTACATCACTCTAACATTCTTCTCCTGATGAGGATAAGCTTAGCACTTTATGGGGAAATCTCATCCTTCTGGAATGTCTAAGGTGTGATATTAAGTATTGTGTGTTGATCTTCCTATCACTGCAGTGTGCCTTTAGCTGTTTTTAGGTGTGGGTAGGTTGTACTGCAGAGTTTAAACAGAAATCCTTTGTCAGTAACTGCATTAGAGACAATGAAGGATTTTGGTGGCAAGCCTCCAAGCCAGCAGATACAAACTTTTTTCAGTGGAAATAATAAAAAATTTTCAGAGTTCTTTTATTAATTTGATCACTTGATAAATTATTAAAAGTCCCATAAGGGATTATCCTCTGGTATTTGTAGCTCTGATATACATGATGTATTGAGTATATGCTCTAACTCTGAAGTTAAAAAGAAAGCCTCTTCTCATTTTTACAGCTTGGGTAATAAAGACAGTATTACTTCCTTTTCAGTGTTCTCACTTCATTTTACAATGCTGAGGATGAATCCAACCTCCTTCTGCCTAAATTACCAGCACTACCAAAAAAGTAAGTGTTACACTCGTAAGCTTGAGGAGATACTATTTGTCATTTGTTGTCATTGTTTCAGTGCTTCATCTTTAGTGCTCTACGGATGTCCAGACATTGTTATTGACAGTAATTATTTTGTTTTCAGTTACAGTACCACTGCAAAAATTTTCAGGTAAGAAACTGTCATCTTATAGCTCTCTATTTTCTTGTTTTATTTTGTTTTCTGGTATTGAGACAAGCTACATAAGCCCTAATTACATGGTTTGTATTTTCAGTGAGGAAAAGTCAGATGAGATTATGAAGCTTCTGGGTGATGTCAGGTAAATTCCATCTGTGCATTGTTGTTAGTTGAGTTTTTTTGTCTTTTTTTGGTTGATTTTTTAAAATTATAAAATACTGCATAAATGAGTTTACCTTTAAGTTATTCATAATTGTTTTTATGTCTTTTTCTTTCAAGTACAAAGATAGAGTTCAAAGAATATGATAAAAAAGAAGTCTCCATCATTTTACACCTTTTCCCCTCAGTTTAGAGAGATTAAAAGGCACTTTATCAGCAACAGCTGCCATATCTTCTTTCTCTTAGAAGGTTCCTTGGGGTGCGTTTGAAGGCTATTTTATGTTACTGAAGCTGGCCTTGGAGACATTTGTGGTGCTTGTTATAGACAAGGATTTCCTGGGGGTTTGTATGAGTGTAGTAAACTTAACATTAGCTCTGAAATCAGCTGTATTAGGGTTACTTTAAAATAAGTATCTGTTATTAGGAAACACACCAGGAGCAGCTGAATGAAGTGTAGTTTAGCAGACTGAGACTGGCTTGGTGCAGTGCCTGTGGTGCTGTTTTGAGGAGGGCACTTAATGTCTCTGTCTTGTTTTCCATTGCCTTTCACTGTTCCTTGCAGTCTCACCACTGAGAATCATCCTCCTTAAATCAAAATTTACATCTCTGTCTATGACGAGGTTTTCCTTTTTAAGACTTGGTGCCTCTTCTTACAGTAGGATTTCATTGCTTGAGGGAGAGATGTGGCTGTCCGTGGTGTAGGAGCTTTGTGGATTTTGTTCTCCCTTCATACATTCAATTAATCAAACTAAACGTTTTCCAGATACTGTCGTTGCTAAGTTTTGTCTTCAGACAGAATGTTTCTTGAAACATTCTGCTTCAACATATTTAGGTGTGTAAGAGGCAGGAACTGCAGTTAATTTTCTGGTATTTCTGGGTTTCTCTTTCTGATGCCATTACTTCTGTAGCTGTTATTGCTGCTGCGTCCATTTCAAATGCTTATTTCCTTTGAGGTTTTGTTGAGGAGCCACTGAGTGACTGTGGCCAACTTTCACCACGTGTAGTTAGGATAAATTCAAAATAGCTTTGTAAGAATTCTTTGTAGCCTGTATTGGTAGGTGGACTGTAGCTAGAAACTTGTTACTTTTTTCTTCTGGAAGGTATAAAGTTAGTGAAAAAGGACTCTGTGATTATATTGTGCTATTTTTCCCTATTCTCTCACTTAATGTGGTAATTGATACTGTAAATGTTAGAGGCAGGTTTTATCAATAAAATCCAAGCTAATTTTTTGTTTGCTTTTAGATTTCTTGGATCACAGACAGTAGCACAGTGTTTTCTTTTGTGCAGTGTTTTGTTAGAAGAAGATTTATTAAAGGGCTTGTTAATATAAGTATTAACAACTATATCTGTATGCATTTGAATTTCTTTCAGTATGCTTATCAACACACTGTTCTATTTTAATAGGCTTAATGCTCTTGTCCTTGGTGGCAGCTCAGGATTTATTGAGATTTATGCATATGGAATGTTCAAGATTGCTACCGTAAATGGGGTACGTTCTGTTCCTTTCTATATTTTTTTCTTCATAAAATAGCACACTTCAGCTGAATTGAGTGAAAATATACATATGTATGCTTATGCACAAGTGAGAGTGGGTTGCTGAATTTTAAAGAAACTAGTTGACTGGGTTATTGATTATTGATGAAAAGACATTTTAACTGGAAAATTTAACATGTTGTTTCACATGAAGCAAAGTTCCGTGTTAAATCCACAATAAAAAGAGTAGTTTTGTTCCTCAGTAGTAGCTGAAAATTACACTTGGTCTTTATATGTTGTTGACCGCAATCATCTTTGTATGTCAATATGTTAGAGCAGTAAGTACATCTTAGAGGAAATGCAATATTTTATTAACTTTTAAACTGGAATCCTTCAGGTGGCAGGTTCTTGTCGTGGACTGTGTTTGTCTAGTGATTTGAAATCACTGTCAGTTATTACAGAGATACGAGACTCTTCGGACAGCGAAGCAGAGATAACATATTTTCAGGCAAGTAAAGTAATCTTAAAATGTTCTTTAAAAATAAAACTGGTTTTTAAATTACATTTGAGTAGCTTTATTGTTTTCCCATTATTTGCAAAAAAAACCTCACAAACAGTTATTGCCAACCTTTCTGAAATTTATCCCAGTTTAGCTTCTGGATTTATGATGTTAGCATGGTTTCGCTCATAAGACTGACAGTGATGATCTGAGGCATTATTTTAAAATCCTACTCTTAAAATAACATTCATTTATTCAGTTACAGTTATTCAAATTTTCTTCATTCAGCACACAAAGGCGTAACAGCAATGCTTTTTATTATCCCATCTATCCAGAACAGCCATCCTTAAAACTATCCTGTTAGAACTCCAGAATGAGGAACCTTATCAGGAGTTTTTATAGATGAATTAAAAATATTTATTGCTTCTCTAAATTAAATGTATTTTCCTCTTAAAATCAACCTAAAGGAAATGAAAGGTGACAATTTTTCTGTGGGTCCTTTCAATCTGTCTTTTAGTTTTTGTAATCTAGAATTTTTTAAAAGACAAATCATCTGTTAACTGTTGCTTGTTTCATTTGTTACAGTTGGACACTAGTCTATTATCAAGTTACTTACCTGAGGTAACTCGAATGGCCCGGAAGTTTACTCACATTTCAACTCTGTTACAGGTACAGTCATGTTACTCTGTCCTTTTAGTATCACAGTTCTTACAGGCTTCGATATTAATGCTAGTAAAATCAAATGTTTTATAGTAGGATGCTCAAGTTGGTTTTAAGCAGATGTAGAGCTCTAACTTGGAATTTGATAGTAAATTTTATAAATTTTACGTAAGATCTGCAGTATCTCTTCCCTTTGTATTGTAACATTCAGTTATTGAGTGTGATGTGGAAGGGGAGAAAGGAAGTAATACTAATGTCTGTTTCTGTATTACAGTATATAAAGTTGTCATTGACATGCATGTGTGAAGCATGGGAAGAAATACTGATGCAGATGGACTCACGACTCACAAAGTTTGTACAGGTACTGTGGGATTAACTATTCTTTTGGGAAAACTTTTGTAGTAATTCTGTTGTTCATGTCAAGGTAATGCATATCTCAGTGTTTAAGCATGATGCCTCAAGATAACAGTCTCGAAGTTCAGAGACAACCTGGAAGCTATTGTGTGTCAGGTGCTCTGATGCTGAAGATGCCTGACTACAACGAAACATGATTGTATTGTGATACTTCTTTGTTTTATTTATTCTGAAATACTCAAAAGTGAGGCTTTCAGCTTGCCCAGCTGTTGATCAGTTGGTTTCTATTTAAGGTTGTGCTCTTTGTATTTTATTCATTGTTAAACTGATTACTGTAAATGTTGAGTAACACTTACAGCCTAGTTCAGTAGAGCTTGTATAACATCCATGATTCAGATGGTCTTTGATTTACTTAAATTTTGTGTTCATTGCCCATGGCCAGAGGTTAATTGAATAATATGATTATTTTTTTTAATAGATTTTTGGTTATGGTAAACTACTTAGAATTTTTATTGGGTCATACAGTTAAAACAAACTTAAAATACTAGAAAATTTTCAGTGATCAGTAGTCTGATTTCAACATTCAAGGATATGGGTGGGTTCTCTGATATACTTTAATTGAAGTGTTTGTGAAACAATTTGGTAGCCTGGATTTAATCTCTTCACCAATTTTTTAATCATTTTAACTGACAGGAAAAGAATACAACCACTTCTGTTCAGGATGAGTTTATGCAGCTGTTGTTATGGGGCAAAGCAAGGTAGTTACTGTTGTTTTATCTGAATATGCATTTGCATTTGATGTTGAAACACAAAATAAATGCAAATTTGGTTCTCTCCCCACGTTCTTCAGCCTGGAACTTCAGGCGTTACTAATGAACCAACTGACAGTAAAGGTATGTTAATACTTTTTTAAACATACTAAACCAATCTGTTTCAATATATTTTAATCTTTGTTCTGGTAAGTTAACAGAAAATTAAAATATGCTTATATTTCTTTTTTAACAGGGTTTAAAAAAACTTGGTCAGTCCATAGAGTCTTCCTATTCCAGTATACAAAAGTTGGTCATAAGTCATTTGCAGAGGTAAGTCACAGCATATTGAACGAATTATAGATTAAATGGCATATTATATATGCACTTTGCACAGTGCATATATCCTTCTTTCCTCTTCCTTCCTAGTGGCTCTGAAGCTCTGTTATACCACTTGAGCGAATTGAAAGGAATGGCTTTATGGAAACAAAAATACGAGTCTTTGGGATTAGATGCATCTGGAATTGAAGGTGCAGTAGTGTCTGCTACTTACCTGGTCTGATTTCACTTTTGAAAGCTTAATAATAATGGCTAGCTTTTTTTTGCAGAGGCTATTACTGCTGTTGGTTCTTTCATCCTGAAGGCAAATGAGCTGCTTCAGTAAGTATAAAGTCTGGAGAGTTCAGAAAACATTCCAGTGAGTCTTGTACTGAAGGGGACGCATGTGGCTGGGAATAGAGGAGGTTGGAGGAACAAGGCTCCTCTGTTGGTGGTGGGCTTTGATCTTGTCTCACTGCAGGAATAGTCTTACTTGAAAGGTTGCGCTGGGCATTTTTGAAAGAACTGATAGTGCTTGTCGGCCTTTCTGTAGTAAAGATGGGATTTAAGCCTGGAGCAGTTTGTGACATGTAGGTCTTGTAATTTCTTTTGTTGTTTCTTGCTTAGAGTTATCGACAGTAGTATGAAAAACTTCAAGGCGTTTTTTCGGTGGCTGTATGTTGGTAAGCTCAATGACATAGTAATCATCCAGTGTCTTTTATATTGTAAGCGCCGAAATGTTGTCGAGTAGTCAGGCCAATCTTGGTTTTAGCCATCTATTTATTTCTATCATTGAAAATTTCTGGACGTTTGAAAGGATATGTTTGATGAGACTGGTAATTATAATATTAAGCACATGGATCATAAATGCGATAGTTCTCAATTGAACTTACTGTATGGAGTGAGCATTGTACATACTTGACCTGCAGTGTTGCTCCAGACTGTTTTCTGTTTCATGAGCAATTTGCTGGTCTTGACTTGGAAAAAATAAAGGACTTTACTTAGTTTACACCAAATGTGAATAGTCTAATACGCCTTTTCTCTGTTAATTACTGTTTTTTCCTGTTACAACCTGGGTAGCTGTAAGGTTCTGCACAGATGTAAACAGTCTCTGAATGCCACTTGGTAGTCACCTTCAATTGTGTCTGAGTAACTGCAGAGAAAATGTTAGAAGGAAGTGCAGAGTGCTGTATTTTAGCCTGCTTATTTTTATGAAGTGGTTATAAGTTTGTAACTTCTAACTAATCTTCTTAGAACTATTTTACAAAACCTAAGTGGTCTTACCAGATACTGTAAAAGCACCAGAAATGCAGTGTTAGCACTTACTAGCAGGAATATAATAATACTAATTTTAAAAATTGGAGAAAGCAGAACTATTAGAGTTTTGTGTTATGTTTGCTGTTTTTTGCTTGTTTTGAATCTAAACAGAGAATTTTATCCAAACCTTGCTGATTTAAAATTACTTCTGCGTAATTCTCTTCAGACACATGATTCTGGGCATGACAGCATTCATGTATTTTATATATACCCATTTTACTACTCTTAGTATGTACATGAATAAATTCCTATGAACCCTTTTTATAAAAATTTTGGCTCAGGCTTGTACAGGGTAGAATGCAGTTGGAAAAGATTAAAGATAAAAATTCTACAAGATTTGTATTGTAAGCTAGTGGGACTAATTAGGCTTAATTTCAGTCTCAATTTGTATTTCTTTATTCCAGACTTTTTCTTCTGATGAATTAATCTATTTTAGTGGCAATCTCTTCTTACATAGACATGAGAAATTAAGAATATTAGGAAAACAGTATTAATGCAATAAGAATATAATTTTTCCCTCAGCCATGTTGAGGATGTCAGAAGATCATGTGCTTCCAGAGCTGAACAAGGTAGGAGTAACATTTTCTGATAAATGCTGATGTATTTTGTATTTTGCTCAACTGGAAAGAAGAATTAAAGATTTGGGTTTGTTCTGTTACAAAACTTAAAAAGATAATGTCTGTGTTACTTTTTTGAGAAGTTGATGCCTGCAGATTCACAGTAATATGCTGTCTTGCATGAATTACTTTTTCTGTTTTCTTTGTTAATACTACTGTTTTTAGTGCGCTGTATGTAAATGCAAAGCCTCTGTGTATAGCAGGTCTTTATATGCCCTAAATGACTAAATTGACCAGAGTGGGGTTATAACATCTTTACCAGTGCCCTGGTAGAGGAGATGGAATATGCCTGCATTGGATTTGCAGCTACCATCACACTGCCCTTGCTTGAGGGCAGAGGTGCCTTCCAGAGGGAAATAGGTAGGCTGGAGGGGTGGGGACTTCCCACAGTTCAGCAAGTATAAATGCAAGGTTCTGTCCTGGGGAGGAGTAACCCCCTGCTATTGCTCAACTGGGCCTCAGCTGCCTGGGAAGATGTCAGCCCTGCTGAGATCTGTGGATGTCAGAGGGCATAAGCTGGGTGTGAGCCAGCAGTGTGCCCTGGCAGCAAAGGTGGCCAGGGGTAACAAGGGCTGTGCTAACAAGAGCATGGCGAGGTTACTGTCCTTATTTAGCACTCGTCAGATTGCATCTAGAACAGTTCCTTCAGCCTGGGGCCCTCCTGTACAAGACTGACAGGAATCAACTGGGGTGAGTTTAGCAGTAGGCTCCCAAGCAGGTTGGAAGCTGGAGCACTTGCCCCGTGAGAACAGGCTGAAGGAGCTGTGTTTGTGCAGCCTATAGAACATGTGTTCTCTGCTCATTGAAGTGTATTTTTTACCCTTTGCTTTTCTCACTGTTTTTGGGTTTGTTTTTTTTTCCTTTTAGATGACTCAAAAAGATATCACATTTGTTGCTGATTTTCTTACTGAACACTTCAATGAGGTAAGTGATACTGGTGTTCCAAGTACAGCATCTGACTGTATTTTTGCTGCCAAGAACTGTCTGAAAAATCTTATAAAAAATATTTCAATCATCTTTTTGTTCACTACTTCTTATTAACTTTGTGTTTAAATAATAGGTTTGTTTGCGTTATTTTTTCAGGCACCAGAACTTTACAATCGTAAAGGAAAATATTTCAATGTGGAGAGAGTTGGCCAGGTAAAGAGCTAAGGAATAAATGCGAAAAGAATACATGAGAAAATTCTTAGATGGAGAAGCTTTTAAAACTGTGTCCTCTTTTCTTCCCTGGCCCTTGTGCTCTGTGTTGCACATATCAGTGATGGTAAAAGAGAACATTTTAATTGTTTCCCCCTATTATTAGGAAAAGTAATGTTTAGAAACATGCCTTACAGTTTCATCTTACGCATGTTGTGTTTTTAGGGAAGTGGCAAGTCTTCTTTGCAGCCAGCAGCAGTAAAACTGTAAAAGCCAGCTTCAGGAAAACTGAAATGTGTTTGTTGTCTTTATGGCATTTATCACTGGATTTCGAAACATTTTAAATCAGACTTGATTTAAAAATTAGTTTCTTATGGAAATATCACCATGTGATCTTAGGCAATAGTTGATTTTTTTTACTGTTTCTAGGAGAGGTGGAATATCTAGTTTTAAGACTATGGCATGTTAATTTAACAGGGAGTGTCTAATACACTTGCTAGGGGCAATGTTGGAGGTGAATTATAATATTCTTTATGCTTAAATTACAGTCTTAAAAATGTCTGTCCCTTTTCTAGTACTTGAAAGATGAAGATGATGACCTTGTGTCACCACCTAATACAGAGGGAAACCAGTGGTTTAACTTCCTTAAAAATAGTACTCATCTTAAAGGTAATGTGCTTTCATAAAAAATAAAAGTGACTCAAAGATATATGTAGAATGTAACAAATGTAGAAGAGTAATCTCTTTTTTCCTGCTTACAAGTTACTTCTGCACTGCTAATCATTGGTCTTCATCTGAGTAGAATAAAATAAACAAGCCTTGTTATTTTACACACGTTTTAGGTAGCTGCTTATCCAGTTTATTACCATTTTCTAAGTATTAAATAGCTCCTTATTTTTCTGTACCGGTCTCAGAAGTGTTGGCTTGGAAGGAATCCTAGAAAGTGTCTGTTTTAGGATATCTGAATTCCAGTTCAAGAAAGTAATAGTTATGCTTAGGTTGTACCTGGGTGAAGTGTCCAAACTTGTTCGTTTTCACTGGGGTCTGAGACTATTTTGTTTATTAGTGGTGAAAAAGAAGTAAGAGACTATAATGAGCTGATGGTGGTGATTCTTGTTTGCCATTAGAAACCAGACTGTAAAACCTTGACAGTGTAAGCGGTGTAATAGTATCTGCCACAGTTGCCTTTTTCTGCCTATTTAATTCAATAAAAAGGGAGGAAATGATTGCTTTTTTATTTGGAAAATGTATTTTTAGACATACTTTGAAAATTTGTTCAGTAATTTAGATACATAGATGACTGGTCATTTCTTTTACTATGCAAAATTTGTGATGGTTTGTGAGGGTTTTTGTTGGTATCAATTTGGCAAGTATTGAAATGTTTATAGGATTTTAGGACAAGTAATGCTTCTGTTGTTGGCACTTTCTACCCTTCCGTTGTGTTTTATATTGTTTTGTTCGTTGATATAGTT
Source organism: Cephalopterus ornatus (assembly GCA_013396775.1). NCBI lineage: Eukaryota > Metazoa > Chordata > Aves > Passeriformes > Cotingidae > Cephalopterus > Cephalopterus ornatus. The sequence continues at coordinate 317,167 of VZRE01012924.1, read as the reverse complement.
TTTATCATTTTTTCCAGCTAAATACTGGAAAAGAGGCTATGAATAAGTAAGGAGTTGTGTGTCAAAAACAAAATGTCTTCTTACAAAGTAGTTCATTTGATAAGAAGGAATCAGTCTTACTGAAACCAAATCATAGCTACTACAAAAAGTATAGAAATTGTTTTGCTTGAACAAGACATTTTATGACAACTGTGTTTCTAGCTCTTGGGTAAATGCTCTTCTATCTTTGCAATTTTGAAAGAGCTGTGAAGAAAAGTGGAAGAGGCAGTCAGACATTCATTTCTCAGTTGTTTATCTAATTTCATATTGTAATCCAGTGAGTTACTTGAGTTAGAATTTATAATCAGGGAGTAATTTAGACTCTCATCTAATTCAACCAAAGCAGGGCTAATTTTGAAGATAAACTGTGTTATTCAAGGCTTCATGCACTCGAGTCCTGTATGTCTGCAAGGATAGAGACCCCACACCTTCTCTGGGCACCCTGCTCCATGCTTGCACTAACCATCCTTGTGAAAATTTTATTCCATGTATCTGACTGGAATTTTCCTTGCTGGGGCTTATGACCTTACACCTTCTCCTTTTCCTGTGTGCAGCTTTGAAAATGATTTCTTCTGCAGCTTATCATTGAGGCAGCTGAAGAGACCAGTCTGTGGTTCCGTGTTAGCAATTGCATCTCTAGGCTGAACAAACCCAGCCCTCTCTGCTTCCTGTAAAGTTTGTGCTCTAAGACTGTGACCATCTTACTGACTCTTCACTGGACTTACTTCAATTTGTCACTTTAATAACGGTGTAATATGTTTTTATAGAGGTACAAGCATTTTTTAAATTAACTTTCTTCATTTGTTTACAGAAAGCCCACTTCTGTTTCCCTACTTTCCTGAGAAATCACTGCATTTTGTCAAGAGGCAAATGGAAGGGATCATTGATCAGTGTTTACAAAAGCCAGCAGTAAGTTCAGTTTTTATAAATGGTAACTTTTTTTAGGGGTAGTGGTCAACTGAAGGTAGTAGTTATGCTTAGCAAGGCCTGATGCTTTAATCTTTGCCTTTGAGTGCCTACAACTTGGGTGCAGCCTGACTTCACTGCTGGCATGTCTCAAACCTTTGGCTGGGGAGAGCACAGCGGGGGATTTCTTGTTTCACATCTTCTGTTCCCACGTTTTTTGGGTCTGGTTTTAATGTTAATTTTCTTTGTGTATGTGCTGTGTACTAGAGAACAGTCTTAGTTGGCCATACATTAGTCTAATATTATGAAGAAACATGAAACCAGAGTATGAAGTGACAGTAGTGTTTGCGTTAGGGATGTTCATTCCAGCATAATATTGGTGGATTTTTCTTTCACGTGTACTCAGGGGTTTTTGTTTAGTTGGTTGGGGTTTTTTTGCCTTAAAAACCTGTATGAATAACTGCCTGTATTTTATGGCCTATTTTTCTTATATTTGCTAGGATGTAATTGGAAGGTCAGTGCATCAAGCATTCTGCTTGTCTCTCTACAAAATTTCACAAAGGTATTTCTTTACTAAAAGAAACTAAAGATATATGCAACTAAAACTCATGAATGAGTAGTATTTTATAAACTGTTTTGGTTTTTCCTTTTCAGTGAAGATTCCACACCTCAGTTATTTAAACTACCATTTCTGTAAGTATGCTGCTATTCTTTATTCTGTGTAGTTTACCAGTTATTGAAACTTAACCTAAATTTTCATTTCTTCCCCCTCATTGCAGGTGGAACGACAAAACATCCAATATACATTATGTCCTCTTCACCATATTAGAAAATTCAATTTCTAAAATACACATATTGAGGAGACATACTGATACTTCCAGGTAAGACAAAAGAGGGAAAAAGTGGTTTGTGAGCTTTGGCACGTGTGTAGAGAGACAGTTACAATTTGAATCTATTTAAAAAGATGGAATGAGTGGCATGAATACAGTGTTTTATACTAAAGAAAATGAAGAGTACATTAGGAAGTGCAGCAGGAGGTTGTGTTGTGTTAGACTCAGCAAATCTAATCACAAGACCCAGGATGGTTCTAGGCTAAGGAAAAATAGCAGTCTCCCTTAGTTTTGCTCCTCACAGAATTACTTTTGTCTGCAAACTTCTGAAAAATTACGGATAATCCTGCTTCCGGTGTTGCTTTGTCTTTGATTAACCCTTTGCAGCCTGTAATTTAATACTTTTAGGGAAAATGGGAAGTGTACTCACAGGTGCATCAAATAGAATTTATCTCTGGGGTGTAGATTTGTGTACCTTCAGGAGTTTGTATCCCCAATGCAGTTTGTCACTGCCTGGTTGTACTGATACAACTGTTTAAGATGCATTTTGTCAGTGGGATGGTGGAAATGAGCTGGGTTTTAAAAACAAAAACTACTCCTCTTTGTAAAATACTCATTTTTATAATCTGTGTCATTTTATTTGAGGATACAATAAACTGTGATGGGGTGGGAATTTTTAAAGCAGTTTTACTACTAAGGAAAGCAGATGTTGAAACTATCTTTTGTGTTTCCCGTTGAGAGCTGCTGATGACAAAATTACTGCCCTGTGGTGTGACTTATATGTCCTCCCTCATTGATACCTGAAACAATCCAAACTCTTTTTCTGTAGAGTAACAAGTAACTTAACAAACCTGAGGCTAGGATAATTGAGCCAGGAGTTCAGCAAAGAACTATATCCTATAAGCCAGATGCAGTTTTCCATTTGACGCCATTAGTCATGTTTTTCTGAGGAGCAGAAGAACTTAAAAGGTTCCCAACCATAAATTACGTAATTTTTGGATGTAGCCACATACTGTGCCAAGCTTAGATAGGCTTACACCATCTTGTACCACAGTTGCTGTTGGAGATTTTGGATTCTCTGTGAATGGAAAAGAATTAGTCACCAAGATAATTAATGCTGTTATTCTAGGTCTGTCAGTAATGGGATTCTTGCAGTAGAGTTTGGAAACATCTTGAACAACAGCATAAATGAGAGCTCAGACTCCAGGTCAGTATATTTGATTTTTCTTCAAGAATCGCAGATTGCTGAATTATAGATCATGTTTTCTACTATTTATTTTACATTAAATTAACATTCAAGTTAACTCACCTGGGTGAGTCAGATTGTAAGAAGTGGCACAGGTGCATGAAGCTGAAGGGTTGTGGGAGTCTTATTTTGCACTTCATCTTAACGTCAAGGAAATTTTAGTTTTGCAGTTGAAAACTGGAGCTTTAGCACTTGTGAAAGTAACAAAGCTAGCTCAAAACATCTATTGCTTGTATCTGTGATATTCTTGAAGTAAGATAAGAATTGATATGCCTGAATGTAGCCATCTTAGAAGGCATATGGCAGACTAAGTTTGTCCTTATCATGTACAAAGGCTAGACGGGATTGCCCTCAGTACCTTCAGTTTTGTTTCTGAATTTTCATTGGTGTTTGTATTTCATGTTTCTTACATTTCATCTGAAATGTGAAGATTGCTAGTAAGATTTTTTGTGAGTTGCCTGGTTTTTTTTACCTTCAGAATCATTTTTTCTGCATGATACGGGAGTCTGCCACAGTTATGGCTTTCAGTGTCATAGCAGCATGACTGACTTTTTTAACATTTACAGTAAAGCTCACTGTTAACTACTGAATACTTTTTAACATAAATGCTGTTCAACCTTAAAATATGTTAGTTCTGTATTCCCTTTTATTCCTCGATGCTTTCTTCATTATTTTCCTATAGATGCTACAGTTGTTTGGATGCTCACTTTTATGATGATGAAACTGTAACTGTAGTTCTGAAAGAGAATGTGGAACAGGAGGGGAAGGAGAGAGTCTTGGCTCAGCTGCCCTTATCTTCAGTATACACAGATGAGGACCAAGACAGGAAATTCATCTGGGATTCTATGGGAAGGTACTAAAAAATTTACCGCAAATCTGAAAATGCAGAATTGAAAAGCAAATTAAGAAAATATTCTAATTGTGTACTGTTACTCATGCTTTGTGTGTGTGTAAGTATTTTAAAGACAAACTCTTTTTGTGCCAGGGAGAGTAGGATGGGGAGATGGAAGCTTCCTAAACTGTTTTGTCCGTTTTGGGGACTGTTTTTGCTTTTTTGAGACTGATACTACCCATGTAGTAGTCATGAAATGCAAGGATCAACTGAAGACACCCTGCAGAATCAGAAATCGTCCTTGCTTTAGAAGATGCTAACTTTGCTGGTCAGGATACTTCAATTTAGGGTGCTTTTGGCACGTTTGCTCATATACTTCTGTCTTGTAATAAGGGTACACAGGTATTTCTTCATCTTCCCCCTTGTAGTCACCCTTAGAAACACTGTCAGCTCACCCTTGAAATATAAGAATTGGTACCTCTCTCTGCATTGGCACAGGGAGAAGAGAGCACCTGGAGAAGTGAACACACACACACACACACAAAGGGCAATGTAGTTCAAGCAGTAAATCCAGTCTTTTAGTTGTTGTGTCTCCCTCGCTTTTAGTTTTTTCTCCATATTCTTCTCTGGTGATTTGCTTAAGATGCATTTCTGCCGCAAAATAAGCCATACTGACCTGTTAATATTTTTTTAAGCCACAAAGATAGTGTGTATGGAAGAATGAACAGAAAATATTAAGAGCAAGTTCAAACTAATCCTGGCTGCTGTAATAGGCAGGGATTATCCTCAGAGTCCCTGTGAGTGGGGGTGAACTGTAGTGATGCATCTTTGAAAGGTCATGGAGGCCCAACTTCAGTGTCAGGAGAGGCATTGCATCCAGGACTGTTCAGAAATAACTCTTCTTGGAGAGGAGGGATTTGAAAGAAAGCCACCTCATCCTCCTCCTGTAGCTGTTTCTTGTGGGAAGATCAGACTTTACAGTTCCCTTCTCACCTTCTGGTAATGTGTTTGTCTCAGTTGTAACATGCTGTGTCTCCACAGTTGGATCCCCCACTCTAGAGTATCTGTAGAAGCATTATGATGATTTCAAATGCTTATCTTGTTGCATATGATATGACGGAACTTAGACATAAGAAACTGGAGGTTTTTCTTAGAACTGCAATTGTTTCTTATGTACTGGTTTTTTTTTCCTTGCTATGTACAGGCTGGATGAGCGGAGTGGAGAGATACCTACATGTACTGTCGTCTTGGAGAATCAGTGGAGAGTGCTGGAGAATATGAAAGCTCAGTATGTTTCTGTAAATGGCATTAGAAAAGTTTCTTGTGTGGTAAGTGCAGTATCCTTGAACAAACCTATAAGCTATTAAAGAATATGTGCTATGACTGAAGAGAGTGGTAATCTAAGAGTTATCAAAACTTTTATTATTTTTTTTTAACAAATTAATTGTTTTCTCATGATCTGCTATAACTGTGTCAGGATACTGTCATACCTGTCTCACAGAACAACATGGAAAAACTTTAACAGAAGTTAATAAATCTGCTTGCTTTACATTTCAGCCTGTAGAACAATAAAAAGTTGCTAATTCCCTGGATACCTCCGTTTCAAAGATAAAGGCTATTTTCAAAGCTATTGGCTGACAATTAAGATGGTATTGGTGCTTTTACTTATTTATTTATTAAAAGAAACTTCTTAATATCTCTGTAGCTAAGTTCAAATCTCCGCCACGTGAGGGTGTTTGAGATGGATGTAGAGGATGATGGGGAAGTTGAGGAAGAAGAGGAAGAAGAAACAACTCAGATTGCAGCTGGGGAACCTGATGAGCTAAATCAGCCTGCAGAAAACCAGGACAATATGTGTGGTGCTGCTGCTGAAGAACTACCTGATGAAACTGAAGAACAGGAAACTGGTCTGGATCCTTGATGTAGGCTTCGGTAATAATAAGAGGACAAGACTGAACTGTAAATATTTTTCTAATGGCACGAAGAAATTGTGTATTGAAGAATGAACAAAAAGTATTAATAACAAGTTCAAACTCATCCTGGCCGCTACAATAGGCGGGACCTTATTCATACAGTCCCTGTGTTTGGCAGTGAACTGGAGTGATACTTTTGAAAGATCATCTGACTAGTTAGAAAATAATCTTAACTTCAGGCTGCTGAGATGATGGATCCTATACCTTCTGAAGCAGCTGAGTCAAGTCAGAATTCTGGATTGCTTCTCAGCTAAGACTGTGTTCTAGGGAACCTTTATTGACCTCTTTTTTGTTTGGCACATGTTTTGGCGTCATCTAAAATTCTTTGAAAGCTTTTCTATTTGCCATTTTTATAGGTGAGGAGAAAAAGAAATACCAGCTGATGTTTTTGTAGTTAGCCTGTTCAGTCCCAAATACTGTTATAAAATAAACTTGTATATGAAAAGAACAAAACTTAGGACCTAATCTTTGCTTCTCAGACTTTGTGTTCTAGTAGTGGGTATGGAAGCTTCCTGTAGAACCGAAATCTAAGATTGCAAATCAGCATAAGACTAGTTAGACAACAAAATTTAGCAATCGTCACTTAAATACATGGTTTTGAAAGCTCTTTTGATAACCTCAGTCCCCAGTAACAGAATTTCAGTCTATGCAGTTTTTGAGACCTCAGCACAGCGCTTGTCCTTGTGTGTATGATTTATCAAATGATTGCATGTCTCAGCCTGCCTAGTTTCTGTCAGTTTGTTCCTGAAAGTCTGTTCTCTCAGTCTGGAATTTTTTGTAATGTAAAATTACAATAGAGTATATTTTTTTTATTCTGATGCGGCATTCTGTGTCATGCGTAGCCCCCAGCATAATCATGTTGCTTGCAATTTATGTACTATAGGCATGATGTAGTGCTAAGCAACAGAATCTAGAAACAGTGTTTAGAAATAGTTGTTAAAATGTGTTGTTCTTCCCTACTAGCTGTCATTCTTAACTGACTTCAAACTCAGCTCTTTGAATGAACAATGCTGCTAAATGCGTGATCTTCCTTCAGAACAGTGTGTGTGCCTTGTGCTTGTGGAGAGGACCAAGTCTTATGCATGTGCTCCATTCTGTACTTTAAAAATAAATAAATCTTTTGAAATTGCTATTTGGCACTGCAAAACTCAATTACTAGACTTATCCTCCTGTTTGAAAGATACTATTTTTAAGTAACTATTTTGAAGTGGATTTGTGAAGGTTTTGGACTGTTTTGAGGGAGACCCTGGTAAACATGCTTTCAGTTTTGACTCATGTTTTCCCTCTCCTACCAGCCTTCTTAAAAGCTGCTTGCTGTTCAGCATTCTCAGCTAACAGGTGGTAATGGTTGAAGGCACAAAGAAGCTGTAGGACGGGGGGGGCCAGAAGGCCCCATTCAGAAGTGCTGTGATTTTCTGTGTAGAGCAGTTAACTCTTGATGAAAAATTGCTGCTGTAACAGAAGCCACTCAGCTTAAACCTGGCCTTGTGTTCTTCCAGGAAACTTCTGCTTCAGGTCTAACTTAGAGTTGTCACACTGGAGTAATTGTTTTGCTGTGGTTTGTGCTAAGTTGTTTTAGTCCATGGGCACATGGAAATCTGATCTGCCTATAGTAGTTTCTAAATTTGTGTTAGTAGCAGGTGTGTCCTGTGTCACAGGAATATGTCCTTAAGAGATTTCTCTGAAGTTATTCTGTGCATCTTTCTAGTCCAGCCTTGGATAAACTTGAGTCAATGGGAATTTTGTGTGTAGCTTGAATAAATACATGTGCACATTCTGCATTTCACAGTACAAAAGCACCAGTTTGGGTCAGTGCTTTGAAGGCATTGCTGATTTGTTCTGTCAAGCTTTTTTTAATTTTATTTTTGTTGCCATGTTTCTGTAGTAATAAATATGTTGGTAGTGTGTTAATGCATCTGTTTTCAAAAGGATAAGAAGAAGTACTTGATCTAGAAGTGTTGCAGGATTTTGATGTTGTCTGGGTGGGGGTGGTGTCACTTGACATTTTGATCTCTTCATCTCTTTCTTTTATACTAACTGAAGGCTCACCCTTTTTCTACAGCGAGTTGTCATAATTTCTTGATGGTTTTGTAGTAAAAAAAACTTACACTCTCAGCAAGCATGCACCCATCCACTCTGTAATACAAGTCTTTGGGT
>VZRE01012924.1:203533-306869 GCA_013396775.1 Cephalopterus ornatus | reverse complement strand
TTGAAGGGACTGAACGTTTAGAGAAAGTAGAGTCTGATGGCTTACTCTGGAGGAATGACGCTGGAGTTTGACTTGGTTTTCAGGGAGGTGATAGAAATTGCAGCTGGAGGAGAGTGAAGAGACACTCTGTCCCCAGTTTCCTGTCTCCCCAATGTAGTTTATCTTTCTAGATTACTGATATTTCCTTGACCTGAAGTTTGATTGCTCCCTGTTGAGTGAAGGAACAACCTTATCTGTCATGCTTGGCTGTACTGACATTTCACTGCCACAATCTCAGCTCTAGCCAAAGTCCTGTGCCACCCTGTCCTTAACCCAGCAAAGTGATCCAAGGTTAGCCTTTGATTCTAAAGTCCTGATCGAAGGAGTTCTCCCAACAAGGGGAGACTGCTTCTCTCCTCTCCCCCCGAATAGCTACAAAAGCAAAGCTTAGAATATGTCAGTGAACATCCTCATGAGTCACTTCATAACATTAACAGGAGAGATCTGCATGTCTTTACACTCAGTAAGAGTCAAAGAGGAGTAGTAAACAAATGCAAGAAAAACGTTTATGGTTTGTTGAAGTGCATTAGCAAAAGTATCAGTTACATATTTTGTAGAACAAATCTATCAGGAACTCTATTGCAAAAGCTGTCCTTTAAAGTGAAGCTGTGCCAAAGTCTCTGTGGCCATTTTGGAATTGGGTTGTCTCAAAGTGAACCAGGGCAGAACTTCAAAGCAAGTGCATCCCTGCTAATTATAGTTGGGGGAGGGTGTCCCAAACAAATGTAGGTGAAATTTACACCTTCCATTTCCCCCCAGTGTTTATTGACTAACTTTTTTTCTTCCTGTGTCACAATTAGAGACTTTCAGATTTAAGGTTCTAACAAACCCAACGTTTAGTTTTTCTGCTTGCATTAGACATTACATTACTTTTTATTCCATAACATCCCTCAGACATGCAACATGTATGTACTCATGGCAACAGTACATGCAGCTCAGTCACCATCTGCCGTGCATATGTAATCTGAGTTGAATTGGACTTTCTAGGGTGGAATTGTCTGATCTGCAGTGAGCCACTTGCAGTGAAAACCAGCAGCGCTAGTTCAGTTTGCTGGGGTGGCATCCCCTTTCCACTACACCAAGTATACACAAGGAGTATTGTAGATGGGAAGAATAGTTCTCAGTGCAGTCAGATCTGGCTGGAAGTGGCGTTTCTTGCTTATTAGGTCACATTCAAGTAATGCAAGGTGAAGCCTATTTAAATTGAACAGTTTGTATCCTTCAGTCAATGTTTCTCTTGCTTGTCTGTTGTTCACTGCGCAGGGCCTGGAGCTAAACTCTGGTTCATGGGTGGGACTTTGCTGTGTCTATGTGTGAAGTGCTGTACTCTGCCCTGCAGCTCCAAAGCTGTGCTAGTGACAGCCTGAACTCACAAGGGAGCTCTTGGATCTTCAGGCTGTTCCCGAGTGTAATATTTTCTTCACGTGAAAAGCTGCAGGTCACTCTTAGTGAGTCAAGTAGCAGCTGCATCTTGCATGCATCTGCAAATACTTCTAAGAGGAACCTGTCTTTGGTGTTCTCAGTTCTCTCTCAGACTGGGATCTTTCAATGGTTTGAGACTGGACACCTACTTCTCTTTGTGCAGAGTTTGTGCCTTGGGGAGATAACCAAAGTCTGTGTTCAAGTGATGACATTTTAAAACAAACTGTTGAGTTTACATCAGAGAAAGGTTTAAATCTGGGAACTATTCTTGCCTCACTTCCAAAGGACTCCAAAGAAAACATGCACATTTAGACCGAATCAGCTTGACTTTTGCAAAATCAGCACTTGATGGGTGTTCTGCAAGGTCATGCCCTGATTTGAATATTATCAGTTATGGCATTATTTTTTGTTACATTTTGATGCCATGTGTTTTTGAACATCTTAGGATGCTTGAAGTACAGAATCCTAGAATGGTTTGGCTTGGAAGGGACCTCAGAGATCAGCTAGTTCTAACCCCCGTGCCATGGGCAAGGACACCTTCCACTAGACCAGGTAAATGAGAGCAACTTAACTTTATGGAGGGGAGGGGTTGGGGAAGGGGATTTTTCAGTATGTAATTTGTTGCTTTCTGGCTTGGTTTCTTTTTTTAAACACAAATCAGTTTTTATTGGCCGTTATAGTATCATTTGTGATCTAGGTTTATGGATTTATAGCATGTGTGTTTTATGCAGGTAGTTTTGTGACTTCGTTTTTGAACTTATTATAAAGGAAGTGAGGAAGTTCAAAGCTTTAACAATCCTTAAAAGCTATTTGGGGGACATTTTATAGCAAACTGCTGTGACTATCTCATAAATTAAGTATGACTGGACTAAGGCAAGAGGAGCAAGACTTCTAGGTGCTACACAGAATACTGCTGGTGTTTTAAGGGGATAGTGTTTTTCCCGAGTCCTCACTGAAGGCTCCTCACTTTGCCTTGGCAACTACGTTATTTTTCCAAGCACTTCATTATTGACTTCTTGTTTGTTACTATCACTTCTGGAATGGATTTTCTAACTATTCCTTAATTGATCTATTGCAAAGTCAGTATTGCTTATTCCAGTTTCTCTCCAGCCTAATCTGATCCAGGTGTCTTTGCTCACAAGAACTTTTCTGCTACCTGTGCTTGAAGAGTAGTAGTAAACAGTTGCTCGATTTAGATTCTCAAGAGGATGCCAAACTTGGCAGCAGAATAAAGCTTCGTCATCATATTATGTCTCTAAGGTGTCAGCACTGGGAAGTGATGTAGTGATGTCTATTGAGGTTGTTGCCTGAAGCTGCCTCTCCCCAGAGAGTTTTATCAATCTCTTTGCCAAATACAGTTTGGCAGTGTTACTAGAGTTACTAGCTTTGTGTGTCAGCACTTCCACAATACAGGAACATTTCACCACTGTGACACTTTGAGGTCAGGAAGTATGATTATCAGTTTTGCAGGATGAGAAAAATTGCGGCAGGACATGGATCATGCCACATGTTACCTTCCTTATCTCTTATTCTTCCAAGTGCTCCTTTGACATGGCAGATTTTCTGCAGTGAAAGTCTGCTTTTCAAACCAGCTCCTAATATGAGGTGGGGATTGGCCTTCTCTGAGGGCTTGGGATTTACCCGTAGGGAAACAGCTGTGGTGGAAATTCTGTGCTGGTTTCTGCAACTGTATTGCTGTTACCTGTCAAATCTTTGGAGGCTGCTTCCACTGTGTAGATCTTAATCTTGTTATTCCTGTGGCAACATTCATAGTTATTTACTGTAGTCATAGAACCCTAGAATAATTTGGACTGGAAGGGACCTAAAATATCATCAGTTCCAAACTCCCTGCTGTGAGCAGGGGCATCCAACCTGGCTTTGAACAATTCCAGAGATGGAGCATCCACAACTTCTCTGGACAACCTTTTCCAGTGCCTCACGGTAAAGAACTTCGTAATGATCCTAAGTACCACACATGATTGTTAATGCATTAGATTGTGGCCTGTGATTTTTTGTTTGTTCGTTTTGTAGAAGGAAGACCTTTCATTCATTTTAAATTCTCAGTATATTCCTCCTACATATTTAAAAGCCCTCACAAAATGTGGAGCTGATGTAAGGTGCTGTAGCTTCATGATAGCTGGAGGTCTGTTTTGAGGTGCGAGAGAATGTATTAGTCATATGTAGCCAGCAAAAGTTCAGGCACTGACTTAAAAAAAATACTCGGTCTTGCAGATGCTGTGTAAGCTGCAAAGGCGACACTCTTGTTTCAACTTTGTTCACTAGTTCTGTAGAAAATGGAGAAAATGTCATATGACAAAAATAAATTAACAATTCTTTTGTAATCTAATAGGTTCCTTAGTTAACTTAAACTTTTTGTTACAGGTAAAAAACTCAGTTCTGATTTTTTTCTGTATACTCGATACTCGTGTTCTCCAATATTAACCCATGTAAAAGTAAGAACATGCTTATATAACTGCATGCTTGACAAAACTCTTAATTTAATGTTTAATTTTAAACACTTGCAATTCCATAATAGATGATTTTGAGGGAGCTGGATGTTAAGGTGAGTGAGACTGCGTTTTTGTTTTCAAAGGACTTCCTATTAGATCAGAATTGTGTGTTATTTTAGGTATAAATATTTCCAGGTTTATGGAAGTGTTTTAAATAAAATAGGAAATATTTGATAGTCCCAATTAGACTAAGCAGGGGAAAAACAAAGAGGCTTTTTCATTCTGGTAGGCTTTCCAAGTGTTATTTAAAAATGTTTTTCCAGAGTTGAGAAAGTCTCTAAAAATAGTTTTGTTTTGTTAAAGCAGCAAATAATTTGGAAACATTGAGAGGAATAGATAAGTGAGAACATCCCTGAGAAATTTAAGTAAATATAAAGTCTCTTCTCCTACACAGACGTTATCTACGTTATGGTGAAAGAGTTTTTGTTCCAAATGTTGCCATCCTCCCAGTGTCTTTCATTTCTGATTGCAATTCTTGATTATGGGATCGCTTTTAGACACTTACTGGAATAAATATGTAAGGGAGGCACTATTTTTGTTACACATTGCTGGAAGTTGCTTCATTGTTGGATGGAATTTACCTAGTTTTTCTCAGTCATATAAACATTTGGACAAACATTCATAGTTTCGAATAACTCAAAATCATTTAGCTATTAGAAGAAAAACTTCTTACCAGAAGAAGTTGATTGTTTCCCAGAAGCTTGCACCAAGGAATGTTACAGATTCCTGAAGCACAGCATTTGAGTTGCATGATCATCACATGTGCTACAGAGGCCTTCTGGAGAACAAAATGAGTAAACAAAATCCTTTTTGTCTGAGCTTCTACACTTTGGATTGTAAGTTTTTCGAGTTTCAGGAGGAGTGGTAACTGCGTGTTCCTCTCACATTATGTATTCTTGTTTTTGAAGATGTCATTATTTCACAAAATATAAACCACAGGCCACCGTGAAGACAAGATAAATAGAAAAACTGGGGTTTTAATCAGGAAAATTCCATTTGACTCAATATTGAGATAGGAAGGGGAAAAAAATCAAACAAACGTATATATGTACCAAATATGTACCAAATTTTCACTTTTATTGAAAACTATACCCAGATTTGTCACTTGGGGAAAAAGAAAGTACTGAAATAGTCTTGTTTTGCTTTTCCTTTAGCTAACAAAATATTTTTTTGTACTGTCTGTTTGTTACCAAACATTTGCCAGATAAATGATCAGACACAAGGTAGGGTACCTATCAGTTCATGTTTTCTACATACTCCCATAATTTTTAACAGTGCACCTTTTTTCAGGACAGCAGTTTTCTGAGTGCTCTTGATGGAGGGAAAATATTTGGTAGATCCTGACTGAGAGGTTGTTTCTAATAGCATGGGTGTGGTATATAAAAAAGTCCCCATTTGGGAGTGGATAAAAAAATCCAAAAGGGTCAGTCATCAGTAATTTGGGCAGAGCATGGAGAGTGGGAGGTGAATGTGAGAGGAAATGGGAGAGACGTAGGTGGAGGCAATATTGGGCAAAGCTGATGACATGGGACCTTTGCACTGACAATGGGAGCCAGTGAAAACCTCTGGAGCAGCCCCAACTTGACAGATGCAAGAGGATAAGTTGTGTCAGAGCAATGTGATTTCACCATGGAGTGTACCCAGAGAGCTGCTACTTTTTCTGGTTTATTTCCACGTTAAAATATTACAATTCAAAAAAAAAAAAAAAGAAAAGGAAAATACAGAAGTAATTTCCTTTAGCAGACTTCCATCAAGTAGGTTGTCCAAACACATTGCTGTTCTTATCAATGTTGACAATTTTGTCAGCCATTCTGCAGAATTTCTTTATCTAACAGAAAATGTCAGCCCTTGCTAACGTGCACCTTTCGCTATACAGGAGTGGTAGGCACATTAAAGGAGTATAAAGTTGCCCTACATCTAAAAATAGAAGTTCCTGGCAGAACACAAATGGAAATCTGCGTCATACATTTTTATTTGAACAAAATTAACTGTAAATCAGATATGGACATAAGAAAGGATTTGTCTTAAAACTAACACTGAGTTTCTGTTTGCAGGAATGAATCTGTAAATCATGTCTGGACACAATGAAAGGTTTATTTTCAAAGCGTTGTAGGCAAATGCTGATAATACTAATGCAATGCCAAGTATGCAATGCCTCTTTTAAAAAAATCTAACACAAGTTTCTTGTCTATCTGGAAAAATGTGAATTAAAATACAGCACCCCTTGTTGGTGACTCCCAGTACCTGCCTAGTACTGTTTCTGCATGCTAATAAGGCCATCTGTTATTAGCTTACCTCTGGGTGTCTCAAAAAGCTCACATAGGCAAGGGGAGCTGTGCTTTAAAAAGTCCTGAGCTGTAGCACTTCATTAACAAAGAAAATCTAGACAGTAGTCCTTGTAGTACAAGCAGTGACTTAACACAGTCTGGCTTTGTGCCGCTCCATTAAATGCGTAAGGGTCAAGTTAAATACCTAAATTCCTTTAGAAATCTGGACAAGTGTGTATGGACCTACAAACAAGACATGGCATAGTGGTGGAAGTGTTTGGATTTATAAGAATAGGCTACTGGCTGGTGAGTGCCTACACACACACTCTCTCATAGCACAGGTGCAGCAGCCACCCTGCAGTGACAGTACAATGGCACTACTGATGAGGGCACGCTCAGGGGTATCTTTTGTGAAATGCTGGGTGTGTGCTGTAAATCCACACCTTATTTCAGCTTACAGCAACTTATTTCGTAGTCATGCCTTCATATCTTTCTATCAAATAGAATTCTTTTTGGTAAAAGAACAACCCAAACCTTCTCTTTAATGTAATTGTGATGGACACACAGAGAGTACATGCAGAAAACAAGTGTTCCAATTTTGTTGGATTATATAAATCTACATTAGTTCTAGTTATCCCTGGATTCACCAGGACTAACTGGATGGTTCATGTGGCTTCCTGGGTTCTGCACACCGGGAAGGTACCTCTGAGAATCTGTGCTTCGGTCAGATTTCCTGAGAATGGGACCAGAAGCATTTGGGTATGTGCTGCTATTGTTATGAGCACATCTGAAATGTATGTGGACCTGAGGCATCCTCACAACAGGCTGGTGTAGGTTTTGGTGAGAAGCTTGATTTTTATTTTTAGTGCCTCTGAATAAAAAAAACGCTGACCTTCAAACTGCTTGCAGTGACTATGCACACATTGTAGGGTTGGTCTGCATGTGCAGAGTGGCCATTGTCAAGGCTTTCTAAATACACGATAGCCCCATTGAAGCAGCAGTTACCAAAACCCAGAAAACACAGAGAAACGGGCAAACAAAGTACCTACAGGGGAAGAAGAGGGTCTGTGTGGGCAGAAAGACTCAGAAGTTTGGTGACTAATTCTTGACTGCTGGATAATTTGGATGTTTTAGTACATAAAGCACTACAATTACTTTAAAGATTCAGATGTTTGGCCTATTCATTACTTTCTCAAAGCCAAACTTCAACTTTGTACCAAGGGACAGAAACCAGGGGAGGCTTTTGATACTGTCCTTTTTCCTTTATGTAATTTCTGTTTCAGCTGAAGACAGTATTTGTGACCTAAGATTTTTGATTAAACCTGTACTTTCCCATTTCTGATTATTTGTGATGTGATACTACAGGAATATTACCATGCCTTCTTGACTGGTCCTCCAGTTGGTAGACCCAGCTAGGAATGGGATGGTTAAAAGTGTTAGAGACCAACTGGAGAAGAAATTTTTTCTCTTTGGGTAATTGCAGTTGTTTAAGAAGAAGCCAGAGAACCACCATCTTACATGAAACAGGAGGGGTGGGAAAAAGAGGAATTATATTGTGAAGTTTGATTTCAGAAATGTTCCTGTATTTTCTGAGACTAGAAGCTGTGGGAGCATGTGACTGGACTGAATATGGGCCTTAAGAAGCCAGGTCTACCCATTACTTTTATTACTTACGTATTTTGACTACACAGAATTGCTTTTCCTTTTTTCCCTGTTTGTTTGTGTTACACTTGTTCAGCCTGCCTTCAGTGTGTATATTTACTGCCATGCATTCAAGGTGATCTCTTCCTAGTAATTGCTCTACTGTCAGTTTCTAAGAATATTCCGCCTATCCAAATTGTTTGCAATAATAAGAACAGAGAGCAAATGCATAAAATGAGAACACAGATTAGGTGGATTTGTTTTTAAAATTAAATGAGTGGAAAATATTTACAGGATTCATTGTTCTCTAGCTGTAAAAGCTGCTGCTGAATTCCTGTTTGTCTTCATCTTCTATAAACATTTATTTCTGGGAGCCTTCAAGGAATGTTTTTCTTTAATGTGCATTTCAAATGCCAGTGTCTTCTGCTTAATGACCTGCTGGAGGCCAAGTTACACTCTCTCCTTATTCTAATCATCATGTTTGGGAGTATTCTGATACAAGGGTGTGCAAGTCAGCCAGTGTCAGTAATCTTGTCCCATGCTTTGACCATTTGGAGCTCATCCTCAAAGTGCTTTGGGAAAATGTACTTTGCTCACTAGGAACTTAATTTGGCCTATTTAAAGCTATAACTGTCCTTGCTTGTGCAGTCTGAAATGCCATGGCTGCATTATCAGCACTTCAGAAATATAGGTTTAATCCTCCCTCGGAGTTGGAGCCAAAATGATTCCTTGGTGTCAAACCTATCATTTTCAATGGTAGTGGTAGTTTTGATACATTGATGATGTTCTGAAGGGAAATATTTATAAGGGAGAGATCAATATATTTTATTGGGCCACCAGCTGGGAAAAATTACTTTAAGAAAGAGAAGTGCTGCTTCAGCCTCTGAAAGTTTGTTACAGCAGTGGACTGGTTGAAAAAAATGAAAATATTGCTCCTCTCTAAAAACCCATTTGTGTCATGCTTTGAAAAAGGTTAGTGACTTTTTCTTCTGAGGACATTATAATCTGTTGCTCTGCTCAAATAATTGCTCTAACTGAAAGTGGAGCTTGTCTGAAATAATCGTATTAAGAGGGGAGAATGTTTTTACCTCTACATGGATTCAAATGAAGTATCGGAGTTGTCATGAATGTTTCATTAGCATCATGTTCCCTAAATTTGTGTCTGATTCAGTTATTTGGTTGCTGTTTCAAGATGCTTTTCAGAAGATGCCTGAAAGAACTTGAAGAAAAGTAGTGTGCTGTGTGCTGTGGGAGTCCAGAGGGGAGAACAGAGATCCTACTTCATTCTTCTCTTTCACTTGCACAGCGATCTGCATTCTAAGCTGTGGCATGAGGGCTGTTCATTTTTAGGGAGTTATTGCTGTGTTTCCACAGTCTGTGTGAGCAGTGCTACTTTGGAGTTAGGTGCTAGTCAGGTGCAAAGAAAGAGAGACAAGCCAGTTTTCCTGTTGCAGAAATCCTATTGGGCTGCAGCTCTTTCTCTCTTCTCATCTCATTCACCTCACGTTGCTGCTGTAGCTGGAAGAATAAAGCACCCTTCAGCTGCATCTCTCTGCTGCCCCCTCCAAAAAAAAGGATTGGAAAGATAATGCTGGACTTTCCTGCCAAGATTAGTGAATAGTGTGTTCTGAAAGATGGTTAGGACCAAAGCGAATGGGAAACTTGCAGGTAAATATTGGTTAGACACTCATCACTTGGTACCAGAATACAATTGAATACTGGACTTACTATCTAAACTCCTCCAGTGCAAATCTCTGACTGTGCTGAAATGTGATGTTTGGGGTGGATTAATGATTCCCTCTGTTAGAAGTTTCTAAATTAAAAATAGGAGCAACCTTTCTATTATCAGGAAACCAGGAAATACAGGCTAATTGCCAGAACTATTTCAAAAGGAAGAATTTGATTGCCCATCACTCTAATAGCTCTAATTGTTTTAAATAATTTCAAAATCTGTCTTAATTGCTTTCTAAACTTTTTAAGTTACTGTATTTATTAATTTAGTCATCTTCTATATAATATAATTCAAAATATAATTCAAAATAAGGGGATTAAAGAAGCTGATAGAAACAATGGAGGACCTCAGTCTCCTTGTAAGGCTTGCTTTGAAAATATCTAATAATTAAAGATGAGTGAGTGACTTGTAATTGCTCATTTATGATGCCTCTTCTGGATCTGCTTTTTCCTGTGAAGCTTCATTTGGACCTAAACGAATTAGATGACTAATTAAAGGAAGGTCTTTGATTTGAGATCAGGAAAGCACGTTTGCATGGAGGCTACACCCTCTTCTTTATCTGACAGCATCCTTGAATATTAGCAGCATGTAATAATTAGGTGTGTCAAGTTATGAGTTTGATTCATCTTTTTTAAATGGTCCCAGAGGAAAGGGTGGAGAATGACTATTCTCCAGAGGAGGCTGAAGACAGCAAGATGCATAATGTATCCTCAATTCCTGGTTCTTCCTCAGAATACATAACTGCTAATATTTAAGTTCTGGAGTTCTGTGGTATCCCTGAAGTGCAGACACAAAATAAAAGTCAGTATTCTGAGCAGAAAGACAGCATGTGCATGAAAGTAATGTTAGCTGTGTTGGGGAAGTAGTCCCAAATCAGTTCATTTTATAAAGGTAAAAACAAAATCTTTGGCATGCCAGTCATTGCAGCACTTGTGTCCCTTACACGTGTTTTATACGGTTTACTGTGTGTTTCAGCAAGTGTAAAACACTAGTCCCTCCAGAGGGGCCTGATAACAGTAATGCATGCACTTTTGAATATGGAGCTCCAAACACCACAAGCTTTATGAATTATTTGTTCTAGGGAGGGATTTTCCAGAGTTGCTAACTACTGTTGATCCAGCATTGAATTCATGATTGAAGCTAACAATGTTTTTAGCTCTGATTTTGGATGGCAATCCACCTATGTGTGGGTGCAAGTGCATCCTGTAAAGAAATTGCAGTTAATTATTAAGTGTTAATTATATATACATATATGAAATTTATAATTAACTTTATTATAAATAAAGTTAATTATAAAATACAAAGTCATGTCCATGGTTCTCTAGATTGTGAATAGCATCCAGAAGTGGCTAACCTTTCTTAGGATATTTTAGCAACTTTTTGGTACATGTCAAATGGACAGCCCTAGCACAAAACTTTGTCTGGAGTCCTGTGGTTGGGCCAGCCCTTCACGGTGGTCTTCATACACCTGATGTGATGTCAGCAGTTCTGGTACTACAGAAAGAGTAGGAGCTGCAAGTGTGTGGGAGGGATGATGGCATGCTTTTACAAGGACTCTGATGGTAGAAATAGACACCCCAACCCACATGTTTCCCTTGAAGGAAAATTACTTTTTTAATGTTTTTGGTTTTGTTTTTTTTAATGAAAACATCCACAATCTCATCATAATTTAATAAATAAATAAGTAAAACCTTTAAAAACTTCATGACTGGAAGAAGATGGTTACACATGGAAAAAATTCAGATACTTTTACTGATGTTTTGAATCTGTAACAGCTGTAAAATGAGCAAATGGTGTAGGACGAAGCCATGTGTCTAGGGTATCTGAACTGTTGCCATTAAATGAGAAGATCAGACCCCAGAAGTGAAGCTAAGTCCATCGATACCCTCGACATGAGGTCAGGGTTCAGTCTTCAGATAATTCAGTGTGATGATAAGGCGTAGGCACTACTTCTCAGACATAAAGCAGAGACAGAGCAACTTCTAGCAAGTTTCTTCTGGCTCCCAAAGCAAAACTATCAAATTCTTTATCTTATTTTTAAAATGTAAACCTCAAACACAGTAAGGGAACTCTGAAAGCTGGCATAGAAATAATTGTCAAGAAGCTTTGTCAGTATTAAGGCCATTTGTACTGAGAAGGTGGTACTAAATGAAAATTGCAATTCTAATGTTGATTGTGAAATGGAGGGAGGGGAAGATGGGACCCTTCGTCCCTTCCTTCGTCCTCTAACTTGTCTTAGAAGATTTCAGAACTTGTTCCACACCTGGCTGAGATGTTGTTGATGGAAAACTTGTGTTCCCAGTGCCAGGTAATGGGGTATGTCTGGGAACTCTGATCTAAGGAAGGCAAAAGCATCTCAGAAGGTATCCAGCTAAATATAGGCTATGTTGTGTTCTACACTTGTGATACTTTTGTTTTCAGTCTCCTAGCCTCACCCAAAATCTTCCTATATAAATTTTATTTTGTCTGGAAGATCACTTGGATTCTTGGAGTGATATCAACCACCTTCAGAGGCTGCAGATCTGGGGAAAAAAAAAAAAAAAGGATATATTCAGTCACACCTCTGGGGGGGCCATGGTCAGGTGAGCGTGGGAAATGCAAGACCTCTGAGGCAGTTTTGGATCACAGCAAAAAGGACAACGCTGGGGTAGACCAATAAGAAATACCTCTCCTGCAAGGGGCGGACAGGAGAGTGACCCCCCGTTGCTCTGGGGAAAACCCTAAGCTACCACCTGTGAGGGGCTTTGGACAAGGAAAGGAGTTCCAAATATTGGGTAAGTAGGGGAGGGACAGGAAAGTCCATGAAGATGAGGTAGGAAATACAACTTGGGATTTTACAGGGTGTTCTGTGATAATGAATGCCTTCTTTGAGGGCACTGCATGATCCTCATCTGATTTTGGCAAAAACACATCAGTGCAGGTTAGCGAGTAAATACTTTTTATGGTTGCTGTAGGTTCAGTTGGGTTTTGTCCTTCCTGAAAGAGAACAATCTGGACATGCAGCTATCAAGCTGTATTTCACAAAAAATACTTGTACATGTGTATATAGGCATAGGTGTAGTAAAAAGAATTTGATTCACATCCAAAAAAATAATATGTTTTGTTATGAACACTGTTTCTTTTTACTTTCCAGATGTAAGTTGTATATCCCAAGAATAACAGGAAAACTGGGTCCTCAAATTATCATTATGTGATCTTAAAATGACTATTTTCCTTTCCTAAATGCAATTGAACTGTTTTTTTTTTATCTGCAAATGAAACAGTTTTGTGTAATATCCACTCTCTCAAGCACAAATAAGTTATTGGAATACAGGTTGATTGTTATATTCCAGGGAGTCAGTCTTCATTTCTGATGTAAACTGATCTGAGAACAGTTGTCACCACAGTATAGCCCTGTCCTCCTTCCCCTGCACTGGCTGTATGTTCTTACCCTGTAGCTAGATGCTCGTAGCTGCTGAAGGCCAGACCAGAAAAACAATCAACAATTAATCAAGGTAATATCTAATTGTCCAGTTTGAGGTGACCTCCTCTGAGCTCAGCTTCATCTTTGTAAAAAACCAGTGGTTTAGAAATGCTTTCCCACTCTGATAACAGTATTTGCTACTGCACTAATGAAATTAATAATGAGATTTGATTATTTATACTTTTCTGTGGTATTTTTCTAAGATTAGAATAATGTGAGAAGGTTTCTCTTTAGAAGTCAGGTGTCTGGCATTGCCTCTTATGGCAGAACAACTCCTGAAATATATTTAATGCGTTATATAGCTTCTTTAACCAGGCTAGATGAACCATCAGATAATATTGATGGTTCTTGTTTACAGTTTCTCAAGTTCTGTGTTCTCACTTGCTATAATGAATGCTTGTATAATAAACAGCATTATACTTAGGTTAAAACTCACCACTGGAACTCATAGATCAGAAAAGAATGTACAAAAAGATACAGCTTTCTTGTAACAGACTGCAACTGCTTCTGGGCTAGGAGGTGGTTAATAACATGATATTAACTTTCATTCCTGCAGGCACTCCCATTCAAAGCAAGTGTGCTGCTTTGAAACAGAAAGTAGCTCTGTATTTTGGACACAGAGGAAGGTTGAAAAGGCTCCTAAATGCTGGATTGTATCCCGGGGGATGAAGAAAACATTGTGTACTTGGTGGCATAGACTCAATCACTCCTTCATCTCCTCGCTCTCCCCAAGCTGTTCACGTTCTCTCTCCAGCTCTCCAATCTGAGCCCAACCTAGACCTTGTCCCTTGCGCACCCTGGTTGATTTGTCATCTCCTCTGCTCTCTTTAAGAATCTTCTACCAGTCTGCTCCAGGCAATCCCAGATGCCCCCCTTGAGCTCTCTATAAAAATCACTACCCAAGCTCTTTGAGCTTCCTACCTGTAAACCTCTCCTCCTCCTCAGACACTCCTCTCCTTTCTGGGCCTCTGCAGGTGTCATCCTTTCTCCCATCAACGCCCCAATATCTTTTTACCATTTTGTTTTTTTAGCTGGTTCCCTACTGCAGTCTGGATAGGAACTGTGAAATCTTTCCCTCCCTCTCAAGCATAATTTCTTACCACAGTCTCCCCCTCCATTCAAAGCTTTCCTGTTCCCTGCCTCTGTCTCACACTCTTTACCAGCCTTACCAGTACTCCTCAGATTTATCTCCCTCCTTGCTCATCCTAGACAATTCATCAATTTCTAAACCCTGATCTCCTCATCTAGCCAACCCCGATGACCAACTATGACTGCAACTCCTCACTATTAGATAATCGATTCATGCCAGACTCTAAATCTGTTTCCTCTCCCAATCTGTTGCTTCTACACAACTTTGTTCAGGTTAAATGGCACTCCTGGTGGTGGGCAGTGTCACTGAGGCCACCACAGACACTGGAGACCAGGCTTCCCCATTCCTATCTCCAGTGCTGTTTCCACCTGCCACTGCTAATGCCACTTCGGGCTGATGCAGGCTTTGCAATGCTGGAGCACAGAGTCTAAGAGCTGTTATGCTGAGATAAAGGCACCTCAGATGACTTTATGTGTAACATCCATTATTGCTTTTTATTGTTGGTGTTTTTAAGAGCTGTTATGTTGTTTTGCTCCCTTTGGTAGTGCTTATGGTTCCTATAAGCATAGCAATCCTGTCATCTAATGCAGACTGTACATACGCTATGGAGCTTCAAAAATAGACTACATTGGGTTCAAACATGCTGATGAAAAACTAGCTGGAGTTGTAAGTAGAAACCTTTGACACCTGTTTCAGAAAGATCAAGAGTTGCCTCACAATGGGCATAGCTTCTTATTTCCATGCTCATAACTCTAAGAGCATGGCACTTGACAGCTATCTCTGTAGGTAACCTGTGAGTGTGCTACTCAAGGAATTATCTGAAAACATAAAAAGCCTGTAGCAGTAACTCATAAGTCAAAATGCAGCCATGTTAAGCCTGCATGTGTAAAACTTACACTGCTTCTTGTTTACTTATTTTTGTTATATAGCATACCATTTCTTAAATAATACGCTCTCAGGTCATGTTTTTTTCTGCAGCTTTTTGGAGTGGGAGTTGTTGATCCTTATGGATTCCTTCCAACCTGAGATAGTCTATGATTCTATGAAATTGAAGAGCATATTTTAAGACTGAACACACGTGAATTCAGCTCTATAATAGCTCTGGCTTGGTTAATTTTTTATACTGTGTATGAAGTTTTAGGTAAGTCCCATACAAACCCAGTCATCAAAACACTGGAGAAGCTCTCTAACACAAGACACTATTTTTGTTTTGTGAATGAGTCTAATTTTAAAAACAAAATCATTAGGCTTTCTCTACCCTTAACACTTCAGTGGTATGGAAATTGTAGCTATAATTTGCCTGCACTTCTAGGAGTAATTTTTGAAGATGAAGAGAAAGAAATCAAGGTCAAAGACATATAGGATGCTAATAGAAAGTGGAGGAGAGTTGCAGAGGACTTGGAAAGATGAACATCTTTTATGAGAACTGTAGGAGAATTACAAAAAGGAAGCAGAAAGCTGGCAGTGAAGGGAAAGAAAGGTAAGATAACTAAGCATAAGAGTTCAGGTGCCTGTGTTGGAGGAAGGTTGGGAATGCCCCTGGGCTGAAGTCATTGCAAACTTTGGCAAGACAGGTTTTATGAAATGTGAGTGTTGCATTACATCTGAATGTCACCTAGCATGAGGTAGGATGTGGCCCAGTACCTTTTGTTTAGTAAGTGTAGAAATAACAGAAACAAGTTTGAGAAATCCTGCTTCTAGGGTAGCCAACTTTTCACAAACCTGGGGCTGCAGCACTGGAACCAGTGTGGGACTCCCGCTTACAAATCCTTTGCCTGCTCATCCATCACAGGGATTAAAGTGGATGGCTGTACCACTGCATGTGCTAGGGATTTTTTGGTCTCCTCCACTGCAACTGATTTTCAGCCACTGCAGTCATAGTCTTCAATGTAAATACATGACCAAGCTTAATAAAAATTTTTCTTGACATGGGAAAGGTCCGGTAGTAGGAATGTGCAAGGTAAACAATGGAAGAGAAACCACAGAATAAAACAAACAGACATAGAAATGATTTTTAAATTTTTACAATACTTTTTCTTCCATATTATAGCATAATTGATATTCCTTATCTGTGAATGTCTATTTGCAATTTTAAAGCCATTTAAATTTATCTGCTAGTTATAAGCATACTAGAATGAATAAAGAAAATGAAAAATAGATTTTTGCATAGATTTGACCATAGCATTCAGTTCTGAAGTAAAAAATTATCTTGGAAAAATTACTTGCTCTGTCCTTAAATGCCCTCTTTTTTTTTTTTTTTTTTTTTTTTTTTTTTTTTTTTTTTTTCCTTTTTTTTTTTTTTTTTACTTTTTTTTCAGTTTGGCAGGTTGGCAGACACAATTATAAGTATGCTCATGCCAGAACTTGATTAGTGCCAGATATTTAATTTCATTGCATGAGGAAAAATATTCAAGATATTAATGATGGACAGAGAGGCTGAGAATGCAGTTCATGATTTTGACTGAGGATCATTTACCTGGAAACAGTTAATTAAAGGACTTATTGGCTTTTTCATCATCAGGTCTCTTTAACCAAGATTAAGTATTTTCTGTAAGTTAGATGCTTCAACTTAATCTAAAATTTTGGGTTTGATGCTAAGTTATTTGGTCAAACTGCAGCTGCACAAATCAGAAAAGAAAATAAATAATAATTCTCTCATATCTATGTAAAATTTTTCTCTGTTGTTACTTTGATAGAGCTCTACACTTTCTTGAAGGTATTTCAGGGATATAAAGAATGTTCTCAGGCACTGAAATAATTAAAATTATCATCACCTGCAGTCTCAATTTGGAGGAGAAAGCAGAGTGAATAGCAGTCTCCAAACTATTAGTAAACTAGTGCCAGTGCCATTGCTTCTTTCTCCACCAGGGACAAATTACCTAAATGTTTTGCTTGTTCTCCTTTCCTGAGTTATTAGGGGAGTCTTTAATCTTATCTTTCTGGAGCAGGTCCAGGTCTGCAAATGGAAAATACATCTATTAGATTCTGATATTTATGTTGAGAAAGCTTTTCTATAGGCCAGGTGATCTAAATACACCTACTCTAGTGAGAAAAGAGGCTGTTTACTGTGAGTTGAGGACATGAAAACTGCAGCCCTTCACCTGCCCCTCTCACCTGCAATGTGTGCTATATACTGCCCATTAGTTTGTACTCTCTCAGCTTTCTCAATTTTCCAAAATAAGGCCTATTCTTTGGGCATTCCAAGCATGCAGTCCTTAATTGGTCAGCATTGCAGATACCTGCAGTTCTGGGTATTACACAGCTTTAAAACCTGGCATTGGTTTGTTGTTGTTCCCAAAGCTATTTCTTGCAAAGGCTGTTTTATCCAGAGCCATCTCTCTGGATATTGGTTTGTTTTTGGCCACAAAGGAGGAAGCCTCAGCTCTTCCCTGAGAAGTCAGAGGTTGGTGAGCTGGTGTTGCTGACACACCTTTTGATCACTGGCCCAAGAATCAGGGTAGCTGGGACCTATTCTGTGCCAGCTAGTACCTGCACATGTTTGGCCTAGGCACAATACCTGTGAACTTTGCAGGGCGTGTTATTCATTTACTTGGACTCACTCTTTCCACAGTGCGTAGTCTTCCCAGAACTAGGTGGGGTGCTGTATTGTCTGACTTTCCTTTCATTGTAGGAATGTGATGCTGCTCGTTTCTTTAATATTCAGAGAAGCATGTGGCTGGTGCTAAAAATAGTAATGAGTAATCAAGACTTTAGAGCCAAAGAAAACAAGAAGAGAATCTGGGAACCCTGAGTATGTAAGTCTTCATATTTGGCTGGTGTTTGCTTGGCCTTTAAATTTGGATTTTTTATTTGCAATCAAATAAAACTTTGATAGACAGGCTTGCAGCTAAGCTGACTTCATCTCAAAGGCTAACAAGCTTTTCAAACAAAACACTCTTTAAAGTTAGATCATAAAGCTATTTTCTGTGGTACTGCTCAGAAATGAAGTGATGTTAGATGTTCAAGAGAGACTTAGCCTGCAGAACTTGACATTAACAGAGGCCAAAAAACCACAGGCTTCTCAGCTTCTTTGTCTGTCTTTATCTGTGGTTTATTGCCATCCCAGTGGAGACATTTGGTCATTCAGATACTGCAAAATAGAAGTAGAACTGAGGTAAAGAATTCTCACACTCCTTTTTCATGTTCTTTTCCCATTCTTTGAAATGGGGAATTAACATCACTCTTCTATTGGAGCTGTATTTCAGCTCCGTCTGCTTGGCTACAAGGCTATTAGCACAAGGGTAAAACACAAGAGCAAATGAATTGTTCTTAGTAAAGAACAAGCACGAGTGTTATAAATTATGGAGAAAATTCATTATCTATGTTTGGTGAAAAGCTTAACAAGCGAATACCAAGGCTGTTGAGCCACAGAAAAGGAATTTTGTACCGAAGTGCAAGCAAATGTACAGAGCCTAGATTTTGGTATTTAATGCCACCAAAGCCTCAGAGGTTATGTTGCTCGGGAAACAGCTGCCAGGTATGACTCTGGAGCCCTGTTGTCCATGCAACACAGGTCTGGAGAGCTGTGTCTCACAGCCTGCAATCCCACCCATGCTTCTCCTCTTACAAGGCTAGTCTCTATTTTTTAAAAATGTTTTAATGGAACTCTACCATATTATTCTATATGCATATTATTGTTATTATACTGCTTTATTATATATTTTAATTATACTCAGAGACTTGAAGACTGTTGGTGATCTACCCTGAAAAGCGGGATGTTGTGATTCCTCGTGCGTGCCTGTGACTTGTCTGTTTTGGCCAGAAGATGAGTATTTGTCACAGCAAAATGAAGCCCTTGGTAATGTCAAAAACAGTCTCATTAGATGTCTGTGGAATCTGGGCTTCTAATTCACAGAGGACAGGTCCACATCAGCCATGAATGATGGCACAAGAAAGACTTGAATTAGTGCCAACCCAAGCTCATCTGTTCATAAACAGTGCCTTTGCACAGAGTTGTGTGTTTGGAGCCCAAATCAAGGTCGTTGCACTAGAGAAATGCTGCATCTGTCACGTATGACTTGGTAGCTGAGACATAGCTTGGCACTGATGTGACAGCATCACCAATCGCTCTGAATTCTGCTCGCTTAGATGTATCTGTGCTCTGGGTGCTCCAAGTTTGTGGAGGCCAGTGTAAGAAAGGAGCATGAGACATAGTGCTGTTCAACAGCTGGTAAAACCATCTATTTAAAGTCTTAATGCTACTTCTGGAATAACTAAAACTACTTTAGAATGCATATTGAATTTTGAGAGTAGTTAAAATAAGCATAAAAGAAGTTTGCAACATACACATAGATCTGGTGCAAGCTTTTAGCTCCTTAAAAGCTGATGGTTCTTTTAGAGATGCCAGAAATGAACTACAGAAAATTTGACCTAGAAACTTGAGCTAGGGCAGATGGTGAAGCTGGACTACTTTTTACATTGAACAGGAATCTGTTATGCTTTTAGTCTGTTACACTTTTTTTTTTTTTTTAAACCTAAACATTTTCACTACTAGAGAAAGATGAAAATAGTGGAGTTAGACAAGAAACTCATATTTTAGGCTGTCTCTATTTTAATTCTAGTCTTCCTTTTACTTGGTTGAGGCTTGACTTGGTTTTGGATCTTAACTGTATAGAACTGTAATCCCCTGATTACTTAAAAGGAGAAGTAACATTCCTTAAAAATGAAATATCTAATTTGTCCTTTTTTTTTTTTGGCTTGTAATCATAGAAAGTTGACTTGTAATCTTCCCCATTCCTTGCTTGCTATTTGTCACTAGAGGCAAAGTTGAGGTTTCTGTACAATCAACAGTTAGACATAAATTAGATTTCCTGAGTATTTGTTTAGCATGTTTAAATATCCCACGACACTTCTTTCCCGAACTGCATAATTCAGAAGTCAACATCCAGTCTTTCTTCACTCTGGCCATATCTGCTGGTGTTTGCCAAACACTGTGCATCATCCCAGCCAACCTCTTAAAGAGAAATCGGTGTGGTACAATGCCCTGATGTGGCCCTAGTGCAAGGGCAGCTGGATGGTGTTGCTGGTGTAGGATGGCACTATGTCCAGACTAATTACAGTGCCCTCTCTGCAGCACTACTTAGGTGATGCTTGTTTGGTAGTAGATCAATAAACCTAAGTACTGACTCCATTGAACACGAAAATGTATCGCAGATCTGTGTAAAGGTCATTTTAGACTTTTACAATGCTCCGACCTTTACCTTTACCCAAGCTCAGACTGTGGTCCAGCCTACATCATAGCTGGAAACATAGGGGGTATTTTTTTCCCCCATTATCTTCTTCTTGAGGGATCATCCCCTAATGTTCGTAGTGTTGTTATTGTCCTGTGTTCTGGCCTTACCCCACTGCCTTTGCCCAGGGAGCCCCATCTTGCCAAGCAGAGGACTGACCACTGCTGTGTCAAGTCCTTCAACCTAGTCTGGTGGACAGGAAAGATACTTATCACTGCCTTTTAGGAGCCCAGGATACCAAAGTTATTGTCCTGATGTAACCCATCAGTCAGCAAGGGTCACAGTGTACTGGTTTAGTTCAGAAAATGAGTTTAGGGAAAGAATTCAAATAAGCATGTTTGTAAACTGTCTCTTCAATTAGCAGATTAAAAAAGCTGGTTTTGCAGGAATACTGTGGTATGTTGTTACCTTCTGAACCCCTTCTGGAAGAGCTGGTCTCTTTCCATTGATTGTGATGGACTGGAAACTAAAAATAAGGGATTTACAGAACAGCAGCATTTTTCTAAACAGGGAAAGTTAAGGTCAGCACCAGCACTTTCTTGTTGGTCTATATCACTAGAAATACCAGCTTTTAGTAATGCCATTAATCTCTACAAATCTCCAAGTTGTTTGATGATACCGCATCTATAAGCACTTTTTACCTCTTCTTGGCAATTGCTTGCTATTTTTGTAAACAGTCACTGTTAGATCTAATTAGGTTTAAACATCATCTGAGTCATACGAATGTAAGAGTAGTAGTCTATAAAAAAGGGAATTTTAATGTGAATTAATTCTCAAAGAAAGGTGTAATTGTCCTATAGCTTGCTTTTGTATCTGGAATATATGGCAAACAGCAGCATGAATGTGGTGTTTCCATAGGACCATCTCTTAAACATGTTGTCCTCAGATTACTCCTATGATTCAGTAGAAGAAACATGTTTAAGGAAATGTTAAAAATTGAAAACTGCTTTGTGCATCTGTTTATTTTGGGGTTTTTTACACATAGTAAGCCTTGCACTTAACCACATTCTTCACGTAGTACTGTCATTGTTGTGTATACCCATAGTTTTTTTCTTTCTTCCTTGCCTTCTTTGAATTTCTAACTTTTAAACTTTAATTTATTATGACCTTTATGCTTTGTTTGCCCACAAGTGATTTAAAAAAAAAAAGCTTTTCTGTGACTTGCTGTTATTAGGATGCAGAATTTCTCTCACGTGTGTCCTCAGTACTCAGTATCCTCCAGGAGTGATACACATCTGACGTGGGTAACGATTTTATGACCTAAGGTGAATAAAAAAATATACATTTTAATTTTTCACGTTTCCTTTATAGTCTTACTGTCCAGAGAATTGGTATTTGGTGTTAAACACATAAAATTTGATATGCTAATTACTACTGAAATTTTTGATCACTTCTCATTGTATGAAGGGCAACTGGATTAGCTAAATGAGGTGCATCTTCAGGCCCCTGCTGGACAGCTGCCTTCGTTCCAAAGCCACTTCTGCTGTGGAGTTGCTCAGGTTATCTACTCCTGATCTTTTCAAGTGAAAATGATCTCAAGTAGCTCTTGACCCAGCAGTTGCTCTTCAAATGACCCTGTCCATAGACGTTTGCATGGAATAGCCATGGTTAGAGGAGGATGTACAGTCAGGCCTTACTGGGAGTTACTCATGAACTAAATTTTTGGGCTCACATCCAACAAATCTTTCCTCTTTTTTGAACCTTTCCTACAGAAATTTTATTGTTACAAAAATGCATGAACCACAGAGTTTTAACAAATCAGCATTCCATAAGTGGAAGGTCCCATAGACCTACCTCCATCTCTAACCTCCTTTCCTGACTCCTTGGGGTTTTAGGGAATACTTCAAAAAGGCAGCGTGAGTGATCTGCTTCCATTTTCTTGAAGCACTCAAATGACCTTGAATGTATGGCCAGTGAGACACCGCAGTATTATGTTGTTCCATCAAGCTGCGATGAGCGTCTTGACATTCCAAGTTCCTGATTACCTTTATGTACACTAGTGCTGAATACAAGCCCATGTTTACTGTGCTGGCCTTCTACAAAATACAAGCAATAAATTACACAAGATATTTAAAATCAAATGTAAGAAAACCCAAGTTAATTGAAAGGACTTAAAGGTGAAGGGTTTTAGAATAGTTTCGTCCTTCTCCAGGGTTCCTGAGATCTCCCATACTGGTTCTCCTACTCAGTGATTTCTGTATCAGGCAAGGCTCAAGTTGTATTGGCAAGCCTGACCAAGTTCCCAGAAAAGGTGGGAGGACATTCCTGTGAGGTTTTCCACCTTCTTGTTTTATATTCAAGGGTTATGGAGTGATTTCCTCCTCTTTGGAGGAGGAAAGGCCTCTGTCTTGGCCTTTTCATTTGAGAGTGGGCATAGGAGAGACCTATTCCTGCAAGTTTAGCGGCCGTCCTGAGCTGTCTCTGTTTGCTTGTGACTTTGGTTGACAGCAGTGTTCTGAAGTGAGCAGGCACCTTTCAGAGTTTTGAGCTGTGTGACTTGGCACAAGATGAAGGCTGTACCCGGAGAAGGCCGTGCCAGCTGCTCAGCGTGACACACTGAGTAAAATTTCTCTGCTGTCAGGTAGGAAAGTATTATTTACTGTAATGACTAAAAGCGTCCCCCATTTTGTTTCTCAGGCATTTTTCACACACTGCTTTGTAGGCAATTGCATTTGGTGAATACCAGCAAGTGCCATGCTGCACGTGCAATCCTAGATACAGTGGGCTCTTATTGTGTGATGTAATGGCAAGGTGATGGTATGCTCTGTAAGGCAGTTCTTACCTTCAAGATCTACCTAAAGAAGGGGAATTTAAGAAAGGACTTTTTTTAAAGTGTTGCCATGATCAAAAGCCTACAGCCACAGATGGCTCATGAGGTAAAACTGCACAAATTCTCCATGCAACCTTTTCCGGCCATGAAAATGATAGGTGTGTGTTTTGTCTTTGAATAGCTGCTAATTTGTCTTTGCTTATACTCCTCACACAGGAGGATCTATTCCATGATGGGCTTTAAGTAAGTGGATTTGTTAAACATTGTTCAAATAGTCTCTTCCTTTCTTTACTACTGAAAGAAATTTGGTGATGTGGGTATCTGTGTGTCATGTTGATCACCAGGTTAATGGTGCATCTTTGAGAGGATTAAAAAAAGACTTCCAGGGGGAGAACATAGGGCAGCAATTAGGGTCAGAGTTGTGGGAATATATGGAGCTACAGTGCACTGGGAAGGCTGGTCACTTCAGAGAAGAAATTCTGAGATAATGGGCAGAGAATTGTGGTTCAGATGGCTTAAATGGCTGCCAGCCCAGGAGGCAGACAACACAACTGGAAATATCAGTTGTGTTATAAGTGTAACATGTTATCCATCTAAGAAGGGAGAAAGCAGTGACCAGAACAATGCAGGTATGTTGTAGTGTGCAAGGCCTCAGAAAAAATTTTAATGCAACATTTATTAACATATGGAGGTTGATAAAACCTATATAAGTCAGGTGCAGGTAAGATGTGCAAACCCACAAATATATTTTATTTTTTGAATAAAAACATAAACTTTGAATAAAACATTTGTTTTCTAGGCCTGCTGAATTCTTTATCTATGCTCCTGTGAAACTGTGACTATATTCTGAGAAAGAAGTAATACCTAAATCTGGAGAAGTGTTAGTGTGAAAAGTGTGACTCTGGTGAAGAGCTGTCTGACAGACATGTATCGGTCAGTTGGTATTGGTTCAGAGTATCATACAAAAAAACTGCATGAGGACTGCAATACTAAAAATCAGTGTAAACATATATAAAATACAGAATGGGTGGATGGCAAGAATATTAGCAGTCAATCATTATTTGTGTTAGCCAGAGAAGTAAGTCTAGAGAGAATAGCTGATCTAGCCAATTGTGGCTCCCTGCTCTTTTGTAGGGTGGAAGGAGCCATCTTCCAATGCTAGAAACTCTGTTGTAGCTCCTTGAATCTCAGGCCAAGGCTAAAATGCCTTTACTGAAGCTTATTCTGCCTGCTGGAGTTAACATTGTGGCAGAAATGGCCTTAGCATCAAGCCTACCCTAATTCAGAACAGAAAAAATAAAGATAAGATGGAGGTTATCTCACAAAACATATCTTGCAATTCCTGCAAACCAAAGCCCACAAAAAAACCTATGCATTTTCTTATCTGTGAATAGTTTTACTGTATCACTAGGATCTACGGACTAGACAAAGCATCAGCAAGTTACACCCTGAACCTCCAGGCCTGTGAACTTTCATTCCTTCTGGCCAGTTGTAAACCTTAGGAGAGGATGAGATCTCCACATCTCACCCTGTTCATCAGAGCTGGTGCATGTTTCTGCATATTACAGCACAGCTGGATTTGCTAGTGGCTGAGGGTGAGGACTAGCTCCTAGATTAACAGCAGAGAGAACCTCAGCCTCGTTCCCCTTCCCTCACTCTGCATATCTGTCCTTGCAAACCACAGCCTAGCTGTCAGATGTGCGATTTATGGGGTTAGTGCCGCTGCTGTGCCATTCCCCAGCCTGCCAACAGTTTGTTCCCAGAGGGTGGTCCACTTTTGTGGGCACTGGCATTTTATGCTGGGATGGCTGAAACTCTGACGTACTGGGTTGCTCCTGCATCCCACAGGGCAGCCACCCGCTGCACCTGAAGCGGTGTGAGCCTCATGGCTGCTCCCACCTGCAGGGAATTCTCCTCTCCTGGTAGTGCCAGAGAGCTGCAGGCTGCTCAGGCTGCCCTGGGAGTGGGATGCAGCATGGGCAGAAAGAGGAGGAAGGGGTTTGATGGGGGAATGCTCTGCACTGATGGTGATCTGGGAGGTCCAGCTCAAAGCAAAGTGTCCCACAAGGGTTGTGGCAAGGGCAGGAAGGTTTCCAGTGTTTTCTTGAAGCTTGTATAAATCCAAATATTGTTTTGAATGGTGGCAGCACCAGCTGGGGTGCTTCAGGCAGCCTGACCTGGTGACCAAGGGGCCACCGGGAGTCAGAGGAATCTGCTCCCCTGGTAGAGGTGGTATGTTGCTGCCACCTGACTGACAGGTGGCACATTTTGAAGAATTCAGCAAGAAGTTCTTCACTTTTTCAAATTAGCCAACTCAGTGTTCCTGTGCTTACTGGATAAAACTGCCACTAAACCAATTCTTACAGGAAAGTATTTCAAGGAGAGAAAGTTCTCAAAAACGGTTGTTGAAATTGGGCATCTCCATGTCCTGCGCTTCAAAGAACAATTTTAATCTCAGGACCACCTGACAGAGGAAAGTTGAAAACAAAGATTGCAGACTCGAGATGTGTCAGTATCTCATGTATGCTGTCGTATCTATCCCAGGCTATATTAACTTGTCCTTTACAAGGAATTGCTCTTAACCATTTCTTTCTCAAAGCTCTGCAACAGATTCATTCCCTTTAATGTGAAACACACTATGCAAACATCAGATATTATTATACTATTATCAGGCATAATAAGCCTCATGTATTTTGTTTACAGATTACTCTAAAGGTGCTGGAAACTGTTCTATATGCCCCCTGAACAGATCATGCTGATTTTGCATTAATACCATTTATGGTCTGCTTTAATTTTCAAAATGCAAAACCAGCAGTTGAATCTGCCACACAGTAAATCTCCACCTTTTGGAAATGGTGGGACTAAGAACAAGAGTCAGTGAATTTCCAGAGGAAATATCAGTAAGTCAGTCAGTAGAAGGCACAATAACATGTTTGATTTAACAAATAGAAGGCTTGTACAAGCTATTTCTGCTTCCTCATGCTACCCTTTGGTTTGCTGTCTTCATCTCTGTAACATCCACCTACCTAAGAGTGCTTCAGCTTTGCAGGCAAGTGCATGATGTATCACAAACAGGAAAGACAAATTGCAACTGGTAACAACATTTATATGGACTAGTTCTATGAGTTAAAGGGGAGGGAGTTGTACTGAGCCTTGCACACTTGTTTGGTGTATGCAATCATAGAGTAAACTCTACTGGAAACCTTGTCAGTTTGCTGTGTTCCCATTTACCCATTTTCCAGGGCTTGTACTTTGTGACACTATTTATTCATTCATGAGAAATAGGCGTGCACTCCCAAAGCACTCCATCTAGAAACTGATGCTCAGTTGCTGCCAGGACTTGGTGTACCTGTCCTGTGTATGTTTAGCATCCTTGCAGGAGCTGGGGCATGTCCAGGTCCCCGAGCACAGGTGGGCAGCTCCGTCCTGTCCACATCCCCATCACTGCTTGTCTTGGCAGGCTGTGGTTCACAGTGGGTGCCTCAGACAGGCTTTCATCCCACGCACAGTGGTCCCTGTTGTTCTTAGTGCACCTGGGCTGAAAAAAATCCTGGTTGTTATTCGTGATGCTAAGTTTTAGTGAAAAGAACAGCCGCAAGCATAGGACAATTAAATCTGATCTAGGACTTCAATCTGTGAAAAAGTCATACATAAGAATTGTTCTGAAATGTCTGCTTTGACTGCCTCTGAATATCACAAGCTCTATATTTCATTCCTCTTTTTTTGTATTTTTTTTTGCATTTTATTGCATTTTTCCAATAAAGAACTTCTATGGACTTTTTTGAAACTCACATAATAATGAAACAAAGTGCTCTGTGGCATGTGACACGTGCAAACTCTTGCTGTGACTGACAGGGGAGAGGGCTGGTAAGTCAAATCTTATTTCCTGCAACCAGTAGCAATTTATGAGGCCTGTGGAGACAGAGCTGATAAATAAATAGCAGACCAATCCAAGCACAGTGTGGGGATCAAGAACAGCACGTAACGAATTGTAAGTGGGCTATGTATAATTTATAGAAATTAGCATACAGCTACAGTTTTACAACTCTGAAAGTTTTGAGTTACACATCAGCTGTAACAGAGACACCTCTTTAAATCTTAATATATGCAAAATGACACTTGTTACCTTCAGGTTTTAAAAGAAAATGGCCTTCCAGTACAATTAAGAAGCAATTCTTCTCTTCTTGCTGAACTAATTTATGCTTGTTACTTAAACAAAGAAACAATTTTAAAGTAATGGAAGCTGTAGGTTTGTAATAGTGTAATTTTTATTGATAGTGCAGCAATTTTAATGAAAATGCATTAACTGATTATTAAGTCTGTGTTCCAGCAGTGTGAGAGAGATACTTAGCAACACTTAAAAGCAACAGCTTAATTAGGTCATATTATGCCAGAGGTTAATCAATTAATCTTTTTTATAGTGATAAAATTATGTTTTCCGGTTCAGAGAAATTGTTCATAATGCTTTTAAAAGTTAACAACATCCACTTTTTACAGCAAGAAGATGGTCTCTTCTATAGTGTTGCCTCTTTGGACTTGAGCAACCATCTGAAGTTTAGATCTATTTCCTTTAGGAAAAATAGTTAATGATAGAGTCGGAAATCCATAAACTATAACTCTGTATTTCAAAATAATGTTCAAATTCCTGTTTCATTAATTCAGCTTAAGAACAGGACAGAGAATATTTTATTATGACTTTCTGCTGGCATCTTTCTGCCATCACTGAGCCCAAAGGTTTGGATATTTATTCAATACCCTTGAGGTCTGCTTTGTGTACCCAGTATGAAAAGCTGTTACAGATTTCAGTACCTTAAGGGGGCTTATAAAAATGAGGCGGCGGAATTTTTCATAAGGGCAGGGTGCCACGACAAGAGGCAATGGTTTTAAACTGAAAGAGGACAGGTTTAGATTAGATGTTAGAAGAAATTTTTGCTGTGAAAATGGTGAGGCTGGAACAGGTTGGCCAGAGAAGCTGTGGATGGCACATCCATGGCAGTGTTTAAGGCCGGGTTGGATGGGGTTTTGAGCAACCTGATCTAGTGAGTGTTCCATCCCTGCCCATAGCAGTGAGGTTGGAACTAGATGATCTTTAAGGTCCCTTCCAACTCAAGCGGGTCTATGATTCTATGATTTTACTTGTGAAGAGAAACAACTCTGGTAAAAGCACATCACTTTCTGTTCTTTAAGGGGAACAGCCAATGAAAACCCTGCACAACAGGGCTGTGAGGAAATGTTTTCTGTCTTGCGTTCTTCTTCAGGTTTACCTTGGATGTATTTCAATCTTACTTTATAAAAGCAAATATTGGTCTTCATACTCCCTTAATTATCTCTTATAAAGCCAAAAATATTTGTATAAAAAGATGAAGTGTAAACACTTAAAAAGTAGCTACTGCCTGCCTTGGACTGTATGATGCCTTATATATGCACATGTAAGTTCTTCTGAGTCAATAGGAACTGTAATTGTGTGTCTATAGCAGATTTCAGTTTTGAATAGTTTAAAAGAAGCTAAGTCTTCTTATTCTAGTGAAGTTACTCATTGTGTGCATCTTCAAGACAGGCAACTGAAGTCTATAGAATGTCCTGGGGATAGTATTATGTTTAAAACAAAAAAGCATTGCATTTCTTCATGTGAGACTTAAGGCTGAGGACTTATACTGAATTTATACTACAAGGAGAGTGGGGATGGTTCTTGCATCTCATGTTTCCAAGAATTGAATTCTCCAAAAGGATTCAGTTTTAACAGCGGACAGCAGGATAGGATCAAAACAATTTATGTGGCACAGGCATCACTGAGAGTAATTGCTGTGACAGAAGGAGAAAATTTTTCTGATGTTTGGCACACTCCTAATTGCAAGATCTCACAACTATGCAGCAAGACTAGTTTGCCTAATGCAGTAAGAAAATTACTGTAGTGCTCACATGGGAGAGGGCTGTCCTCACACCTGACTTGAAATCCTTTCCCGATTATCCTGGCAGGAACGGAATGGAACAGAATAGAATAGAATAGCATGTTGTTAAGGGCATTGTCCAAATGCCTCTTAAATACTCACAGGCCTGGGGCATCAACCACCTCTCTAGGAAGTCTGATCCAGGGTTTGACCACACTCTTGGTAAAGAAATGCTTCCTAATGTCCAGTCTAAACCTTCCTTGGTGGAGCTCTGAACCATTCCCATGAGTACTTTTGCTGGATCCCAGGGAGAAGGGATCAGCTCTCCCTCTCTGCTTCCCCTTCTAAGGAAGATGCAGAGAACAATGAAGTTACCCCTTAGCCTTCTTTTTTCCAAACCAGACAAGCCCAGAGTGCTCAGTGGCTCCTCACAGGACATTCCTTGCAGCTCTTCACCAGCTTTGTTGCTCTTTTTTGGACACATTCAAGGACCTTTGCTTATGAACTATTCATTAAGGAAAGTTATTGTATTTGTTATTTATTAAACACCAGATGGTTGGATTTTGCTGTTAATTTTGCAGGTCTAGTTTAATGATCTGTGCAGAATTAGTGTGTTGGACAATTAGTTGTGTGGAAAGTAAGTTCAAAGAAAATAAATTTGTTCTCTCACCTTGTAGCAACAGATCACCTTTAGATAACTGGCCGAGAGTTGTCCAGAAGTTGTTTCATGGATGCAGGCTCAGAAAGAAGATGCTGCCAAGCATTTTGCAACAATAAGTAATGAATGGTGCCATTGATGAAATAATTTGTAATTTTTCACCTGGAGTTTGAGGTGTGCAAAATATTATTTGGAATGTACATTTCCATAGAGAATTAGCACATATATTTATACGGCCTTTGAAAGAGTAGCATGTTTGTGGGAGGCTATTGATTTTGTCCTCATTTTATGTCACTGTCAGATCTGTCTTTTGGGCAGAAGTCATTTGGGCAGAAGACAAATAAGCACAGCTACGGCATCTGAGCGGCTGGTCCATAGGCAGTGTGCGGAGGCCAGTAGGCTTTGCAACACAGGTGCAGAAGGAGTGTACAGGTTGGAAAGGTGAGATGAAGCTTCTTTTCTTTGTAAACGTGCTCAGCTGGCTGCTGGTAATTATACTTGCTCGTCCTGTTACCAGCAACACCATGTCCAGAGTCAGCCAAGAGTTAACAAATTGTGTAGGAAGAAAACAATGGATTTCTTAAAATGCAGATAGCTTTTAACTGTATGTGAATAATAAAGGAGTCAACAATGCCTACTTTCCCAAAGCACTTGAATCAGTAACTTAAGGTTTGCATAAGAGTGTGAGTATTATTATTTATTTAAGAGCTCTCACATTTCCGTTTGCTTCTTCTCTTCCTCTTCCCCCATTACTTGTTTGTTGGGAAGATGCTATTTGCATTCATGACTACGTGTCCAAAGTGGGAGGCAACAGGAGGATGTGGAATATAAGATTGGTTATGAGAGTGAACAGGAGCAGGGAGGAGAGGGGTGTGGTGTGGGGGCAAGGTAAGGGAATAGACTATAAAAGTGTAGGAAAGGTTAGCAAGAGGGGAATAAGATTGGATTTCTTTTGTGATTAAAAATTTCTGATCCTAAAACATTACCAGGTCTTTGTTTAGGGGATTTTTTTTAACAGACATATCTTGAGCCTGTTAGTTACACATTTAACACAATCAATAAAAGTTTTGAACAGCTATGGTAAGAAACGTTTTAAAAATTTGTCTGGGATTTGGTGGTCAAAGCAAGTGATACAATTCACATTTTTAGTATTCTGGCTGAAATCAAATTCAGTCTACTGTTGGTGCTATTTTTTTCACATGTGCCATGTTTTAGTCTGTGCCTTTTTTCCTCTGGCCATCCTTTCCTGGGAGAGGGTTGGAAGTGCTTGGTGCCTGGCTGCAGGGCTGTGCAGAACTCCCCCTCCCTGCACCCACCACCTCCAGTGCCTGTAGTGCAGGCTCCAGATGAGCAGTCTCTTACACGTCAGTAAATGCTGAGAATGGGGTCTGGTGCATCTTAGTAGCAAAATATCAACTACATAGGAAGTCAAAATAAGATACTTCAGGAAGAATAAAAACAATTGTAATAAGTGACTTTAGTGGAAAACGTAGTTATCATCGTGTAAACAAAATAACCCCCTTAACTCATGTCCCAAGGACGCATTTGTACTGACAAAAACATCTGAGGCATGGTAGCAATGAGAATAAACTCATTCTGTGGTGAAGGTGCTGCTCAGTTATTATAAGACCAAACAAACACTTCTGTCTGAAACTGTTTGCCGTATTATTCCTCCATAAAAACTGTCTTTCCTGTATTAAAATTTTCCTTTTTGTATCTGAAAGCTCTTCCTGTAATTTTTCTCTTTGTGACTCCTTCACTTCTGGTTTTATTTTGCTCTCCCATTCCTGACACTGGCTCTTTTGAATGCTGTCTCTTTATGACTTTATTCATTACTCAGCTCTGGAAATACATTGACTACTGTAACTCCATTAATTTCTTTGCATATCATTTATGTGAGATGAAATGCACAGTATAGCAATACAAATAATTGTTCTGGCTGTAATTCCCATTGAAATCTGCACTGGCTTCTCTCTTTAATGATCAGGGCTCTGTGTTTTACATATCC
Source organism: Cephalopterus ornatus (assembly GCA_013396775.1). Taxonomy (NCBI): domain Eukaryota; kingdom Metazoa; phylum Chordata; class Aves; order Passeriformes; family Cotingidae; genus Cephalopterus; species Cephalopterus ornatus. The sequence continues at coordinate 275,151 of VZRE01012924.1, read as the reverse complement.
ATAAGAGGGAAGGCTGATTTATGCTCATGCTGTTCCCAAATGTAGACAACTAGACTTATTCAAGGTTTCTGAACAAGATGATATAGACAATGGTGTTTCCAAATGATGGAAACAATACCAGTTCTTTTTGGTAAAGAGCCATGTAGCTCTTTTCTAGATTCCCACCATCCTGAATGCACAGTAGGCGTTTAGCTGCGCTTTCTCTGGGTTTGTGGAATATTGAAAATTAAATTAAATTGTATGAGAGAGAATTTCTCTCCGATGTTAGCTGAGAGCCATGCTGTCTTTTGAAGCTGTGTCTACTACAAGAGCAAACCTCAACATGTATTATTGTCAATGAATATATATCTTGGGCTGCTCTGACACCTTTGCAGGATAGATGGCCATTTCTTTTACTTTTCTTTGATTATTTTTGTTTTGGTGGAGACTAAGGTGCACTTGGTTTACTGTACTGGGACCTGGGTCTTAGAGATGGATGGGGTTGATACCTGCACAACAAGCATCCCTTCTATGGGGGCGATCTACAAGGGAGCTTGTAGCCCAGCTCTCTGCTATGTAGATGTGTTTCTTGCCTGTGCTATAACTTCTTGCAACATATAACAGTGACAGGACAGAGTTCACCTCTCACAAAATTTGCACATGCTTGGAATTTTTTTCTAATTCTGTTTTTGAGATATTTTCTGTATTTGTACTTCCTGCTAAGTGCTAGACTCTCACACGTACTGTTGCAAATAGCTGCAGAGTAATCCAGCACCTTGTTAGATGAAATCAGGAATCTTGAATTTGCTTGCTTGCTTTATTTGACTAAGTGTTTCCTATCCAAGAATATTTTTTTAAATTAGGTCAGTTGGTCAAAGTAATCTCTAAAGGGGGAAGATAGAGCATTTGGTTATTCTTCCTTAGCAGGAACAGCATCTTTTGAATCTCCGCCAGATACAAGAAAAGCACTCTGGACTATCACCCTGCTGTCCTGCGAAGGATTTCAGCCTCTTCTCCTCTGATTCAGAATGAAGGGGAGGTTTCTAGGACAAATAACATCCACCTTCATCCCTCATGGCTAGCTCCTTACGGAGGCTCTTCCGGAGTGATTCTGCAGAATGTCCACCCTGGACTTCCAAATACAACCTGCCTTTGTATAAGTGACTGGTTTTTCTTTCATAAAGCTCTTCTTGGGAGTACAGTGGGTCTGATACAGAATTGTTCCCTTTCTAAAATATTTGCTTGGTCAGTGCGTAGGATTGTGCTTAGCAAATGGAATGAGCAGTGTTGGAATAAAAATGCTATGGAAGACGTCATCACGCTTTGGTTGAGCCATGATGGGGTACTTGAAATGTGCACATCTCATACCTTCCTACTGTCAGAGCTGGGTTTCACAAACAGTGACTCAGTAGAGAGTAAGCCACAGCTCAGAGAAATACAAGGATTCCCAGTTAAAAGATCCACCTAATTTCCTACATGTAGGGCATCAGTTAAACCTACGATTTTTATATGCAATGTTAAAGTACAGTTCTGTTAAGAAAATTTATCTTGTGAACCACCAAGGTAGACCTCGGGTCCATTTTCTATTGCTTATTTCCACTTCTGGACAGTTCTTCACTTCACACAGAAGAAAAATCAGTTTCCTTTCCATCCTTTCCACCTCTGTGCAAACTGCAGGCAGGGAGGGTGAGGCAAGGCTGGTGCTTTCATCCTTGGTCTACAACATGAGCCCTGCCCAGTACGGTGTGGGCACTGGGGTCAGCACCAGCAGTGTCACTGCAGACAGGAGGTGGTAGCTGGTTTCATTGCCAGGATGTGATGCTGCATGAGGGGCTGTGGAAGCTTTCATTGCCACCACTTATTAAACATTTCTGATGCCAACACAGAAGGGTGAGTTCTGACTCACTGCTCCAAAGGCTGGGTGTCTCCACAGGACTGAAAGGTGCAAAAGCAAGAGTTTTATTTTACTGAGTTACTAAGTCACTAAGCTGCTGGGAGATACGACTCCGTACAAGCAGACAAAGCAGATCTGCTGATTAGACAGATAGCTTACAGCTTATTTGCTCAGTATGAGTTGCCTGTTGAAACAGAAAAAATTCAAAAAATAATAAAGTACAGTACCTAATGCGGCCCCCCCCATCAGCTTCCCATTAAGCTCATTAGTACAACAGACAGCAATGCTGGTGGCTGCTTTGTCTAATCTATAATGGCACACTCTATTTATTGAGTAACATATCTACTTATCATCTAGTTGTCTTCATCACTGACATTCTGAATGTGATTATCAAAAGTGTCCTTACATCTTTAAATCTCATTTGGAAGGAGAGCCACAGCCAAAATGCTAATGAGCTTGCCTTAATTGTAAACATTGAGCACCGATAAGAATGAAACTCCATCCTCTGTCCTAAGACGTTCTTACGTGTTTCCTACTTACACTGCTTTTTATCTGATTCTCCTTCTAAGGCAGATTAATAGGCACCTGAACAGACAAATAACAGTACTACATCTCCTTCACACCCTTTTGACAGACTTTTGAGATTGCAAAATATTTTTGGAAAATTATTATTGGAAAAAAGATTACTGAATGATCAGGCGGACAGCAATTTTTCAGGCTGGAACAAACCGTTCTCCAGCACTCACATGAACACATTTGTAACTTGTACTTAAATGCTGATGGGACATTTTTTAGAATGTGATAAGTGTGAAATAGCCTGTAGTTTTATCAGTCCTGGTTGCTGCCCACTCCTGCTAAAAAAAGTTTTATTGTGATCATTAAGTTGCAGGTAGGCAGTGCCTCTGGACTGTAAAATAGGAATGTTAGTGTGCAGTGATGAAAGCAAACTTTGCTCAACACCTGTCTATATATATTGCAGGTTTCAGTGGCTGCCCAGTTGATCCGTTCACTCTGTTGTCTGGGAATAAAGACGTGGTAAGTAAGAACAACTAAGATTGAGTTTTCTTCTTCTTTAATTTGTTTAGCTTGCAAATCTAAAGTTCTGCTTTTGCAGCTTAAGGAATGGCAACAGAGAGCTAATGCAGGGAACTGTAGTGGCATATGAAATGTCATCCACATGTTAGCATTTTCACCTTTTCTTTCAACTGCATTTATATTTTAAGGAAGTGATAAAAAAGTCCTTCTGAAAACAAACTGTGCTTTTTTTTCTGCTAACAGCTAGGTTTATTTTTTTGGAACATGATAAAGAAAAAAAGCATTTTGTTAGCAGTTGCCAAAAAAAACCCAACCACCCAGAAATAAATGCCTAAATCAAAAGAAAGTATTATTTGAACTATTATTTGGATTGAAAAGAAGTGAGATTTTAGTCACAGTAATCAGTGGTATTGGATACTGGAAAATGTCTAGGATATTATTAATGAAACATTGGAAGGGAATAGGGTCAGTTTGTGTGTTAGCATAGATCTTGTGTAAAGCCTGTGTTCCTCACCACCTCCGTGTCAGTGTCAGGCTGTTCTTGATGGAAACATTTTCTTATGCTAATTTGGTTTGATACACGGAGGTAAAAGGAATACATTAGTCTAATGCCGTTTGCTCAACTAATGTGGCAGTAGGCAGAAATCAACTGGTTTCTCAGTAACTTTTGTTATCAGCTCTTCCTTTAGATCAGTAAGTCTTTTTAATGTCATTACTTTTTCCTCTCTCTATTCTTTACTATGTGTTTTGTCTTTGGGAAGTGGTAGATCTGTTCTATTTCCTTGTGGGGGGGGGTTATTAATTTTCTTGTTTTATTCTGAAAAAGTAATTGTTTTATTTAAACACCTAGGAGGCATTTCAAGTAGTTTGCTGATATTTCGTGGCTCTGGCTCCTCGGTGGTAGTTTCCAGTGCTTTTCTTGGTTGTGTATTCAAAAATTAATGTTTGGGATTTGTTCTCTCTCTGCACTTCCTTAGAAATTAGTTTTCTTCGCTAGTTTGTTTTATGTGATTTTTTTAGTTTTGCTATGTGTTAGATTCAGGCTTGTGAGCAATGAATTTCAGGAATCCATAGGGATAAACAGTGAGTACAATGCTCTTTTTTTGTAATTTTCACATCTCTCTTTTTTCTTTTACTACTACATGGGTTGAAAGTTTACATCCTGGCTAAGCCTGCTAACTTATTCTAAGAAAAAGCCCGAGGGAAGTGGCTGGTGCCAGAGAAAAGACAAGACTTGCTCCTAGTAAGGCTGAATCATTGAGGGTGTTTATTTAAGTTGTTACTGGTTCTGTTGCACCTGGGGCTTTGTGGCTGCCACAGAACAGGTTCTGGGGCAAAACTATCAGCTGATGTAAAACTACTGAATGAATTTCTGCTGGCTAAGGATCTTTCTTTTTCTGTCTCTACATAATGTGCTTCTTTGTTGGAAATTACATATTTTGAGGGGAAAAAGACAACATTTCTTCAAACTGTATACAAGAAAGCTTGGTATTTACTCCTATGAAGTATATATGGTAAATATTCATATTTACTAGTTCATGTAGTTGGATATCAGATTAGCTGATAAATCCCTTTTTAACATAAAAACTGTAGCTCTATGGTGAATGATAAGGAAGTGATGTATTTTTGTAGAACACTGGGAGAGAAGGAGGAGGGGAGAGAGAGAGAAAATGAGGAAAGCTTGGCTGAACCCAAAACCTTATATGGAGCTGCTTAAGCAATCTGTAGGTAGCTTAAGCAATGTGTGTGGTCACTTTGGCGGTTGTTGCAGTTATTACCAGTTAATTTTGAAAATACTGCTGTTTTCTTCAGTACTTTTTATTTCATGTTGGTTTGACTGGGTCTGTTCCCCAGGATTGAGATTTCTTTAAGGCTTACTGCTTCGTAGCTCTTATTTCAGGCACAAGGTGGCCTTTCAGTGAGCTGTCATGGGTGGAGAGGTACGAACAATACCACCTGGGCACATGCAAGTGGTAGTTCATTTTCTCTGTGTTAAATCCAGCAAAACAAATACATCAACAACTATTTCTGATTTAAATTTGCAAAGCACTGAGAGTGCAGCCCTGAAACAGAGCAAAGCTGTTACAGCCCAGTGAGTCACTGAGGAATGCAATGTAGGGCAACTGTGTGACACCTAGATAATTCCCCAGGGACTTTAACTCTTTGAAATGCTGCAGTGACAGAGTCAGTATGGATATAAAAACCACAGGAGACCACTTGGCTCTGACTTTTTCTCCCTCACATTTTATTTTAAAATTTAAATGCCATTGATTATTTCCATCTATCTCCCTCTTAAGAGGGAGAGGGTTCAGTTTCTTTTGAAGTTAGAAAGGATGTCACACATAGTTAGCATTTCCCAAAGTACAAGGAAAGACTATACTTACAATGAAAGAAGCGCACACGATGGTGTGAGAGGATTTGCCACAAGGTTCACCAAAACGGACTGGATTACAGTTTGCACAGGCATTAGTTTTCAGACCTTTGCAATATGCATAGCATATTGTGACCTGCCACTTTCGTGAGGAAATTAGCTCCCATTTCACCACAGCTCCGAACAGGTAGATATCCAAAGTGCCGATGTGAACCCGGATGTGAGCCCCATGACTTCACCCTGGGTGCAGGCGCCCTGGCTGGTGTCCTGCCAGCCAAGGAGGGAAACAGGTGCACATCACAGAGACACCTGGGCTGGCACAGGGGTGGGCAGAGCTCATTGCTCCAGCACCTCATCCAGCAATTGTGGCTATCCCGCCTCTGGACCTGGACCTGTGCGTCCAGCTGAACGCAGCAAGTTGTTGCAGTGTGTGCTGTCATTGGCCCGTTCTCTAACATGTTCCTTTGCAGCGTGGTTTTCTTTGGTGCTCAAAAGTAAACCACTATTAGGGTTTTCATTGTCATTTATATCTTGCGTCAAGGATGTTGGTCTTTTACACTGTGCCTGACGTCAGCCTTTCCAAAGGCACACATGAGCTGCCAGGGAGCAATGCAGTCTGCTTTGTCACCCCACTGCTCTGCAGCACATACATCTTCTGTTGAGTATTTTCTCAAGATGTTAATGCTTGTATTTTGGGCCAAGGAAGAATTTTTTGAAGGGAAAACTGTAGAATGTAGATTATCCTTGTAGCACAGTGATTAATTAACAGTAAGTAGCTGTGAGCAGGACTTCAGCAAAAAGTGTCAGGTGTCTCTGAACTGTCTTCTCAGTTATTCCTTTTAACAAGAGTCAGGATCTGGAGAAAGATGACAGCTTTGGTAGTGCTTCAAGGATCTAGATGGTTTTGCTTTCATGACTCCTTGATACCACTCATACAGAACAGGCTGTTCTAGTTAAACCTCTGCAAATCCAAATGCTTGAGGAAATGCTGTAAAGACCTCCGGTATTCAAGTTTGCCTTCTCAAATCAGAGGTTGACTAGGGCTCATATGAATGACTTTACATACACACCTATACAAAAACTTCCTCCACAAAGGTGATCAACTCTCATTCTATAGCATTTAATCACATAAAGCAAAACCCATAATAATACATGACGTACCTGTGGGATCCTGAGCACCTCAGGAACATGGGAGATGCTTATGGGATATGCTCTGCTGATTTCTTGGATGAGTTTATTGAGAAGACACAGGGCTGTTTGTCTGGTGAAGTTTCCAAGCTCCAGTTTCTTCAGTGAATGCATCAGTTCAGTTTCCATACAATAATCGTGCAGGCTGAATCCTTATTTCCATACTGAGTGTAACAGAAGAACTGTAGAAGTACCGATGGCATCTCTAGGAATAGTGGTGTCCAACATATTCTGTGTCTTCATAGTTGGAATATATTGTCAGTGCAATTTCACCATCTCACTTCCCAGTGCATTTTCATTATTGCATTTCACTTAAGAAGAACTTGTGCAAAGCAGTTATTTTTTTAAAAGCTCTTTAAATGCTGAACATGTATAAATGAAACTTGTTTAACAAGATGGAGTTGTTCTGACATGGGTGGGGTTGGTGGTTGCTTCGGCCTGGGTAAAAATGTGAGAATTTGCTTCAAGCAAATGGAAACCCTTGTTGAAACAAGCAAGAATGACTTCCATCTGTTCTAAGATCTTTGTGTATCTTGGGAGCTGCTATAGTTGTTACACCACAGATAAAGAATGTGTAAAAGCATATGTTTTGTTAATGGAATTGTAGAATAACTTTTCCTGCTAAAGTGGAAGGGGAGATACTCTTTTCTTTGTGGAGTGCCAGCAAACAATACACTCCTCTGTTACAGTAAGACATGAATGATTTTATCTGTGACCTTTCTTTCCCAGGTAAAGGAAGAGGATGTGTGGCTTACTGATGTGGGCAGGGACAAAACATTTTCACCGTCAGCTACATAAAGGATTATGATTAAATGAATGATTAATTATACTCCCTTAGAGTGGCTGCTACCTGCAGCTGAACCTTGTTTACGGGAGCATGATGCCAATTCTGGCACTGACTTTTGGAGGCTGGGCACAGGGGCTTTGTTTATGAGGAGCATAGGAAGCAAATTCGCTCACCGGTGTTTCAGACGCGTGGGTGTCAGACATGGTGGCTGTGGGGCAGCTTTGCCTGCAGCACTGACCGACTCATGTGGCAGAGAGGGTGGAAGAGACAGATCTGAAGGTGAGGCTTTTCTGGGTAGGGTTCACTTCTCCCATCCTTTCTGCTGAGTTTCGGAACGTGCTGGCTGAGCTCATCAACAAGCCTGGAAAGATAGAAGTATATATTGGCTCGTCTCTCCATGGTCACCTTTCCCCTCTTTCATGTCCTTCTCTCTGGCTTCTGGTATTGGTGGAGTAAATAGGTAGGACTCTCCTAGGCTTTGCCTTCTCCCATGCCTGGGCTATGGTCTGTTACGGGTGCTTGCACCCATGCTGGCACAATTTGGCCATGTGATGTCTTATTTTTTAAGTTATTATTTATTAGTATTGCAGTGCATGTCAAATGTGTTCAAAAGGGGTCAGGAAAGAAGAGGTTCAGAGAGAGACCCTACATGACATGGGTGAGATGGACCTTGCTGCCACTAGCTCATCTTCATTTGCAGCATCAGCAGTGAGTTATAGGCAAATATAGACCTGCAAATGGTCACTGGTCCCTGATTGTGCTCCTGTCCAGGCATTCGGCAAGCATCCTTCTGGAGCTTGAAACCCTGGGCTCTTCCTCCGCCTTGTCCAGGGTTCTCCTCTCTGTGCTTCCATGGGAATGAAGCAGTAAAGGCAACAAGAATATTGTGTTCAGCTTGCATGACCCAAACTAAGCAGCATTTAGGGAAGAACTTTTTTGCTAAGGTTGATGTATTGAATTACCAGTTTAGTAAAGGCAGATGCTTAAATTTAGATGGTAGATGAAAGTAAAACAGTTCTCTGACTTCTTCTTCCTGAAAGGAGCTGAAATTAATTAAAGAGAAGAAATGCCTACTGTTTGGAAAACAGAGGAATCTTTGCTTTCATGACAGTTAAAATTGTATGAAAATACAGGTGTGAGATGGAAATAATTTTTTAAATTGTGTACGCAAATAAACAGTGATTTAAAAAATAATTGAGAAATCAATTTCAGAAATAAAGGAATAATTCATAAAGATTAGTAAAAAGTTGTGTTCAGGGGCAAATTGCTTATATTCCATTTCCATCTCCTTTGCTCTTAATCTTAATCATATTTCCCACATACCCTGTTGTAAGTTAAATATAGGCTGCACGCGCATTTTAATCAACATTACTTTATTAGTCACAGATTATGGCTCCCTGGCCTGAGGTAGAAAAGCCTGAAACCAATAACTATATTGGGGACCCTTCCAAACAAAACCAGAACATGGCTGGGAAAGAAGGAGAAAATCACAAAGGTAACGTGCTCACCAGTGAGTGATAGAGGTATATAAGTTTTGGGGATCCTTGGAGAGGATGGGAAGTAATTAAACAATTTTTTACATGTTTTATTTCAGCAGGCAATGTGGCTTCACTTGGAAATAAAGGGGAAATTCAACCTGCGTTTTCCACAATAGCCTTGATAGATGAGACAAGGCCAGAAGCAGAGGACCCATGGGCTCTGCCAGAACTGCAGGACACTGGGGTCAAGTGGTCAGGTAGCCATTTCTCCATAAATAAATCAACTGCATTTTTTTCCCACCACTTCTTCTTTTGCCTTCTCCAAGAGTTAATGGGTATCTTATCAAGTTAAGAAGAATCTGGAAATCATGCTGCTTATCCGCTGCTTATCCTCCTTAAAACACAAGGACATATATGGAAAACAGTCCAACACTAATGTGGTTTTATATCCAGGCTCCTGTTGGTCTTTCTTTACTCATTAGGATGACTATAAAATGAATGGTCAATCTCAAATTTCGCAAGGCTTTTGTCACATACCAAAAAGCTTTTTTCTGTGGTAAAATTAAGTAAAAAAAAAATACCTGCTTCTGCAGTTAAAATGTGATTAAGGACATTCTTTTGAGTTTAATCACACATTGAAGTCACAGCACTGTCTTTGTCTCCATAGTCTCTGCTTGTGTGCTGGAGTGTTCCAGTGAACGTTTCAAGCAAGTCCTTTATGCATAATGTATGTGTTTTGCAGAATTGGATAGAAAAGGAAAAATCATTCGTGTCCTCTACGGGATAGGGAAGTTCATTATGCTACTTGGATTGCTCTACATGTTTGTGTGTTCTCTGGATGTTCTGAGCTCTGCTTTTCAACTGGTAGGAGGTATGAAAATGTCTAAAATATTAAGAATAAACTGAATAAGATAGGAAATTTCATCTGAGTGATTTAATTACAACTATCACTCTTCAAGAACATTTTTCATATGTGTTGAGATAGAGATTCAGGAGTGGCTCTGAGTGAAGACTGACCTTCATTTGTTTGGAAGGGCTTTTTTTTCTCAAATTCCAAAGAGCTGTTGTTGTAGTAGTTATTGGCCCCTATTTCTTAGTAGTTTCCTGTTACTTTAGTGACAGTTTACATAGATACATCTGTGCATAAATCTGTCACATGTGAAAGACATTTCAACAAGTCAAAATATGAAAACTGTGCTCTTGATCAAAGCATCCAGCACTGAAATATCCCCCAAAACCATCAAAGATGAAAACTATTGAAATGTATTTTTTTACATTTGCCAGTCTTCAAGGGTTGAATTCAGATGAGGGATTCGGGAGTGGTTATCAGAGAAATATAAGAGTTTCAGTGGAAGTATTTTTGATTTTTGGAAACACAGAAAGCTACAGGGATAGAATTAATCAGTATTATGAAAATAGTTTTCCTTGATGCAGTAATCAAAAATATCAAGTAATAGCATTTAAATCTATGCGGGTTTTTGTCCTACAGCCTGATGGCAGTGGTTTTATAGGTTTCTCTGCAGAGTTCAGTAAAGCTTGTTTAGTCACTGAAATGAGAGAATATAAAGTATTGTCTAACAACTGAGAAGCTGAGAGTTCAGGACCTAAATTTGGATCCCTGAGCTGCATCACCCTGTACTTTTTTGACCAGCAAGCATGGCTATATATGTATCAGTTAAATGAGTTGAATGATCTTTAAATAAACACTGTGATAATTTCTGTAGACTTTACCTTGTACTTCCCTCACTCTGAGAATATGTTTTTTTGTAGGTAAAGCGGCAGGGGACATATTTAAAGATGATTCAGTGCTGTCTAATCCTGTCGCGGGATTGGTGATTGGAGTTCTGGTGACTGTTATGGTCCAGAGCTCCAGTACTTCCTCATCCATCATAGTCAGCATGGTGTCCTCCACGTGTAAGTCTCCTTACAGTATCTTCCTACAGATCACTCATAAATCTTGTCCGCGGTTCAAACATTCCCATGCGTGTTCATTTTGTGGAAGCTTTGGGTGTAAGAATAGAGACTGCAGGAAAAGCTTTACACGGCTGTAGCCTTGATATCAAATAAAATTTTTAAAATTAATAATGATAGCATTAATAGTAGTAGCAATACCAGTAGTACTAGTAATAATAATAGGACCACAACTGCCATGAAAATCATTGGAAGCCTTGGCATTGAATACCTTAATTTTGAAATTATCTGCATAATTTTCTAATGTTAGGCAGTTACTGAACTTCATCTGTTTCTGTGGCATCATTTCAAAATTCTGCAGTAAGTAGGCAAATGCCTGGGAAAGAAGAGACTTTATCTTACTCTGGCCCTGTAATATGTGGTGAAAGGGAATAACCATGGGCTGCAGTTTCAGTCGGGACTATGGGAGTTACATGTTCTCAGGGGACTTGATTAAAACAAACGTTTGGATTGCAGCACCTAATCCCAGTGACATCAAAGGAAGTCACGGTTTCAGTGACAGTAATAGAAGTTTTCATCGGAGCGTAGACCTTGCTGATGATCTGATTTTCTCATTCACTGCTTCCTTTTCTGCTTTCCAGTGCTAACTGTCCGATCAGCTATTCCGATCATCATGGGGGCAAACATTGGCACCTCAGTTACAAACACGATTGTGGCACTCATGCAAGCTGGGGACAGGAATGAATTTAGAAGGTATAGTGCTTAAACACTACATCTGAAAAGTTGATTCTTCCTTCTTTGTAGGTTTTCTTCTATTTTCCCTATCATTACTACAGCCATTCAGCCTTTCCAGTTAGGAAAGTCGCAAACATGGCCATGGCAAAGGTATAATGCTGCCCATATATGTGGCTTCATATACTTGAAGAAAAGCATATTGGGTTCCTCTAAAAGTTTTGTGGTTTTGTAAGAATCCACCATTTTTAATGATCTTAAACAAGGATGAATTTTCAACTGCTCCCACTATGCCACCCACCTGTTATTATGTCTTAGTTATTGGAGGGCTGTATAAGAAGTTAATATTACATTATTTTGGTCTAGTCTTCTTAAACGAGATTTCAATATTAAAGGGTTTTTAAGTCTACAGTAAGCAAGACCTGGTAACTGTAGAGAAATTATGTGTACTGGCTGTCAAACACATAAAGTGACAGCTTTCAGACTGCCATTTGACTTTGCCACTGAGAGAGCTCATGGCTTACTGGAGATGAGCAGTAAACCTGGTAGAGATATGAGACTTTGGTACCTTGTCATCTGCGGCATATGGGCATATGAAATACTCTTTGCCAAAGTCTCTGAGGGGAGAGCTCTGGCTCCTCAGGCTTTGGAGGAGAAGATGGAAGGGAGCTGTACACCAATGGCTTGCAGGAACATGTGAGAGGGCCGCAAAGCTCTCTTGCCCCAGGAGTCAGGGAGAACAGGTCCCAAAGGAAACAACTGGCTGAGGAATAAATATGTGCCAAAAATGGGTGAGAGACAAAACACATGTAGGTTCTACAGCCACTTCTTTTTTCAGACAAGTACTCTTGGCAGCCTTGTGTTAAGGATCACTTTTGCCTTTTCTAGTTTTTCTTGTTTTACTCACCTGGCTGGCTCTTTAATTGGTCAACAGTGTGGAGATAACTTGGCGCTCCATAGCCAAAGTAGCCATCTCCTATGATCCTGGAAGTGAAATGATTCCCACTTTGAAATGGGCTTTATCCCCACTTCTATGATTTGATATCTAACTGATGTTGTACACATTTTGTTTAATTAAAAATAATTCTGTTTTTTAATTTTTTTTTGCAGGGCCTTTGCTGGGGCAACAATCCATGATTTCTTTAACTGGCTTGCTGTGTTTGCACTGTTGCCCATTGAAGTTATTTCTGGCTATCTTTACCATCTCACAAATGTTATAGTTGAGTCCTTTCATCTTGAAAGTGGTGAGGATGCCCCTGAGCTACTAAAAGTTATCACAGACCCCTTTACAAAGCTCATCATTGAGGTAAGCTCTTTCTCACTTCCAGGAAGCTGCTTACTTGTTTCAGTCGCAGCTAATCAAAATGCTCTGAATATGAGAAGAGTTCCCATTTCTTTCTCTGTGTCCTTGGCTTAAAGCTCGTTAGCAGATGAATTTTTCTTTTTATTCACATTTCATAAAGCCCCAGCCCTACAGTTCCTATTTCCCCCACATTTCACCTTAATGATGACAGACCTAGCTAGGAGGAATGAGAAAGCAGGTGAGGACAAATACAGCCATGTGAGATAGATGGGAAGGCAGCGTGTTGCCTAGACACTGGCAGACAGTACTGAGACAAGCTGGCACAGCCAGTTGTGGGACCTGACATAATCGCATGCGTCTAGAGGCCAGGGGGGGATGAACACAGCTTCTAAAATGGCAGTCAATATAGTTAGGCAGTTGATTAAACAGAATGGGTGAGATGAGGTGGTGGACGATTTGGAGAGAGTGAGACACAGCATTTGTGCGTGTAGTGTTGCGCCTTTTTCTCAGAGTAACCCCCCTCCTACCTGTTGGGCAGCTCCAGCATTAGAGATGATCATGCAGGCTTTACATGGTTGGGATTCCAAAGAGTATTGTTTGAGTAGAGCTGAACAGAAGTTTATGATGCAAGTTGGAATAATAAATTTTTAAAATTCTTCTTTTTCTTTTTTGTTTTTTTTTTTAAGCTTGATAAATCAGTAATAAATGCAATTGCTACTAATGATGAATCAGCAAAAAACAAAAGCCTGGTGAAGGTCTGGTGTGTAACTGAAACCAATGTGGTGAGTATCATGCTAAATTAATTGTCAGGTACCTCAGGAAGTATATTACTGATCTGTAGCTGACATTCCTTATCATAAGATTGTCAACTTAGATTTTTAAATGATGATTTTTTTTTCAGCAGAAAAAGAATGAAAACAATTTAATGTAGTTTTTGCTCCACTTAAACCAAGGATGGTCACCAGTGGTGACCTTGACCTGACTACTTTCTGTACCATGCAGGCCCTCTCTTATCAGTACTGCTGGTTTGGAGCCAAGTCTTTCATTCCTTTCACACACAAATGTCTTTTAACTGTGATACTACTGACTCCCTCAAAGTGGAAAAAATCTGCAACATAGGCCAAAGAAAAGATCTTTTTGACCACCATTTATCTACTGATCTAATAAGTTTTAGTTTTAAATATATTAGGGTGATCTGGTGGCAGCTGGTTATTTGCAGCTTTCTTGGAAAACTGCCCTTGGAGAAAGCCCCTGTGGAGCTGTGCCCTGTTGTTCTTCAACAGGGCTGTGCCCTATTGTCCTGTTGTGTGCTGCCCAAACAGCACTGCAGCTTGGAGGAATCTCTTGCCCAGATCGACACCAATGAGTATTTTGGTAAACTGTGGAGCTGAGTGTTCGGTTTCCATTGTTCAGCTAACTAGCAATTAGAGCATTACATATTCTATGATTCTCTAATTAAAGTATTGTACTTGTTGTCATGTATAGAGAAGTAATTCCTGAAGTCCCGAGGCAGAGTGGTGGTTGAAATTAAGTGCCCAGCTCCTATTGAATGACATTCTGGATGGCCAGTGAAATGTTAGCTAGGGAGATAGTGCTAGGAGCAGAGCTGTGATCATCTGAACCTCTGCTCAGGTTACGCTGCTGAGTATCTGGGTGTTTCACCTCAGGGGGCAGGGGGCTTGGGCAGCTGCCCTGCTGTCAGACCCCAGCCCGTGCTGAGCCTCCGAGTCCTACAGACAGCAAGAAACTACACTACATGGAAAGTGTAGGCTGAAGGAAATGTATATTTCTATATACATGGTTTTATATTGTGTTTGTCTATTTTTGTCTGTGTACCTACTGCCCAAACATGTAGTCAAACTACAAAAGCACATGAACCCCCTAACAGTTTGACTTGAACTTGGTGGGGGAAACATGTTTAAAGCAAAACATAAACATTTTGATCTAATACAGCTGCTTTGAAACTCAGATGTTTGAAAAAAATTCAGAAAGGTGAGAAAAAAGATTGTGCTGTGTCTGTAAAGGTGCACGATGGGGAGGCTGGAGCCCAGGTGCTCCCTGAGGGTGTGGGGGCACTGAATCCACTTCCATCTTTGCCCACCTGCATCAGCTGGAAGGTGTTGTGAATGAAGGTATCTGTAGGCAGTACCCAGCAATGATTTCTTCTCCATTTCTGCAAAAGAAAATCACTCAAACATGTTTGAAAGATACCTCCTGTTCAGCAGCATGGTTCAGAGTCCATTTGGCTGTTAGCTGCTCTCGTGTGGAAGTACAGCTCTTCCTTAGTCTGCATAAGGACTTATGGACTTGTTGTCAGAATACAGTATGTCTGGGCTAGGAGTCCTTATAAGGAAGGTTTTAATGTGATATAAATAGAAATTTAGGTTCAGCTCCATAATAATAATGCCAATCATAATGCTTGTAGTTAGCTCTTAGATGGCATTTGGACATTAAAAGGAAAGCAGCGCTTCTGTTTTTTTCTACAGACAGGGAAACTGAGGCACAGGAGGCGGCACAAACAGGTGATGCTCATCCAGCAGCAAAGGCTGCACTAGTATTGTAGCATTCTGAATCACAGCCCTGGTGTAGTTCTCACCAGACCATTAACTGCTGTTGAGATGACAGTAAGGAGGTCTCTTTGACCAAGGAAGCTGTGGTGCTGCCTGGAAAAGGAATGTCACTGTCCTGCAACTGCAGCCTTATATGAGCCTCACTCCACTAACTTTCATCAGTAGTTAAGGTTCTTAGCTATTAATGACTTTATGATATGGTGATTACAATGTAGAAGATTTTGGGGATATTTTAATCCTTAAATGTTGTACTGATTGGCTTGAGTAACAGCACAATAATTTATTTTAAGAATGCAAAAGTTTCACCTTGTCATTAATGTGTTTCCAGCTTACATATCTGCTCTTAGTTGATGAATCCTTGGTTGTAGTAAAAATCTTATACTTTATATGAGCTCCTAATAAAGGGTTGTAGATGACTGAACTACCTGCTCTGTCTGGCAATCTTTAGACACTGCGGAATGTCACAGTTCCATCTGCAGAAAACTGCACATCTGCTGACTTTTGCTGGACTGAGGGAAACATGACATGGACCCTCAAGAATGTAACTGAAACAGACTATATCAGTAAATGTAAGTAGTAGAATTCTTTCTTCTATGGCAATATCTTTACAGATGTATATAGTTTTTTGATGGTGTTAACAGATCACTTCAGAGGTGTTTCAGGAAGCCCTGCCTGCGTACGGACGTGGGGTACTGGTGCAGGTGCCGTTCGAGGAGACTATACTCTGTTATAGCTACGCAGCTGGAGTTACCAGCATCATCATGGTATCTGGCTGCAGATGGATCTCTTTCCATGCTCCCTGATATCAGTAATTGAGGTCTTCAGTATCATGTCACCCTTGATGTTCAGATGGCTTGGAGCTACGGTTACTTTGCTGTAATGGTTGCTTGGATATCTCCATCCCTATGCATGCCCTGCAGGAGTTTCAATGGCCCTTCTCAGGCACGCAGCCACCTCTGGGAAAACCTGACCCACCATCCAGCTTGGAGCACCCCAAAACTTCCTCCTGCCATTGTACTTCTCTGCCTTGTACATAGTCACCCAGCTCCTGCCTGCCCCATAGGGCTGCTCGCTGTGTGTTTTAAAAGCTTGTCCATACAAGAGCTTCTCCTGTCCCACTCAGACATGGCTTTTGTGGAGCAAGGAAGGTGGCATTTTCCCTCTTTGCATCAACCCCTCAAGCTGTGTGTGCTTTGGTCCCATTTTCTTAGGGACATGAGTGAAAACCAGAGCTGGGCTTAGTTAGGATCACAAGCAAAAATGTGGCTAGGCTAATTAATCTTCCATTTCTTTTTCAGGCCAGCATCTCTTTGCAAACTCAGACCTGCCTGATCTTGCCATTGGTCTTATCCTTCTGGCTTTGTCCCTGCTTGTTCTGTGCTCCTGTTTGATAATGATCGTTAAGCTATTAAACTCTGTGCTTAAAGGACAAGTGGCGAGTGTTATCAAGAAGACAATCAACACTGGTAATTATCTGCTTTTCCTGAGGATTGTTTTCAAGAATGACAAGGACACTGAACACGTTTATTGATATCTCCCATTCGAGCAGATAACATAAAATAGATTAAAGAAAATAGTATTGAATGAAAATCACCCCCACTCCCACAACATTTTTTCTCCCAAGCATATTTTTTTCTTTCTTTTAAAAATCTAATAGTGAATGGCTTGATTGAGAAATGCAGCAGATTAACAGCATCAGAGACCAAAGTCCAGGCTCTGTTGCTTGATGTATAATCATTAGCTGTTAGAAATGTAATGTTCCCATCCTCAAAAGATAGCACTGAAGTGCTGAGATTGTGATTGCCTGTTCTGGCACAGAGCCTCCATGTTCCTTCCAAAGTAAGTTGACAAAAGTTTGTAGTAATTAACGATCTTGTCCTGTTCCACTGCCTAACCCTCTGTTCAATAGGATAAGGTAGCTTTCAATAGCAGTTTTTTCTGTCTTGCCCTGTGCTCTATAGGTTTTTTTCAGCTTGGATCCACTGAGTGCAAATGTTGGAGTTTTTTTTTGCTTGGCTGCTTTTCCTGCATACTCTCTCGAATGCAGAGATTAGAACCTGTAGCAGAGAAAAGCAGTCCTGGCATGGATCCCAGGCTGTGGTTGAGGAGAGGGTTCACAGAAATGGGGAAGGCAACAAAGTGGTCTCCAAGCTCTCTCTTCTTCTCCTCTCCTGGTCAAAGAATATGGCCCAAATTAAAAACCAGAGGGAGAAAGTAAACAGCTGCCAGTTACTGTTTATTTCATTTCTGAGCTGCTCTGTGTTCCTCTGTGTCTTCCCAACTGATTAAGTTCTCACTTCTTAGTTCACTCAGATCTGCAGACTGCAGGGGACCGTTGTGCCTAGTTTTTCTGATCAGTGTGTTTAGTTTTCTTTGTAAGTGTTAACAAGTACATTTTTAGGAGATGATCTGTTTGAAACTAGTTAGAACAAACCACCTGATTTTCTCAGGATGCTCCTCAGAGCTTTCTGAAGGTCTGATTCATGCAGCACGTGCCTGGTTGCTGAAACCAAGGCTCTCAAGACACCTAGAGAGTTTTGTGTTGACTTCTGTGAAAACATTTCTGGTACCTAACTGCAATACAACATATATGCTACCCTTGGTTAGGACAAATGTCTATCTGGTCAAGCGTATCCAGTGGTGGAAGGCTGGAGAAGGAGTGCAGCTGACAGGATATATTGGAGTAGTATGACTGACTCTGACCCCAAATTGTCATTTAAGAGAAAATAGGCAAAAAATATATTTTTGTTTTGAGTGCTTAATAGTTTTCACTGGTGTGTTACTGTTACATAGAGCATTCTGTTATGCTAACACCAGTGTTCTCTCTCTATCCATTTAGATTTCCCGTTTCCTTTTACTTGGCTAGCTGGATACCTGGCTATGCTTGCAGGGGCTGGTATGACCTTTGTTGTCCAAAGTAGTTCTGTTTTCACATCTGCTATTACACCCCTTGTTGGTAAGTTGTTAATACCGTATTCTATATCCCCATGTTTTATCTTCTCCATTGTCCTGAAACCAACTCAACCCTGCTTCTTTTCTCACAGGCATTGGTGTTATAAGCATCGAGCGCTCTTACCCCCTTACCTTAGGAGCTAACATTGGCACAACCACAACAGCTATACTTGCAGCTTTAGCAAGTCCAGGCAGTACATTAAAATATTCACTACAGGTCAGTATAAGCAAATACTTCCTTGACTTCATTTAGAAGTTGCAGCCTTTCTGAAGAAAAACCTGACGAAATTTGATCTGATGCAAATATGCCATGGACGTCATGCCTGATTTTGTGTGTGCTGTCAATGACAGCTCATTCATTTCAACCTCTAGAGCAAAAAGGCTGTTAAACATTCCCGGAATGTCAGTGTACAGTTAAATCTTGCTTTCATAAATTGGCTTGATCTGAGTGAAGTAATTCAGAACTGAGACAGGGTGGGCCACTTGACCCCTGAACTGCAGGTCTCTGCAGCTTGGAATTCAGTGCCCAGATATCTGACAACCCTCTGAGGATTACCGATTTCTGTAAGCTCTCTTCTCAGGACCCTGACTCAGTTCATGCAGTGTACAGGGACTCCTGTAACCTAACTCCTGTAAACCCTTAAGGGTTGTGAAGGCTGCACAAACCCTTAAGCTGGCAAGCTTTCTGCCTATGCAAGGTTGCAGTGAGCATCATGTATTTTTCTCATTGTAAATGTAATCTCAGTGGATTTTATTGAATTTCTAGTTGCCTCAAACTATTTGAAAAGTAGGTAGCCTGGCTTTGGCCTCCCATTTTCCACCTGGTAAAGAACTTGGTAGCAGATCACATTTGAATGAACGTTTTACATCAAAGAGGGAAAAGATAATGACGTTTCCTTTGTGAATAAGATGAATGTTTTTTACTAGCCCAAATAAATCAAGAAAATTATAGAAGCCATTTTATTGTCCTCAGGCATGATAGAGCAGATGCAATCATGAGAAGATGCTATCTTGATAAAGCTCAGATTTCATGATAACATGCTGGTTTTATAATGCACTTTAAAAATAAACTTCTGCACTTTCATATTTACTTTAGTCTGATAACAGTTACAGAATGAAGATAAGGTGAGAAAGGAATGTACTGTTTTGTTCAGTATATGCTTATTCTGTTTAAGCAATTTCTGAGAGCTTTAGCAAGAGGATGTCTCTTGATGCTTATTTTTTAAAAAAAAAATTTTGAAGTATGTGAATCAAGTGATTATAATGACCCAGACAGTGTCCTATTCCAGGAATCTCCTCAGCGCCCTATAAACTGGGAGCTAAGTTTTGTAAAATACAGGTCTATATCACTAAAAATTTTAAATAGCCTGTGTGTAATATCCAATTTACACTTCCCATATTTTAATTAAAAATTACGGATGCAGCACCCAACAATGAACAATTCTCACATGGTTCCCATGCCTTACTAACAAAGAACTGATTGCTGAGACTTGTTTGGTATTTCAGCTTTGTTTCTGATGGACTCCATTTCTTGCAGTTGGAAGCTGCATTTTAAGACTTCTCCATCCACAGGGGGATCCAACATCCGCTCTAGGCTTGGCTGGTGTCCAAATACGTCCCCTGTTTGTAGGCAGTGATCTTTGCAATGTGTGAGGCATTACTGAGTCCTTGTTTTGTGCTAGGAAAGGCCCTGCAGGGAAATAGCCGGAAAGACAAGAAACAACAGTGGGGAGCAAGGAAAGGGAAACTGTGGAGTCTGAGTGCCACTGGAAGTTATTAAAATGTCAGTAGGAGCATTTTAAAGGCCTTTTGGCTAATGAACTTCTCAAATGTTTTTGCTTTCAGATTGCCTTGTGCCACTTCTTCTTCAACGTCTCTGGGATTATTCTGTTTTACCCGATACCTTTTACCCGGCTGCCAATACGCATGAGCAAGACCTTGGGAAACATAACAGCCCAGTACAGATGGTTTGCTGTATTTTATCTGCTAGTCTGCTTCTTTCTTTTGCCTTTGTTTATATTTGGTCTCTCACTGGCAGGGTGGCCAGTCCTTTTGGGTGTTTGCCTTCCCCTACTTGTTCTTTTTATTGCTGTGATTGTAATTAATGTTATGCAGAAAAGGCGACCACATTCGCTGCCTGAAAAGCTCCAAAACTGGGACTTCCTACCCATCTGGATGCACTCCCTAGAGCCCTGGGACAATATAATTACGGCTTCACTCGCCTTTTGTGGGAAACACTGCTGCGGCTTCTGCAAGTGTTGCAAAGTCAATGCTGAACAGGAAGGTGCCAAAGACAAGCAACTAAAAACTACAGAGGTTTATGAAAATGCCATGGCAATGGCTGATGAAGAAAGAGGTGTACGAAGAGCACCAGCTGCAGCTTCTGTTGACAAAACAGGCACAAACAACACAGCCTTATAGTAGCGGATCAACCCATATTAGCAGAAATACAGCATAGGACAGTCAGGCACTTCAAAACCACCTTGGACTATGCACTGAGGACAGAATGAACATTTTGTTAGGTTTCTGAAACCAGTGATACATCCCTCATCAAGGAATGGAGTCAAACAAGCTTGACAGAGTCCCTAGAAAATCTGTGCTCGGTTGCAAAGCTAATGACAGATTTGCTCACAGAGGATCTACCATGTGGTACCTTTCTCCAATGCTATCAGAAGCAAACAAAAGAAATCCTGACGGAGTCCCACGAAGAGAGAGATGAGAGGAGTGGCAATCAATTCAAACTTAAAAAACAAACAAATAATGCACTTGTAGAACAGCCTATCTAACCTACTGACTTATTCAGCAGAAGTTACTTTATAATACCTAAAAAGCTCTGGAAATAATAATAATAATAATAGAAAAAGGGAAATCCTAATGTTTTCATTGGCCTATTTGCAGTGGTCAAAATGGAAAACAGTAGTTTTCCTAGAGTGGACCAAATCTATTCTATATGTGTGAAGGAAAATGAAATGCTGGGATATCTCTCAGAAGCTCTTGAAATCCTGCTCTGGCATAAGGGTGTGCATAAGCCCATTAGAAGCCCCCTCTGTCTCCTTTAACACTGGGAACAGAAGTTCTAATCTTTTGTTATCTCAAGCTAAAGGCCACTGCTGCTAAATTAATTGCTAAAGTAATTGCTGCTCCCTCTGTACCGTGTTTGGAGGCATCAGGTGGCTACCAAAGGTCTTGATTGACTCAGGATGTGGTTGTGTTGCTATTCTTCCCTCTAGATGTTCCTCTTCAATCCTGTTCACCATGTAATTCCACAACCAGAGGAACGGTGCAGAAGGAAGGACAAGCGTAGGGGAGGAGGCAGCTGCCCCAGTCTGGGCTAATGCCGGATCTGTGTTCAGCTGTGGCTCCATTTGCCTGAGCCACAAAATGAGTTTTCAGAGTAGTGGTGAAGACTGGCTTTAAAGCTACAAAAGAGGGAACCTGCAGAGCAGATTATGGTTAGCATGGGACATATGGCAATGTTTACTGGAGAGAAAGGGGTGTTCACCATCCCTTTGTGCTCTGAACCACCGTCCTTGGAAATAATGTGAATTTTACTGGCAGTTGTATGTAGCAATCCAAATCCCAAATAAAATCCATAACTAGTGTATTCACTGTTGTGTGTAGCAAATCCATAGATAGAGTAATACTTAGTGGGAAGCTACTTATGCTCAAATTTTACCATTACTGATGTTTTAGTAGTGCTTGTGAGGTTGTTCTTAATCATGGGCTGACAAGGCATAATTTCAGCTTCAGGAAAAGAGCATTTCAAAGACTCACTGAGTACTTCTACTGGCCCTCAATTGCTAAGATATTAGTGAGTATGGGATAATGCCTGAAGTCTAATCACTAATGTTAAAAAAAAAAAAGGTGATTCAGTGTAGGCCAAGTGTCATTTAAAGCCAGTTTAAGTGGCTGAGTTTTAAATTAAACCTGTAATGGAAACACTGAGAAGACCCTTAGCGTGACATAGCCACTCAGTGCTGCTAGAACACATTTACTTCTGAATAGCTGTTTTCTGCAGAGCTTGGAATTCAGTAGGTTGAATTTGGCTGTTAGGTAAATACATACATTTTAGAAGTGAAAATTGTTTTAATTTACTTTTTTAAACTGACATTCGAACTGGCAAACTATGTTGCCGAAAATGTGTTCGCAAACTGCATCCACACTGAGATTCCAACTGTTTCTGTAATTGTGAACTGTGACAAAATGCTTAGAATCTGAATGAATTTCCAAAACATATAGTTTTGATATAGTTCTGCTCTTTTGGAGCAAACAGCAGAGCTATGTCAGTCTATTCTTTCCAAAGTTATTTTCCCTGTTCTTCATATAGTTGAAAAGAATTTTGTCAATATCGTACTTTTAAAATTGAATTTTGATATCTTTGATAGTTCTTCATTTTATTCTCACAATTCAGGATGCTTTTAGAGTCTGTTTCTTTAAATCCCTCTGTGCACTTCCCATACCTTGTTTCTTTGGGAAAAATATGAGAAAAATAGTCAGAATTCTTTCCAAGTTTCCATTGACCACCTATTGAAAGAGGAAACATTTTAGTCTACTTTCACTCATTTCTTGAACAACATGCACCTTATTTTGCATCTTAAAGTATAGCCATCAAGAACAGTGATAATAACTGTGGGAAAGCGATTCTTACAAAAGAATCAGGGTAATAATTGTCAGACATATCAGTACTTTATGCTTCCTCATTGTAACATTTCCCCTATGATCTCTTGCTCCAAGCCATATTGTGCCATTGTGTTAAGCAGATTCCAACAAATATTTCTGTTTTTCACTAGACAGCACATTATGTCTTGGTATATTTCCCCCCTTACTCTTACTAAAAGATATTTACACTTTATTTATAATTGAGTGTACAGAATTTTTCATAAGTTATAGAGAAAAAGGCTCGTGATTGTGTTATATATTACGTATTTGAAAACTATGCAATGTTTATCTATAAAAATGTAAAAAGGAACTACTGTATATTTTGTAATATAACTTTTCAAATTGTTTGTAACTGTGTATACTGCGTATTATGGAGGCTGTTGGCTCCATCAGCAGGTTACTTAAAGATTGTTAGCAATGCAGAGGCAGATTTCTTAAAGTAAAGGTGTAAAACAACTACGTACTTTCATAATATGGCTTAATGCACAAGGATATTGAACTCTACTTTTCTAAAAGATGTGAATTTTCTGTAATGAGAAATTTTGGAAATACAATGTTTCTAAAATACTTTTTTAAACTCTTAAACACTATCTTTTATTTGTTTTGAGGACAGGATATGACTTTATACTTTGTCATGAATGTTCATCTTGTCTGTCCCCGTTGAATGTAAAAATAAAGAGAAGTTTTAAAATAAATAAGATCTTTTCATAATATCTGTTTATATATATATCATGGAACCTTACAGAAAAATAAGTATGCAGGCAAGTTCTAGCCTGAGCTGATGCAATGCACAAGAAATGAGGTTATCATCGAGCACTAAAGAAAAGCACCTGTGTGTCCAATATTTTCATATGAATGAGAGATTTTCATATGAAGAAAAACAAACAGAACTGCTCGGTGCAATTGTACGTGTCAAGATATTTTCTGGTAGGTTGCTGCAGACTGTCCTCAGTGAAGGCAAGCATGAGAGAGCAAAGCCAGTGCTATTATGGCAACAGGGTGCATGATGAGTTATGACAAATGATGTCTATCACTGCACTAAACTCAGGTCCTCCCTGTTTTCTTTGGCAAACAGAGTGTTTCCAAAATGCTCCTTATAGCCTGCGATGTCTGGCTTATAACTGGGAAAAAAAAATTTATCTTACTCTTTATTTTTAGTCACACATGACCTATGGAGCTTAAAATTAAGCAGACAGAGAGAAATGAAAAGTACTCCTTAAATGCTTTAAAGACTATTAAAAATGATGTTAGACTTCATAAATATGAGCTCACTGGTAGCTGAGGAACTAGCTCCAAAACCAGCTCTCATTCCCAATTATACCATGCTTTAGTGAAATGAAAGTAGAAAAAGTATTTCTTATATCACCAATATTTATGCACTATCGTATAAACTGTCTTCTTTTGAAAATGTGGTAAGCAGTAAGCACTCTAGGCCCATGATTTAAAACTTACAGCTCCTCACACCCATGCAGAAATAGTGTAATTTATCACCCTCTACGACTCGCTGTCTGTTGGGAATCAAAGCGCACCCAGGAAACACGCACAGGTTGTGTCACCCACCTTTCCATTTCCAAACCCTTTGCAGAGCTACCTGAGGCAAAGTTCAGCAATGCCTGTCACTATTTAACCAATAGCAGTCAAGTCATGGAGCACTGCACTCATCAGAAGCCTTCAAAATGTTCAAGCAATGCTTCAGCTGATTACATATTTGCTCATGCCACGGTTCTCCACTTTGTTCTCCACACTTCTTCCCCTCTGCTTGCAAACTTAACCATGTTGTCCACAGCCCCTTCTGGTGCTCCTGTGCTTTTTATCCTCTGCTGTGCCACATTTGTGTCCCCAGTTTCAAACTCTTGATAAGACTGCATTGAACTGCACCAGGCCTACCACTGAAGTGTTCTTGTTAGTCAGAAATGCTGGTTAAATGCTTCGTTGACTCTATCTCAGTGCAGTGGTGGGTACCAAGCCAGGTCCGCAGAACATATGCTGGCTGTGCCATTGAGAAAGACTGCTCTCTGATTTACAGTGAATTATTTGGAGGTGCAAGCTGGTGTGGTACCATTGGCAGCAGCTGAACCAACACACAGTAGCACAGGATCTGATTAGGTCTGTTAAAAATAGTAAGCAGTGCAGAGCAAAATTCCACTATTTCAAGAGCTGCATAAGGGAGGATACCACACACATACCAGGGAATGCCAGGCCATGTTTCAGTTGCATAATCTCGATGGGCTGTACTTCCATGCAAAGGCTTTATCTGCATTTGGATGTTTTTTCACTATCTAATGGGCACTCCTGGTGTTGCCACATGCCAGAGGCATGAGACTGTATGTGTAAACCCACTCATGATATTTTTACAGTGAACAATCTGTAGATCTTACCATCTTTTTGACAATTCTACTACAAAGAAAGCACATGATGCCTATGAGAGAACTGAGTCTTCACTTTGCATGTTGGATAGTAATCACACTGATTTTCATGGAGCTGTTCCTAAGGAGGTGTCTCCTAAAAATTGGGATCCAAGCGTTTCAACAAGACAGAGAAGCAGAACAAAGGCTAGAATTAAAGTGTCACAAACATTGTGTCTTACTCAGCACCTGACGAAATTCCCTAATTGCCATGTACACTTTTGGGGTGTATCAATATTTTTACATGGCTCAATGTCTAAGGACACATTACCATGGTATAAACAATCAGGGTAATTACAGGAACAGATATTTTGCAACCAACACCACAGGTGGTAGACTGGATTTTTTTACACAATGCAAAATGCATAAATTACAGGACATGCAAACCATTTATGGACCAAATGCTGCCCTTGGTGAGGCAATATGTGGCCAGAATTGATATTAGGAAAACTGGTGCACGTGTGAGCTGACTAACGCAATGGCCTCAGGCACTGGGTCTCAAATGGTTGCCAGCTGAAGGCTGACTCTGCTGTTGCTGCATAGTACAAACATACCGATCGACTCTTGCTTCTTGTTTCCAGCTGTTATATTACCTGAAAATATATTCCTAAAGATACCTATAAGTGCAATTTCTCTGTCTTCCTAAAGACTGTGCTAGAACAGTCTGAAATACTCTCCAGTAGAGTGGTAAGCATATGGCTGCTCCCACCCACTAGGTGCGGAACCTGCTGTGTCCTATGCTTGAGGACAGGTGTGACATAAGGAACTTTTCTGAAGAAATTGGCAGCACAATGGCTCAGATCGTGGGCTGTTATGCTGGAAGTGGGAAGAAACTGGGTCAAAGTTTGTCCTGGGGAAATCTGCTTAGCCTGGTTGCCTTTGGCCAGGCTGGGAACGTCCTCACTGCCCTCAGAGCTGACACCTCTTTATGGAAAGATGAAAGAAGAAAGGAGCAGGAAAAATCCCAAGCAACTCATTGTGTCTCAGGTGCGACAGTCCTTTGTACCTGCGACAGCCCTTCTTCCCTCCCATCAAACATGCCAATGCTGCTGAAACAAGGAACCCCCCAGCTGATGTTCACCCAGCTTGGGAAAAGTAGGGACAGGGAATGGCATTTTGTTTTGTCCCCTCCTTCCTTCACATTGCAAGCCTGGGATGCTGGGGCTTGAGGAATCACAGGCAGAGCAGGAATGGGCTGGAAGAACAGAGATCCAAAATAGGCCAGAACTTCCGGGGGTGGGATGAGTTGGAATTGATACTGGACTGACTAGCTGGTTGGACCTGGTGGTTAAGTGACTTCATGTACATCTCAGCAGGCAGAGATCACTTGGCATTCATCATTAGCAATTTCAACACTACCTTGAATAACAGGGGAAGGAATACCTTTTACTTCCTTTGGAATAAAACAAAATGCCTGGTGAGCCTAGCAAGGCATCTGAAGCCCAGATGCATGGAGCTGGCGGTCTTTCTCTAGGTACCTCATGGTCATGGATGTGATGGAGCACCTCCTGTCCACATCTCCCAGTCAGGTAGGAGACCACCCCACCATGCATTCACAATCTCAACAAAGCCCTCAATAAGATGAACTTGAAGCATTCACTGAAGCTGATCAGAGCAAGAAACTCAGTGTTCAGGGGCACTCTATCCCAGCTATTCATCTTGGGGAGGGGTAGAGGAGACCTCTCTCCCTCAGCAGGACAGCAGCCAGGCCACCTCTCCTAGGGTGTGCACACATGGAGGGGTGCTGATGTGTTGAGTGCAAGCACTTCATGTGGTTACATTTGGGACATTTGTCTGCAGCTGGAAGATTGATCTAAGTATGAAAGCAGCCAGACACCAGGGGCTATAAAGCTGAGATATTACAGCTAGGAAAACAACACTGTTGAAACCAGTAACTGAAAAATAGTCAGAGAGTTTGTGTGGGTCGTTCAAGGTCACCATTAACCCCTCCAGAGAATGAGAGGTCTGGTTCTTGGTGAATTTGGAGACTCTGATTGTTAAACGGTCTTCCACTGTTCCAATGAGCTGTGCTGCAATGGGTATGGATAACTCCTGATATCACTCAGCTGTAGGATCCACAAAGGCAGGACACGACCCCTGGGTGTGTTAGGGCATTTGTAGGGCAGTGAAGACCTGGGAGATGTGGCAGGATGCAACAGCCAGGTATGTTTTCCTGAGGCATTTCCAATACTCTCCCCATCAGCATGGTGGAGCTGTCAGGTCTCAAGGACACCCTGGTTCCTGGGGGCTCAATCATCAGGACTCAGCTTGGGGCTGGCTCAGGCACAGGGCAGTGTCGAGAGGGAGATCAGTGGGGGTTCCTCTCTTTTTTGTTCTGTCATAGACTTAAGCTAAAATGCCAGATAGATCAGTTTTATGACACTCAGTGCTTTCTTATCAAATTTAGCATTTAAAAGGTTTAGCAACCTTTTAGAAGTTGACACGGGAGACTGGATGAGAAAATTGCCCTAGAGAGATAAAGTATCTCAAATAGCTAAGTCAGGGCTCCTGGAGCACAGTTGGTGAGGATTAGAAGTAAAATCAAATGACTGAAAACAGCTGAAAACTGACTGAAGAAAAAAGCCCTTGCTGTGGGCAGTCAGCTTCTGGCTCATTGGTATGAGTCGGAAACAGCTGTGTATTTCTGAGTCTGAAGGTTAGCTCATGGTAGGCAAGGATGCTCTTGGAGACACACTGTTTAAGACTGTGGCTGTTTAATGTGAGGTAAGTGTTTAACTCTTTCGTAATTTGGTACCTGTTAACTTGGTCTGATCCCATTGTATTGTAGCAGGAAAGAATGAGGTTCCTATTCAGAGTATTTTCTTGAACTAGAGGAGATATGTGAGAAAGGAAGGATTTTTTTTTTTTCCTTGGGCATAACAGTGATGTCAGTGATGTTCTGAAGGATGTACTCATTGAAGATTTTTTTGTTGATTTTTGTTGTTGGGGTGTTATTTTTCTATTTCCTAGTCATGAGCTAATTTCTGTGAAGTTTTAAGTACAGTCAAAACTAGCTCTGCTAGCTGTGTAGTGGACATGATGGGAAAACACTAGTTAAGGCTTTATTGCATCTGTAGGAGAGCAAAAAAAGGAGCGTGGCAATAGATATCTACACATACTTATTGCTTATTATCACTATAATGCTTTAGGGACATGGATCAGATTTTTGTGCTTTGGGTGCTACTAAATACAGGGTAGAATGGATGTCTTTCTGAAAAAAGCTTGCATATTGTGTCATGTGGGAAATGGCATAAAATCAGTCTAACAATCACTAGAAAATATGGTATACGATGTTTTTCCTGAAAGATTTTTCACTAAAAATGTATATAATATTCTGGATTACAGAAACAAAAAGGAGCTGACAGACACTGCATTATGGTAAACTGAAGTTTGTCTGGCAATAGAGTGTTTAATATAGAAAAAATCCCACCTGTTTTTCTTTGCCTTGAGTGGCATACTTGCTATCCTGGAAGTAAAGATGAAGCAGCACTATTTTTTGTATTACACTGCCTAGCTTCAGGTATCCTGAAGGATACCTGTGCAAAGGAAGGAAAGTTAGGTAGCTGAGAGAGGAGCCAGCGCACAGCATGGGAAGCCATCCACTGGAGAGGATAATGAGGTGAGGGTTAGTGCCACGCGATGCTTAGATCCTCCAGCCTTGTGACAGACAGCTCTGCTACTACCTACCAGTGGTCTAGTCTATAAACTGCATGGCAGTGACGTGTGCACGGGCTGCCACTTCTGTGACAATGTGAGATGGCAGTACTATTTCAGGGACTTGATCTTAATGTGAGCTAGCCTGGGTGTCTTCAGCCCAGCGCTGTCTCAAAAGCTTAAGTAGAGAAGAGATACAATTCCATGTTTGCTGCATTTAGGAGCTATTGGCATACTAGGGAGGTTATAGCTGTGGGTTTTTTTCCTGTTAGTCTTTTGGGAAGAGCATTAGGTGCATGTGTCCCAGATCAGGTGCCATCTGAAACCCCAAAATCTACCCCCTAAAATGGACAGATCTTAGCCCTATATTGGTTTACACAGGACCATGGAGAAACTGAGAAAACTAATGAATACCAGCAGTGCTCAAAATGCTGGCTCTGGGTTAGGATAGCACTGGAGGGTAAAACAACTCCTGATAATGTTTATGGAGTAGGCACTCTGAATTCAAGCTCCCATTTATATCCCTGTGGCACAAACACAGGTGATGTTGACATGACTTTCACATTTCCCTCTGATGTATCAATAATTTGTAGGGGCAGGGCTGTTTTCAGTGGAGCAAGAAATGAAGACGTGAGCCTCCTTGGACTGAGAGACTCTTGAGTTCTGCTTCATCCTGAGTAGGTTCTCTGGTCACAGAGCTGTTTTTAACAATAAAAAATCTGCCTTTTTATACAAAGACAGTAGTGTAATCACACAACCCTATCAGTGTGTTAGGTATACATATTATATTTATATATATGAAAAAAAAGGTAGCAATAGAGTAGCAGGTTCTCAGAAATGCTAGGTACTGGGGCACCTTCACACTGACACTTTTTTGGCATTTACAGTAACCAGAAGCTGTAATCAAAAACAGTCAGAAAGATGTACCACAAATATCTTTGAGTTTTGAGTTCCTTAATACTATTTCTCTGAGTCTTCAAGAGTGCTGGAGCAAATTAGAAAAATATGAACATATGGTATTTCAAATGGATTTGGGGACTTATAATTGCAGATGTTAACAAAAATTAGATGTCCAAATTTGAGCTGTAAGGTAGAAAAAGACTTGGACTGAGAATTGAACTATTTAAATTTGTAAAAATTGATTACCTGAGTGTTACCTTTGTGTGAAAGAAAGTGTTAGAAATACTAATTTTTAATGAAATTGAACATTCTCCTCCCAAATTTGTACTTTAGCTCCTGAATACTCACGCTTGCCAAGGCCTGTGGGCCTTTCTCCCATGATCTTTGAATAGGAAAAATATACCTGTAAAGGCTCAGGTTTACCATTGGGTCTAGCAGAGTAATTCAGTTTTCTATCACAAAACACAAGGACTATTGTATGAAACTCCTCTTTACAGTGAAGGGAATTGCTCTGGAGAACTGTTATATTTGTGTGACGGTATAAAGTCCAGTCTTTCTGCAACAATAACCCATTTCTATCAGAAATTGTCCTGCGTGTTGTGTACAATATTTCATCTGGAAGTCAAACGTCCAAGGAAACAATCTAATTCATTACTTTTTCATTGGTGGGTCACAAATTTTGAGGACGTGCTGTTACACGTGCTTCTAGCAAGCACAAGTCTTGAATCACTCTCTTAGTGTCCTCCTTCTATGTTCTGAATCTAATGGAGGTAAATAAATTTCTGTTGTGATGTAGATTATGTGCCTCATGAATTTACTTCCTCTGTGCTAATAAATGCACATTGGCACAGACTGCCTGAGATATATGCTGGGGCTGGTGGCACAGAAACTGTGGCAAGGCCAAAAATATGGAAAATTTACTGGGTACAAGCACCAGATCACAGTCCAGCCACATCCTGGGCCAGTTATGGATGTAAAAACTCTGTGATGCTCCCTGTGGTGTTGCCACTCAACATCAGCAATCTAATGCTGCTTATGACCTCAAGTTGGGTCAAGTACTACTGCAGTCCGGACTTCACCCATTATTGTTGGCTGACAGGGAACAGGTATCTGCACTGAAGATTGGAGGTTAACTTCCTTATATCATCTGGTATAGCCCATGCAAGGAACTACACCAATGAATCCTTCTTGAAGTACTTTGTCTTGGCTTGTGCTACACATAGTCTTCCAGGAGAATATTCTGTGCTGTTGTAAACAAATTCATGTATTTATCAGAGAAATGCAGTAAAGACCCAGAGAACTGCTCTTTTCTTTCTGGTTAGAAAAGTGATGGAGGATGTAAAAGGCTTTGGAAGACACTCAGGACTCCAGTGACTGTTGTGTTTGGGTTTTTTTGTGTGTCCTTGTCCCTTTTGTTTTCCATTGCTTTAATTCATTCACAGCCCAAAATAACCCTAGATTTCCTTTACAGCTAACCTCAATTTAAAGCACCAGACACTGGTATAATAGTATTGTGTGTTGTGCTGGTCTTGGCTGGAGTAGAGTTAATTTCTTCACTGCAGCTGGTATGGGCACATGTTCTGGATTTTTGCATAATACGGAAATGTTTGTATTATTGCCAAGCACTGCCTATACAGTGTCAAGGCCTTTTCTGGTCAACATCCCACCCCACCAGCAAAGAGGCTAGGAGTGCATAAGGACTTGGGAAGGGACACAGCAGGACAGCTGACCCAAGGGGTATCCCATACCATGTGCCATCATACTCAGAATATACAGCTGGAGGAAGAAGGAGGAAGGGGAGACATTTGGAGTGACGATGTTTTTCTTCCCAAGTCACCCTTACGTGTGATGGGCCCTGCTTTCCTGGGGATGGCTGAACACCTCCCTGCCCATGGGAAGTGGTGAATGAATTCCTTGTTTTGCTTTATCTGTCTGCACAGCTTTTGCTTTACCTGTTAAACTGTCTTTTCCTCAGCACACAAGTTTCCTTACTTTTATTCTTCCAATTCTTTCCCTCATCCTGGGAGGAGTGTGTGAATGAGTGGCTGTGTGGGCCTTAGTTGCCCACTGGGGTTAAACCACAATGTGTGTCAAGGAGATCAAGGGCGAGACAAATATCTGAGGTATTTCAGCTGAATTATTCTTTAGTTAAGTAGCATTGGTATTGTGTATCTTCAAAAGCTGCATATTTTAAGCTGAACTTCTTTGTCCTAGACATGTAGTTGTTAACACTAGTGCAACCATTTAAATGTTTCAAAGAAAATCCTTTTATTGGATTCTTATTCTTTCTGATTCTTTCTTTTTTTCTTTGTTTTTATATTCTCTCTCTTGCTAACTGAATTATCTCGTTGGGTAACACAACTTTCTTGGAAAAGTCCATAGATATTTTAAGGTGCATGGATGTTCTATTAATCAAAACGCTGAACGAGGTGGTTTTTATCACTGATATCACCAACAGTGTGCCACACTATTCCTCCACACAAACCCGTGCAAGGCTGATAGTAGGCAAGTGCCATGGATATCCTGGTATTCTCACCAGATATTCAATATGTGAAAATTAAGCCTTTTATCTCCTTTTAACATTGGAAAGGGACAGAGGGTATGCTTGCAGAGCACACTAATGCAGTGCCACGTGGGACAGAAGAATTTTCCCTAGGAGAGCCTGAAAAACTGGCTGGGCAGCAACACAGCTGACAGACAGCCTCTGGCCCCAAGAGCCGCTGAGCTCGCACCTGCACTTGCCACGGTTATTTCTGCACGGCTGTCACTCCTGCTGTGGATTTCGGGCTCTGTAAGGACATGCTTTTAATCAGTGTAGATAACTACCTTTAATTCTGTTAGTCCGAATTGGGTATGCACAGAATCTGGCCAGAATTACTCTAGGCTATGGAATATTTGGATTAATGTCTCTAATTTGTGGCATCTTTTCAGGGCAGTAAATTAACTATTAAATATTAGCCTACTGGTGCTTCTGAAGGCTTCTAGTGATTTTATGTATAGCTTATTGCTTGGGATCAGACATAGCTGAGCAGTAAAGACTTAAAATGATCGAGGGGGAAAATTTCTGATCACAAAATCACATAACAGGTTAGGTTAGAAGGGACCAGAGTGCATCATGTGGTCCAACCTCCCTGCTCAAGCAGAGTCATCCCAGAGCACATGGCACATGATTGTGACCAGACAGTTCTTGAATATTTCCAGTGAGGGAGACTCCACAACCTCTCTGGGCAGTCTGTTCCAGTGCATAGTCACCTGCACAGTAAAGAAGTTCTTCCTCATATTCAGGTGGAACTTCCTGTGCATCAGTTTCTGCCCATTGCCTCTTGTCCTATTGCTTGGCACCACCGAGAAGAGCCTGGCCCCATCCTCTTGGCACCTTCCCTTCAGATACTGATAGACATTGATGAGGTCCCCTCTGAGTTGTCTCTTCACAAGGCTGAACAGGCCCAATTCCCTCAGCTTTTTCTTGTAAGAGAGATTCTGCTCAGTCCCTTAATCATCTTTGTTGCCCTCCAGTGAAAGTGCTCCAGGAGCTCCATGTCTCTCCAGTACTGAGGAGCCCAGAACTGGACACAGCACTCCAGGTGCACCTCACCTGGGGGCTGAGCAGAGGGGCAGGATCACCTCCCCTCACCTGCTGGCAATGCTCTTCCTAATGCACCCCAGGATACCATTGGCCTTATTAGCCACAAGGCACACAGCTGGATTATGGGCATCTTGTTTTCCAGCAGGATCCCCAGGTCCTTCTCTACAGAGCTGCTTTCCATCAGGTCAGCCCCCAGTCTGTCCTAGTGCATGGGGTTACTATTCCTCAGGTGCAGGACTCTGCATTTGTCTTTGTTGAATTTCAAACAGTTCTTCTCTGTCCACTTCTGCCACCTCTTGAGGTCCTTCTGAAGGGCTGCACAGCACTGTGGGATATTGACCACTCCTCCCAGCTTTGTGTTGTCAGTGAACTCGCTGAGGAGGCATCTGCCCCTTCATCCAAGTCACTGATGAATAAGTTAAAGAATACTGGGTCTGGTACTGAGCCTTGAGGACCAGCACTAGTGACAGGCCTCTAATTAGAACCTGTGCCACTAATTATGACACTCTGGATTCTGCCCTTTAGGCAGTTCTCAATCCATCCCACTGTTCACTCATCCAACCCACACTTCCTGAGTTTGCCTGTGTGGATATTGTGAGAGACAGTGTCGAAAGCCTTGCTGAAGTCACGGTAGGCAACATCCACTGCTCTCCCCTCATCCATCCAGGTAGTTGTTTCATCATAGAAGGCAATCAGGTTGGTCAAGCATGAATCTTTAGTGAATCCATGCTGACTACTTCTGATCATCTTCTTGTCACCCATGTGGATAGAAATGGCCTCCAGAATGAGGCGCTCCATCACCTTTATCTGACTGCAGGTAGCTTCATCTGCTTCCTCCTCCTGATCAGGCTGCCTGATCCTCCAAAAATTCTCATATTTGTGTAACAAAAATAGTCTAGAATTTTCTACATTAGAGCAGGTGTATCTGGGTTTCCCCTCTTGGTATTGTAACCAACCAAACTGCACTGGTTAACTTCTTTACTGGGACTAGCATGCTGTGGTTGACTCAAAAATGAAATCAGAAGAGCTGTCCATGCACAACTGGAGCCAGCACATTTGAGAAGAATCCTCCTAGACAAACAATGGTCAGGCACCATTAGGGGAGGTTTATGGACCAGGACTAATTTCAAAAAGCAGCAGATGAGTTAAATGAATTTCCAGGAAGAATTCAACTCCTTGCAGCCTGACAGCAGAACCTGACCTTGATTAGTTCATTAATACATATCTAGCCAGGGAGATTTGCCTCTAACTTGCATAATTACTTGCTCTGTAAATCCATTACTCAGGCTGCTTTGGCAGACTGTCATAAAAGAGTTCTGGGATCTGCTAACGGATTTGTGCTTTTTGCTGCTCACCTGGCAGAACTGATAAGAGCAGACAGCAATGCTGAGTACTAGAAGCTATCTAGGAGGTTGATAAGTGATTAATGAGAGGTCACTGGGGACAAACGAAAGAAACAACAGGAATTAGAAAATGCAAACTGGAGAGGGAAGTAAGGTCAAGGAATACGTTAGCAGAAAGATCACTGAGCACAGTTATAAACAAACTTGTTGCAGCCAGTTTTCTTTTAAGTGGTTATTATGATGCCCAAAGGTGGATGAGTATCTGGTAGCACTTGCCAAACAACCCAAGTTCCTTAAGTCAATGGGCACACAGCACTGCTGGTGCAATTTAAGTTTGCAACAACAGTGCTTCAGAATATCTAATCTGCTGCAGGTGGTTGGGATTTTGCTTGGTTTTGGTTTTGCCTTTTTTTTTTTAATACATATTCATTGTTTACTGTAACTGTAACGTAAGCATATACTGCAATTAGACAAGTGATCTTCTTTCCATTTTTGTTACTCATTACTCCTGATCTTGCCTAATTTTCATGCTCACTTAACTGTATGTGGCTGCTTAGACACCTTCTGTTTAGGCATAGACTCACTGTTACATTTCTTATTCCAAATAATATTTTGGTCTTTTGGCATAGGAATTAGGTATTTAGATAAACATTGAAGCTGTGATGCATTTCTCCTCTTTTCTTAATTTACAATGTTCTGTTGATTATTCACAAATTGCTCCTGCCACCTACATCTAGAAGATAGCATAGGAAATTGCCCCCATGCTCAGATTTCCCTTGCTGTTCTTTAGTTTCCTCACCCTTGGGCTTGTTCTAAAACAATTCTAGACTTTTCTTTTACTTTTGTTCTCTTCCTACATCCCAGTCTTCTAATGCAGTTCATTCGTTTATGGAAAGAAGGAGAGGGTATGTGGGTGGAATTCTCCAGGCAAAGCTTATTCAACTTGTTTTGTACCTTTGTGCTGTCTTTCATCCAGGATAAGGGTCAACAGCCAGTGTTAAATGTCATAGTCCATTAGTCAATGGGGACAGCTTACATAGACAAGAATCTGCTATAAATCAATTCTCTTCACAGATAATCCGTGTTTCACATGTAGTTTTTAAAGACTATCTAATCTTTCCCAGTAGCTCAAATGGGAGCTACACCAATTAAGGGTATACTTATAATAGGTAATCAGTACACCAGGACTAATTCCCATGTACTGTCCCCTTTATCACTAAATAAAATTTCTATTGCAAGATATTAATATAGAACTTTGAATCTGTCCCCATGCCAATTTACTGGGATGTAATGCTCATCACTGCATGGACTGGGAAGCAGCACCACGCAGTCAGTGGTCGCAGCCACGCCCATAAGGATGCCCCCTACATTTGGGGCTCTCCTGCTACTACCATACTCTGCAATTCTAAGATGAACAAACTTTTCAGCATAGTTTCAAATCTTTCATAACTGGTTTGAACTGTCTCCTTCACAACCTTGATTGGCGCTTTGATACCTTGTATGTAACAAATTCTCTCCCTTGTCACTTGCTGTGACGTGCAAATTGGTTTACTTGGTGTAAACTGCATTACTTGCAGATAACTGGGCAACTATTTTGTAAATAACCCTCTGAAATTCTCTCTCTGATTCATTTGCTGAAGATGATTCTGGGCTCAACCAAGGGAGGAAGAGAAAAATGGGGATCACTTGAACTGTCTTACACATGACCTGTGTTGTTCAGAAAACTGGACTGCTATCAAATGTGCATAAGCCATGTATATAGAGAATTTAACTCTATAAGGGTGATTTATTATTTCCTCATCCCCATCCTGACCATGCAGCACTGGCTGCAGAAACTATAAACTTCAGTGATCTTGTTTCAATTTACGAAAAATAGTTCTTGATGAAGGAGCTCTTCCCTCTCCCCGTCTCCCCCCATTCCTTGTGGATGTAGCAGAACTACGTAGCTGCTTTGCTTAACTAACCATTCTCTCTTTCTCTCTGAGAAGTGGTTGATTCTCCAGGTTGTCAAATAATAGCCCCCTGGATCTTACATTGTTATCCTTCACCTCTTGTAACTTATTATTTTAGCCTTAAAGATTGCCAGTTTATTGTGAAGAGTTGCTTATCTTAACACACTTTAAGTATACTTTGGTAGAACTTCTGATGTAATAGGTAACAATAAACAAAGACTGAACTATTAACTGCTGGCGTCAAGAAATATATTGCAGCTTCAGCAACTGCCTTCTGAAATACAGATGTGAAATCATGTTTCTGGCAGACCTCCCCAAATTAGTTAATTACTAGAGTAGAGAACATTGGCTTTGGAGAGGAAAATGGAGTCAGCCTGACTTCTAACACTTAACTCTGACCTGTATGTTGGTTTTGCCAACTCCTGGATTGCAACATATGGGTTGCAATCACACGGGTTGCAATCACACCACCACCACTGACAAACTCCCGTGGGATTAATATTTCACCAGGGGCTTCAGTTTTACTACATGTGACATTTGTAGTAAAATACACCTTGCATGTGTAGCTAACTACACAAAGCAAGATTTGCCATATGCATGTCCAAATAGTTTTTTGTGACCGTTTAGCTCTACTTGCCATTTGGCACCTAATACCATGACTATGTTGTGACAATTATCTACTTTGTCTTCAAGGGCTACACTTGACTTCCTGCAATTCTTCAGGGATTACCACCTAAACCTGTCCCAGTCTTAATACAGATGCACACTGTTATTCTTTATTAAGTGATAAAAGTAAAGTTGAAAGAGCTCTTGAAATATCCATACATTTGTGTTAAGGAAATTGATGTAATCAAATTTATCAAATTTTGCAACTCAAAACAGACTCAAAAGTAAAGGGAATCCATTTGCAATGGATATCAAAAGCACAGCATCTAACCTCAGCAAGTCAACAACAACTTTGTATGTAAAAGTCAAGCTCCTTTGTAATGCATCAAAATACCTACCTGTTCATAAAAAGAACAAAAGATGTATCTACAACTTTACTAAGACCAAAAAGTACTCTTTGCACAGTTCTTGATGAAATAAATGAAAAACTCAGTACCACGGCCCATAATTTACTTTCTGAGCTGGAGGAGGGGGGGGACCTTCGATATCTTAATTTTTTTCCCCTTACTCATCAATGGAACTGGTGCCTCAAAGCATCAGCTCTTCTTTCAACACTTCTGAATCTTCACTTTTCAGCAAGTGAAACATGCCACGATGATACATGGTGTACAGACACATATATAGGAATCTCTCTTGAAGGTCAGAGCTTTTTTTCCTTTTCAATCATTCCTTTCTTACTGAAACCTCCTATGTCTTGCTTGAACAACAAAACAAAAACTCTTCCAGGTCTTGTCTGTGAGAACACTGTATTCCTCAAAGAAAGCGTGGCTGATTGTCCCATTTGCAGCTAAGAAAACAGACCTGTAAATAATGATCTGGAGAATTTGCAACTACTTCATCTGACCAGTGCTTTGAAAGAAATTCTTCCACATACAGGCTGAATTAGAAAAATATTTTTATTTACAAGAGTAAATAATGTAGTGCAAGGCAAGTGGATTTAACCCTCAATAATGCATAGATTGATGCAATTTATAGTCTGTGATCTACATCATTTTGCAGAGGTGATTGCACACCTGCTGTAAAGGTTAGACTTTTCCTATAGCCACTTTACAGACAGCTTTAAATCAGACAGAAAGTATTTGCATTCCATACGTGTTAGCCATCTATCCCATCCAACATTTATCAAAGTAATTAGGTGCCTTTTAAAGTTACTGTAAAACACAAAATAAATCCTTGCCAGTGTTATCTATGGAAGAATCCAAAAATAAAATGTTTGTTCACTTTGTGTCACCTGATCACACTTAAATATTCTTTTGTTTATTCATTAGGGGAGCTACTTTCTCTAATCAGTGGCTCTTGGCGGGGAAGGAAATATTCTGTTGTGTCCACCAGGGAACTGCTGATGCTTGTAAAGCTTTGACTGGGGCTTAG
The DNA here is from genome assembly GCA_013396775.1 of Cephalopterus ornatus. Taxonomy (NCBI): domain Eukaryota; kingdom Metazoa; phylum Chordata; class Aves; order Passeriformes; family Cotingidae; genus Cephalopterus; species Cephalopterus ornatus. Next base: position 236,415 of record VZRE01012924.1, on the reverse strand, counting down.
CCAGCAGAACTACTATGGTTATGACCATATTGCAAATATTCCTGTTGTGTTTTCTTTCAAAATAAAACACTTTTTGCATAGAAAAAATAGGATGCAATATAAAGTACAAACCCCCAAATGTTACCATTGCAGGTACTGAAGTCCTGGCTGTTGTGCCACAGAACTTGGAAAGTGTTGGTCACTGGGTTTCACTTTTACGTAATTTCCATGATTACAACCTGGAAAACTTTGGTAACTTCACCAATAAATAAGCTCAAATGCAGTAAAGGCAATTTAATAAGAGATTAAATGTGTAAGTAAAACTTCTTCATCCAAACCTGTAGGATGTTTGCTCATTCTTCAATCAGGCAAAGACTTTGCATATTTCCTTCCAGGTCCTTCCATGAAATACCGTATGATCATGTGTTTGGTATAGTGAGATACTCTGCATTATCTCTTTGGAGTGTTAAATAAATTATAGGGATGGTTTTGCTCTATGACGGAGAAATCAGATCAGTGAATTTCCCTACAAGTTCAGCTGTTGGACTGCATTATTAATGCCACATACAGGGTTTGTTGCCAGTTCTCAAACTTGTAGTTGTTCATATCCCATCTTCCCAATGGATGTCAACCTTAAGAAAACTACACTTCAGCTTGCAACAAGAGGATTCTGAGGGCTTGACTCCTGGTGTGCTAAATTGTTTGAAAAAGTAGTTTCATCTTGCTGCACAAGTCTGGTAGCATCCTCGTTGCTATTCCCTGAGGAAGAAGGGGCATCATCTGACAATGGTTCTGATCTTCTTCCAGGAGAATTATGGGCTTCAGAAAAATGTCAAAAGAAATTATTAAAAAATACCCCGCTGTGCCTAGGAAATCTATTAATATTTAAATATTATGTGGATATAAAGTTACATGTAAAGATAATATTCAAAGGTTAGGAAATATTGAAAGAAGAATATCTAACTATATATACATATGTTGCATTATCTCCGACTTACATAAATTATAGCTAGTAAGAAAAGAAAGCAGGATTTCAGAATTACATCCATATTCAGCATATTACTCACAGCTACATGCCTTAATTCAAAAAATCTTTTGATTTAATGGTGATGGGTTTTTTAATACTATTTCCTGTAGGTTTAGGTTGTCAACATGAAAGTAATTTTTTCTGTATTTTATTACAGAAATATGTCAGAAAACATTATTTTCTGACATAGGATTAAGTTGCCTACTGGGGTTAAAACACAACGTAAGAAAATTTATTTAGTGGAAGAAATTATTTTCATAACAGGTCATATTCACTTCACAAATAATCTCATGCAGTTAATGTTTTTATTAACCACCTCCTCTATCAAGGGAAATTCTCTACAAACCAACAGGCTTAAAGCTAAGCTTTGCTTTATCCACCCCTTTTCAACAATAAAAAAATGACTTTCATGTCAAAGAAGCTAGTGCTCAGAGGTACCTCTCTCAAATCTAGAATTCCTGCTTTTATTTTTTAAGTTTTTACTGAAATAAAAAGATCACCCCTCTGTGACACATACTTACCAGATAACGACTGAAAAGACTGCACTGCAAATGCAACAAGAATCGATAAAAGAAAGGTTCCCATGAAGTATATCTATGACAGTAATTTTAAAAACATAATTAGAGCAGTGCAAAGTCAAGGCAGCATTCCAAATGAACTGTACATGTATTAAAAGAGCAATACATACCAGAGTAGACTGTAAAATATTGTTCCAGACAACTCTCATGTAAAAATAAAGCAATGCTAATGAGCATGGACTAATTGATTCTTGGTTACTACTATTCCAACACCTACAAGAAGAAGATTAAAACAACTCATTAGTCCTCCTCTACAATGTTGTGGTATCAGTCATCTGGGAATCTCAATGGGTTTGCAGAAAAGCTCAGTAACCCAGAAAAACAAATAAATGTCATCATCACTATTTCACAGATGGTGAAGAAAAATTCAGAGAAATTCCAGATTAAACTTATTAAGCATAGAATACCTTACCCTAGGAGTGTATTTTTTATATTCTTATTAGTCAGCAATGGGTCTAAGCATCCAAGCTATACTTGGCAAGCAGTCAGAGTACAAGTTCTACTAATGTGAGTCAACAGCAGTAGGACTTGATTTAAGATTAGATGTACAAAATTTAGTTGCATAGGCAGGATGCTGGTGCCTAAACCTGCTTTAGAGATAATCACACACGACAGGATGCAGTTAGAGCTTGAAGACTAGCAACTTTAGCTGACTAGCACAAGGTACTTCCTGTGGGGTGAGCTGAGCAGCTCCCTCAGTTCTATCAATTAGGACTTCACCTGTAGGGGAGTTAAGAAAGTTAAAACATAGGCACCTATTTTAAGCTTCACCTGACTCTTTTTACCAAGCTGAGGAAGGAGGGGTGAGGTGTGCATATATAGAAATATAGATTTTCTATATAAATTTTGTTATAAATATACATATAAATTAGTTATAAAGTAATAAATTATATATATAAATATATAAAAGTACATCTCCTTCTGGACTAAAGCGTATGATGATGGAAAAACCCTTCAGCACTGTGAACTCTGGAATTATTCTCACAGCAAACCAGATGGATTCAGCCCAAGTGAAGGCAGAAATCAGACTCAAACTTACAATCCTAGATGTTCCAGAACCCGTTTATCTAACCAGCAGTCTCATATGGAGTGAAAGTAATTTAGGGTACAAGTTCAGGCTAACTGCAGTGCAGAACAATTTCAGCAGATTGTTGGTGAATAAACAAATGAGGTTTTCATGTCGGTATCATCTCCACTCTTTTGGGGTCACACAACACTCAGTAGCAAAACAGATGACAAACCACTCATTCTTGGTTCACAGCGTCATGTATTAAACATTAGCTTCTCCTTCTTTAAATATTTGAAAGGCAAATCCACCAAAGTATAAGAGTCCTATTCCCACTGTGCTTTCCAACACACGTTGCTTTACCGAGGTAAAGGAAACCCAAGTTCTGTACTGGAACCAGAGCTCACTTAGGTGGTTTGGGCATGAATAGTGCTGGTGCAGGTCGTTCAGGCAGCAGACCTGTAACCTTCTCAGAAATCTAATGCTCTGTGCCACAATATCTGTAACAGGCTGGAACATCTTTGCAGAATCATTAGGGAAGGACTGCTATTATCCCAGTTACACACTTTAAAGTTCTGTATTAAATTATATTATACTTATCATTGAAATGTTGGTTTGAACTGCACACAAATCACCAGTGCCTAACTTAGGAACTTAAATATATTGAACTGGAAAAGATCTCCTGGATCATTAAACCCAGTCCCTGCTATTCCAGGTAACCACATATAATCAGGTTTCTTTAACAGGCATAAACTGAAATATATTTAGGGTATTTAAGCATTTTGAGTATGTTTACCTTAACCTGCCTTAAATCATACAAATGAACAAAGTTAATAATTACAGGAGTTGCTGTTTTCCAGAGTAAATGCTACTTCTGTGGAAAATCAGAAGATACTGATTAAGGGGAAAAAAGACTCACCTGTAATAAAGTTCCTGAAGAAGTGATGTATTACTAGAATGCAATGCTTGATCAATTTCCAAATGATCCAGAATGTAGGAAGGTATGGAGTTGCCCTCTTCTACAACAAGGGCCAAATTAAAGAAACCCTAACAGCAAAAAAAGCATCAAATTTTTTTAACCATCAAATTCTCATATGTATATCTAAACAATTAGAACAAGATATCTAAATAAGATATCTAAACAAGAATCTAAATAATTATAACTGTCTTCTATAAATTCATTGAATATAATGTGATATTGACTGAATAATTATGAGAACCCTTTCTCCTAACCATATACGCAGGTAAATACTAAAAATGCAAAAGAAGTGTTTAGATGTTGTGACACTATTTTCATAGAAACCATCAGGAAAAAGACATGAGTTTTATTATTTTTAGTTGCTCTTTAACCACAGTCACCATATCAAACTGTCATCTTTCATCTACTATGGAAATATAGACTGAAAGCAGAAATGGATTTCTGTTCTGTACAATTCCCTTCCAGTTAGCTCTACAGATCAACAGCACCTGAATAGTGAAAGTGAGAGCAGAAATTTCCTCCAGACAATTCAAGTCCTTAGTCTTACAGTTTTGCCTACTTGGACAAGTCTTATGCCTCCCTGTCTCTTCAGAGCCATGAAAATGAACACACATGAGACATATTACAGAATTCCCCATCAGTCTGGCTTTCATACTTTAAAGTACCTGTTGATGCATCTCTTCTGTCCTTTGGTAGTGTAGCAGTAATGTGTTGTCCCAATATCCTCAAAACAGAACCCAACTATGCTACCTCTAATAATTTCACATACAAGATACTGTCTGGAGACATTGGCATAGGGACAGGGAGAACAGAATATTACAACCAGAACAGTTCAGGAGGGTCTGAGGATGGAAAACTCAGTGTTGAAACACTGCATGCCTTTGGTAATGTGACATGGTGAATCTTTTAATTATAAAGCATTTTAAGATGAAACCTTTGTGGCGAACAAAATTCACCCTAGGACTTACTCAATATACTAAGGGAAATAGGCCAGTCTTCTTTTTTATATCCTAAAATGGCAGAGGATAGGATTCGGATAGAACTCAGTAGTCTATTAATTCTTCCCCTTGTAACAGCAAAAATGCCAAGGTCACAACTGGGCCAATTGTGCCAAGGTAGGTAGCACTGAATTAGGCCATTCACCTTTAGCTGATAAAACAGCCTAATTCTAGGACTATCCATCTATGCTAGGTTTACCTTCCTTTATCGTGAATCAGCAACTACTGACTCACAAGGTATTCTGAAATAATTCTAACTTATTCTAGCAGGTTTCTTCGGTGCAGATGTGGCCAAGGAGAAGAAACAATCTCAGCTAAATTCTCAGATTGTTCTAAACTCCAGTGTTTTATAAACACCTCACAACTGCAGACCCACCTGTGAATCTCCCTCCAATGCAGCTTGTGCGTACATCCGCATTGAGAGCTCCAGGTCTTTAGACTGGTTCTGGTAACCGTAGTAGTAGAAATCACCCATCTTCAAATATGCTGTGCAAGAAATCAGTAGAAGATCATTAAGAATATTTGTAGGAACAAAATTAACCAACTATTAATGTGATAGAGAAGTTAACAGTAATTATATTTAAAGCACAATACTAAAAAACAAAGGTACTCTTTCTCTCTGCTTGTCTCTGTGGATACTTTACATCAGCCTCCCATTGAAAATATTTATCCTGGATGAAATTTCTCATGGTATAGAAGTAATCAATGTCCAGAAAATACTTGACAAACATCTTTCTGTGATATTGCACAGTAATGAAATGCATCAAAAGAGAACGCACTGACCCAGACAGGAGCAAGTGTGACATTGCACTAAGCTATGCTAAGGAGTTTAAAAACTCCCAGGACTCCCACGACTGTGTCTACACTTATCTGACCTAAACTTTCCTCAAGTGGGTTGAAACATTTCTACACCTTGCATTGCGTGTCTGTAGCAACTGCCTAGAAATCCCACCTGCTTTTTTGCAGTGGACTATAGCAGAGCCCTTCCAGGAAGCAAGTTAGTTACCAACCCAACAGCAAAGGCAGAAAGGCTACGTGGATGGGCCGGCACGGATGCAGAGTGGAAGGCCACGAATGCTGTAGTGAATCATCAAGAAGAGGGACCCCCTCAACTATACCAATGGCATCATTCCAGGCCTGGCCTGGAATGCACTCTGCAACAGGCCATGGACTTGAGGTCATCCTTCATTGCGCTGATAAGGTAGCCCTGGAAATCTCCACTGCCAGGGTTAGACTCTTCGTCCCAGGCCCTACACTGGGGATTTGATCCTCCACTACTGCAGAGAAGGGTCTGAGGTAAAACTCCCCTTCCGTTACTGATGTGAGGGAGAGATAAAGTAATAAAATTCTACCTCTGTTAAACCCAGCAAGTCTTCTCTCCTTTACTTGAATGGAATTACAGCCCCACTTCACAAGTTTGACCTTCAGAAGTTTCTCTAATGTAAGATTGTACCAGCGGATCTACTGAAGAGTCAACCAAACTGCACCTTGTTAAGGTGCCTGCAAGCTCCTAAGGAAAGCTGAGGGTTTGTCAGCTCCTGTGGCCTCAGGCTGTATCAATGCTCAGTTTCCAAACATAAATTTTCCACACTGTGTATTTAAATTAATAGCTTGAATTATTTTTACACTCCACTTTTTCACGTGCTTATTACAAACCACTTAAATGCTCTTGCGAGACAATCAGATCAGTGTTTTCAAATATTCAGTAATGCTTTCAAAGGCACCAAAATGGCTCAGTTACTAAAGTCATAGATGTAGTAAAGTTTAAGACCTGAGGAATGTAACTTATACGTAAATAGATCTTTTTTTTTTAAACAGAGAATCCTTTAGTTCCCCAAGGTAAGCTCTGCCAACATTGATAAACTCTGTACCCTAACAGAAAAACTAGTAATAAATTAGATAAGGAATCCTTTAGCCTTTATTAGTTTCTCATGACTCAATTATGATACAGAAGTATATTTGCTTTTGGATTTTCCCTTCGATAAACTAAACAGCAGGAGCTCCTAAAGTCTACTGCTATTTTTCTTTCTTAAACTTTAAACTTCTTAAACTGAGTCAACTGCTCAAACTCCTAAATGTCTAGCTCCTCCTCAGGGCTTAGCTTTTTTATTTTATTTTATTCAAATTTTATACATTTAATGCCATAAGAAGGAAATTTTCAGAAAAGATGTGCTGAAACACAATACGTAAATTACCTTTTCTCCCCTGAAATTCCTATCAAAACATTAGAAAGGAAAATGCATGATTAACAGGGTTTAATCTTCCCTTAACTTGCTCACTCACAAAAAAGTTGTGACAAACACAGTTTTTGAAATTTAAAAAAAGCAAAATTAAAATTCAGAAAGAATTCCTTATACATACCAAATGATGGGGCATTGACTTGAGAAACAGAGAAATTGTAGTATCTCCAAACACAATCAGTTGCTAGGTATTTCCTTGCTAGGTCCTTTAAAGAAAATAATTGATTCCTTAACATCACAGGTAAGAGAGTAGGATCACATTATTATTAACAAGTGTTCCTTTTGAGATAATAAGTTGTGAATACATTTACTCACTGGTCTTTCTTCACAGATGTGTGCTAAATTTGACTGTGACACTTCAATCCCAGTTTCAGCTGCTATAACGTAATGCAGCAGAGCTTCATGCCTAATGTTAGATAAAATAAATTAATGAAAAATCTAGCAAAAATAACATGCATTTTAGTTACAGTTAAAAAACCCCCTGAAATCACTAAATAAATTTATAAAATCACCTACAAGCAAACTTTTGGTACCAAGTTTAAGAGCAAGAGGCTGGGAAACCCATGCAACAGCGACATATGCTGGCAGTGCTCGGCATATCCAGCCATGCTGGACTCCAAGAATTTGCAGCCTTTTCCCTCTTGCACTGCAGCTAGAATAGCTTGAGTGTGCATTTACTCCAAATGCCAGGCTGATGATAAAGGGGAATTGATACTAAGCCCAATTATCTATCTAAATGCTTCAGATAAAACATTCCTAAAAGACTCTTCTCTATTTAAAAAAAAAATCCGTAATTAACTTAGCTCTGTACATATCTGTCTAACATTCATCTGAATTCTTCTTCTGTATGCTTTACTGTGTTATTTATATGAATTGTTTTGTCTTGTCTTTTTAGACTATGGGCTTTTTGAAACAGGATTTGTTTTTGAAAGTGGGAATAAAACATATCTCAGTCTCTTTAAGGACTCTCGGCACATCACTGACTGTAAAACAACTAATGAAAGCTAATATTGCATTTGCAGTATAGCAATTCGGTATTGTGATACTAGAGGGGAGCAGCTCTCATATTCTCCGTCCCTCATCTATTCTATATTATGAAGACTACACATTTAAAATACAGAGGAAGTCTTAAAAATAATGCGTGTTCTTTCAAAATTGCAAGAATAAACAAAAAACCCACTTGGTGTACTTTTTTCCTACTAAAGTTTCCTATTAAAGGGTCATGATTCCAATGATTTTTCCCACAACACAAAGCTAATACCATGGCAAGTGTCAGGTTTCAATGGCTTGTTATACTGGAAGTGAATACAGTCACATACACATTCGACTTCAAGAGTAGCAGCTTAAGCAAAGAAACTTTAAATGAAATTGTGAAAGCAGTTCTCCTCCAGCTCACTCCTGCAGAATTAGCAGGTGTAACCTGCTGTTTCCCAACTATTTCTGCAAGACTACAAATTGGTGCTTTTACTTGCCCTATAAGAACATCTAGGACAAGGGAGACCTGAGACTACAGAAAGAATTTGGGATGCCTAAGCTGGGAAATTGATCCATCTGATTCTTAGGTCTCAAAGGGTAATTCAGAAAAGAAATTACATTTAAAGCCTTTAAATCAGCCTGTGAAGATCAAACTGCCTGTACCATGTACTGACAGGTGTGCAGAACGCATCTGCAAACACCAACGACTGAGGAACACATACTACTTGGTCTGGTTGGCAGTGTAACAATTTACACCTATGCAAGGTACATGAAGAATTGTTCAGAAGCAAACATTTCAAGATGAACGTACTCCTAAACCCAGAGATGAGTAGGACCAGTATTTATAAGTAACTACCCAAACACTCCCAATCATTGGCATCTTAAGCAGTGCTCCAGCATATTTTTCCTCCTAGCTGTTGAGCCCAGACTTTCTGGAATCTTGATGCTCTACCTGTAATCTACTTGTGGACGTTCATGCTACTGCAAAGTGAGCTGGGCAGTCACAGGCTTGTACAACAGAACATACTACAAAAATATCAACAGAACTTCTCAGAGTTGAAAACTGAGCTCAAGCCTCAGGAGAAATGTCTGTGATGGTCTGAGTAAAAAGACACTTCTAGGAATGGGTTACTCCAGAACAGTCCACTGACAGTTCCTTATAGATCTCCTAAGCCTGAAGCATTAATTAAGTACTCGCAGGGGGACACTGCAGGACTAAATGAGCCTTTGTTTTAATCACATTTGACAGTCTGATGCCTGCACATACAGTATCTGATGCTCATGCCTACAGCATTAACCTGGAGGCTATTTTGAAACCTCTTGACTGGCTCACTGGATATTGTAGCCTCCTATTTTACTTACAGAAAAGATAATATTAATCATATACAGAAAAATTAACAAATCTAATCCATCAGACTGAGTTTCCATGATATGGAATTATACAGAAAAGAGAAAGCAAAATACGGGGTTTGGAACAAAGAGAACATTAAAAGTGAAAGGTGTTCCTCTGGTAATCCAGTGCAAATCACAAGCCACAATATTATGGGCTGAAAACCATGATCAGGTGATTCAGCTATTTCACTTTACAAACTCCTCATTTTTTGCTTGATTCTGTCAGAACTGTTGAATTATGCTTTGGGTCACCTCCTCCTTTACTTTATGTCAATGGATGTTTTGCAGCTGATTTCAGTGGTGCTACTATTTCTTTTTTGCTTTGAGGTGATCCCAAATATTAATTATTTTATCATGCTATAAGTAAATGAAAAATAGAAAATAAACTAAAAGGGAACAGGAGAAACATACCATGAAAGTTCCAGATAAGCATTGAGAGCTCTTCTGATTACATGACCTAAGTAGCCATTCTTCTCTGCAATGTGTTTTGCCCATCTGTGGAAATGATCAAACAAAAAATCAACAGCTGTGCTCCAGTAATGTTATCCCAACTCAAGCAGATTCAAAGAACACAAAAGGATATGAGATCATGACTTCTTCTGTAAGACAAACTATGGAATTTAATTGTAATTGCTGCATCAGTCTTGTAACAGCTGACTGAATGAGAATATGATGTGCGTTTATCTCTATGAGCATATTAGAGACATCCTGGTTTTTTCTTGGCAATTTTTTTTGAGAAAACAAACATAAGTTAAAAAGTGCTATCAGTAGTTATCTACCTTTTTTTCGATGCAAAATACCAGTTCTACCACATCAGAAATCTGATATTTCTTGAAAATCAAAAAAAGCAAGGCTTTGTTAGATACAACCTGTCCAAATTGTTTGATACAATCTCTACAAGTTGTTCTGGAAAACATAAAAAGTACTAGAAGTACTAAATATATCTCAAAATCTACTGGTCATTTAAATAATACACATACTCATGCAGATCAAACACTACTGTAGAAGAACCTTTTGTCAAGGAGGTAAGCCACCATAAAGTACAAGACTTTATTTAGACTATGGACTTAAAAATCACCAGTAATGAAAATATTCACATCACAAATATATTGTCATTAGGGTTAGTAAATGGTCTCATTCCTTACATTACAGCTTTTTCTGGATCTCTAGGGAAGTCTTCCATATTTCCTGTGATGTAGTACAGAGAGCACCGTAAAGTCCCTTCTATATGTCCTCCTTGGGCAGCTTTATAGAAATAGCGTGCAGCAACTGTCTGTGGAGAAACAAGAGACAATTAGCAACTCTGCACTACTAATACTTACTGAGATTTTTTCCCTCAGGACTTGTTTCATCAAATGGATTAAAATAGGCAATTGGCTAATAAAGGCAAGACAGTTTAGCTACTTTTAAGGCACTTAGATGAAACTAATTCCTTTCTTCTAACTTTTTAATAGTTTAGGCCAGAAAAAGTTTTGAAAAACATATATTCTGGTAACATAGGGAATGACAAATAGAAAAGTGTCTAAATGTGTAACTAACACCCTGTAGCATAAAAGTCTTGTATGCACTGGCAGAAGTAAAGTGAGTTATTCACTAGTAGGAAGATTAACAAGGGATCCTGGAGAACAGGACTTTTGCACTGGTGATGCCAAGTGACGGCTGTGGAGCAGCAGCAATGCTCAGTATGTCCAGCAGTGCACAACCACTGGGCTCAAATCTTCGAAACTGGTTTATAAAAGATAACACAGGCTGAGTAAGCAGGGCCAGAACTGCAGAAGTGGGAGGGTTGTGTGGCTCTCCATGTTTTACCCTCAGAAACAGTAATCTATAAAATAAACCAAAACAGCATACAGCCTGAAATAATTATTTCAGGAAATTATTAACCATCAATATACGTTTTCTGTCACTGAGCATAGACTTCAGAGTATCCATCATAGCCATAACTTCTCCTTGCCCTTGGCTTTGGTGATTAATGAAACCTGGGCACTTTTAGGTGTACTCTTACAATCAGTCCACTTTGAAATGTGTTTTTTGGCCCCGGGAAAGGAAAACGTGGTTGCCAGATGCACGTGTTGTTGAGCACCGCTGCTACAGGCAGCAAAAATGCTCACTGTCTGGAGTATATCCAGATCTTAGAACTCACAGGCCACACTGGAAACATCTTTTAGCTCCAAGCATGAGGTCTGTCTGCCTGTGTTTATTACCGCCTTCCTCACTGTATTTGTGCTATTGGTCATAAACTACCTAGTCTATTAAAAGAAATAAAACTAAAGTAGACCCTTCCTATTAGGGGAAAAATTATTTTGCACACATCGAAAAGTTAATGGGTTGTTTCACAGAAAGACAAAATAAAATCCTGCAGTCTACCAGAACTGTAATAAATAGTTACATTTTCAAGTCTGGATTGAAGGCCTTTCACTGCAGTTCTGAGGTTCGCAGAAGCTACGTGAATGTAGCATAGCTGTTCATGAGTTCAGGGACAAGGTGCTGCTTTCAGTTACTATGGAATCCTTTCCCTATATACTTTCCAATCTAAAACTGAGAGAAACCAAAAGATCACACGATGCGAGAGCACACACTATCTTTGCTGGCTGCTGTCACTAGAAGGATGAAAACAGAGGCAGTCACTGGAGCAAAACCTGAACCTGTTTTGTTTCTAAATTAAGGGAGTACAAACACATGCACATAATTTTGACTATTTGAGTAACATCTCTAAGCAATCTGACTGAATTCCCCAGTAAAACCTTTCTTTGTGGTAAAAGGTATCAAAATCCAAATCAGAGTGAACACTGCAATCTCAAGAATGAAGCAAAAACTTCTAAACTGGGTCCTAGTGTAAGAAATAGTACCGTTAAATATTTACTCACTTGATTTCTACCAGGTACTCCAGGGTAAATCCCATCTAAATATAGGACACCGAGGTTGTATGATGCATCTGGATTTCCCAATTCTTCAGCAATTAACCAGTGTTTGGCTGCTTTTCTGTAGTCTCTTTTAAAATTGTGGTAATACCACCCCAATCCATTCACTGCCTGGGGCAAGCCCTGATGGAAGAAGAGCAGCCTCAGGTCACACATTTGATTCTGCTTTGGGTCACTTTTGAAACTAAGGGTTATAAAGGTTTGCTGACTTTTTTTTCCCTACTACTCTTCCTTGTGGCCTCATATTTAGAGTGAGGAATAAGACTACAGTGTTGTCTTATTTGTCTCAGCTGTGTCTGCATTCAGATTTTCACTTGTTGACAAGAACAAATTGTGACAAATTTTTCACCTGTTTCCTCTGCAAGGACAAAACAGGACACCTATTCTTGTGAACTCCCAGAACCCAGTTGGCAGGATTAGCAATCAGAAGACCCACTTCACTTAAACTAGAACATTTCCTTAAGAATAAATAGAAAGCAATGAACACAGAACTTTTTAATGCTGCTTTCAAATTGCATTTGACCAACATCATACAGATCTGCTTAAGATATTGCTACTTGCTATTACCAAGTTGCATCTTTGCATCAATAATTACAGATCAAGAGGAGAAAATCTTTTTGAGACAGCTTTTATTTTTGTTGCAATGAGTCACCACCTCCTTGCATAAACTGGTGGATCATATGGGGCTGGAAGTATGACAGCCTTTTATTAACTTATTAACCCATTAGAAGGTAAAAGCAGTTAAACTTTTCAATAATTATGGTGTTGTTTTTGTATAGAAAATGTGCTCTGGAGCATAAAACCCTAAGTATCTGAGCTCAAGGAGAGTAAGGAAATTGATGATTCAGATTCTTTCTGGATATCTGTTCTTCAGATCCTAAGTCAAGAGAATTTTGATCACAGCATGAAAGCCACTCAGTTTATTCAAGCCTTTTCCAAACAGGCAGTAGAACAGGTAGTCTCTCCTGTTTCAAAGAAATCATAGAACAGGCACAGAGCTAGTGTCCCATTTTGGGAAAATTAGGCTTTCTCCATTCATGGTGAAGACACTGAAGAAGCAACCAGTATTTACATAGAATTATGGTAACAGGCATTTTATATAAATCAGAGTTCATTATTATTAGCACCCGGCATAGGACTTCTAAAATAAAATATTTATTGCATTTTACCTTGGCTGCTGCTTTTTTCATCAATTCCAACGCAAGTTTCATATTCTTTTTCACACCTTGGCCCTAGGAAATGCATGTGAAACAAATGCAGGCTGATAAAAATTCACTTCTGCACATTCAAAATGTCTTTTAACACTGATACTATTATTTACTAGGTGCCATTTGGCTTTAAACAGTTACAACAAAACAAGCAGCTTTGTGTTCATCCCTCCTTCACAGCTTTACACTATCTCACTGATTCAGTCTAGGAACAATTACTTCACCAGTATATTCAAGTGATTTTTATGAGTAAATAATATCACAGATCTTTAATTTTTGGCACCTAAGCAAAAATGAATAGCATTCAAAGGGGCATAGGTTGCTCACAATAAGAGCTCTCAGCTTTCCTGAAAAAGCATGTCAAAGTGTCTCCAGAGGAAATACACAGATATCATGCTTATGATTTAAATTAATTCCAAACACGGGACAAACAGATTATGGGTGCTCAAAATTTGCACAAGCAAAACTAAAGCAAGCATTTTGTAGAGAACAACCCTGCACTGTCAAAGGAATGGGATGAAGACTTAATGGTTCTTCTCTAATATCTCTAACCTTTAGTGCTCTTGACTGTTTCATGGGTGACACCGCTCAGCTGATATACCTTATCTGACTCAGGTGGGGTTGGTTATGCTTCAGTTTAGCCTCTGCTGTCTACCGCTTCTAGCACGGAAAAACTAACTGCATGCAGAGACAATTTAATTCCAACTTAAAAAAAAAATAAAATCCCAGAGATCTAATAAAGGGCACTTTAAGAAAGGATCAAATTTTTACCTACATCTCTACACCAAGGCCTATGCCTACTAGTTGGTTGGATTTTTGAGGTGACAAGACATTAGGAAAAATTGGGACTCACTAATTGAGTGGTATTTTGATCCTGAAGCTGGCTCAGAACAAAGTGACTAAACTGCTTTTGACTAGCTCTTTTTAAAATGTTGGGCCTTTCTGATAAAAATCAACATTAGCTTCATGTCAATTGATTGATTTTCAAAGTAAATCTAAAAGCACTTGTACAGAGTCTTCACTGCAGACAACTTAGGAACATCATGTCATAGGAATGATTATTTTGAAGTGAAAACAGGAAACTTGACTTACCTTAAATAATACAATGGCATAATCATATATTAACACTGGATCTTCTGTTTCTATTGCACCCTTCGCATACCATTCTATTGCAGCTTCAGGATTTTTTGCCACTCCCTGTTGGCCCCAAAACAGCATCTGAGCCAACCGTTGCTAAAAGAAAACAACATAAGCAGTAATGTTATAAATGCTAGTATTGAAACTGGAATTGCAGGAGCAGACTTTTTCAGCTTAGATGCATTTCAAATGTATGAACAGTATGTAGTTATACGTCCTCAACAGTTTGAAAACGATTGGTTATCAGGAATATTCAGAGGGCTTCCAAGTGGTGGAATGTGCTGATATTAAATCTACAGCAGGGATATTTTTACAGCTGTTAGTATCACAGAAGTCTGGATTGATTTAAGTGCAGAGATAAGTGATAAAGACAGATTTGAAGCATGTATAATGGTTCGTTATTACACATATTGCTGCTGATCTCAGATCAGCAGCTGTAATTGCACTGTATCAAATACAAATCCAGGGAAAAGGATCAGAGAAGGAGGTTGCCAAGACTTCACAACTCTTCCCTTTTGCCTTGTATCACTGTTTTAGCTTTTCATGGTTACTGGATATTATCAGACAGAAATATGCAAAATAGTTCAAGCTCATAAAAAAGAAGCAATTCTGGGTAGAAAGAGAAAATATCTGTCTGCTTCACTCTCCTCCACAACTTTTCTGCTAATCCTATAGATGTACACACCTAATGTGTGCCTAAAACCAAGAAAGAGGAAATTTATTACTTTATACCTGTGCAGCTGCATTTCCTCTTGTTGCTTCATGCTTTAACCACATAAAGACATCACCATTTTCTTTTGTTTGAGCTTTTAGCAGTTCATCATCCATCAGTCTTATAGTTTCAACAAATGCCTGAAGAGTAGGTGAACAGAAAAAAAATTATTATTACACAATGCCACCAAAATTATTACACATCTGCTACCAAAATGAAAATGTTTTCCATTTCCTGCTTATCCCTAAAAATTTATGATCCATTCTAGGTTTTAAAATTCTCATCACTTCTCTGATGACCAGTCCATTAACTATTCTTACATTCAGTGTAAAAAACATTTACTACTTTGTTACAGTACAAAACTGTAAGTCCACTCTATACTGGAAAGGTACACCAAGACACCAACAACTGAAAAGAAACACCAATCCATCTTTTAGTTTTTCATGCAGGTAATAATGACAAAGAAGTGCTTTTAAGCCTTTTTAAGACTTTCCACTTTCTATAAAAATCTCTTTTAAAAGATAAAAAAAGGCCGGTCTTGATGAAGACCTGCCCCATAGAACTCTACAGTACGTCTACTGATTCTAGTTCTTCAGCAATCAAAATCTCTCTATTTTCTGTACAATAGTCATTCTCTCTGATAAGCCAGGATTTTAGCACTAACCTACCTTGAACATTCTTTACCGATCAAGTTGTGTTACTTCTTGTTTAGCAGCTTATCCTAAACACATATTATTGTAACTTTATCAGGTAACTATTTAACAAACAAGCAGTTACATTTGATTACAGAAAACATATAAGTATGGAGAGGACAATTCATCTCTTGCATGAACTTCATTATGTTTGACTATTAAAATAAAGCAGTTGCTTAATAAACACATCCAATTATATTAATAATTAAAAATCTGAGTGAGGCATTAGGGCCCAAGAATAACAATTGGACTTTAATGAAAGATAGTCATGTGAACAGTTCTGAGGATTTGAGCCTAATTTTGATTTTGACTCGCCCTTGCTAAGAAACAAAGTAATGATACCTACATATAATTTAGGGGATTTTACAACAATCATCAAATCATAGAATGAATTGGGTTGGAAGAGACTTTTAAAGATCATTTAGTCCAACACTTCTGCCATTGGCAGGGACATAAATCAGATGAGCTAATATTTGTAAATCAAAACAAAAATGTTCTGGCCACACTGTTAATATTAATATGTGAAAAATAATTTGCACAGAAAACAAATTCAGATATAGTTATAACTCTTTTACCTGTTCCCCTTTTATATTGTGTTGGTCCAGCGATGTTTTTATTGCAATATTACTGTAATAAGCATATGACAGCTCCAAATCAAGTGGATAGTTATTAATGCCTTGATAATGTTTATAGCCAAGATTCATCATAGCAAGTCTCTCATTCCCCTGAGCACCAACCAAACTATACAGCAGTCCCTGACAAAAATCAACAGACATAAACAAGAGTGAATTCACTGCACGTCTCACAAGTTTAGCACTTTTCAGGAGATTTACAGGGCACAGAGTGTTCATCCTGGCAGCTGATATACTAGCTATACCACGTAAACACAGTTACAGAAAGAACAGCCATAAAGTAGTTAAAGTGTCTTATCTACGTATAGAAAGACTTGAAAGAAAAACTAGACTCAATACTTTTCAAGTATTGCATTTGTTCTGCCACCACTAAGTGTACAGCAATTTTTTAATGTCATTTTATTACAGTGTTGTTTATACTCTGACACCTTTTATACCAGCAGTGACTTAACTAGTCCCACTGATGCCAAGTGGAGTTTTCACACTGAATTCAGTGGAAACATATGGAAGCTAACGAATAGCACTTGGGAATCTTACCCTAGGGATCTGACAGAACTAGTAAGAAGTAGTAGTAAGAACTAGTAAGATCTGACAGAACTGTGGCTGATAAGGTTTCAGTACAAATCTCCCTTGAGATACATGTTAATTGGTCTATGTACCATGCATTTGCCCAAAACCATTTTCAGCACTACTATTATTTTTCATCTGCATAGATTTAAAAACAATGGTGTCCCACTTGTGCTGGATATTAAATTACTTCCTACCCTACCTGAAGCTGATCCAATGATGAAATGACTCAGCCTCCATAATTCCCACTACGTACACTCCCTAATTAGCGTATAAAAAAGGTTTCTGTCTAAGGTTTCTTGTGTTGGAGGAATTGCAGGTGAGCTTGGTCTCTGATTGACCTCTCAGAGGTTCCTCTGATTCAGTGTCCTGTAACCACAACGGGCAGATCTGCTATTTTTTATGAGTGTTTTATATTATACTATTATATTACAATGAAATATCTGTTGGCAATTTTAGTGTTGCCCCCTTCCCCTGACATATAAACAACTTCCCTTTATTTAACCTTGAAATTGAATCGCATGGAAACATTTCAGTTATTTGCAACCTGCCCGAAAGGTCCGAAGTTCAGATACTCTGCAGTTCCTCAGCTAAAGCACAGTAATTTTTTCCCAAAAGAAAACTGTTCTACTTTGGTTACCCTTAATCATTTGACCATAATATACTTAGTGCCACATTTTTGCACACTGTAAAAAGGGAATTCTTTCCTGACTGTACTATCCACCTTTCCCACTTTAGGAGATTTGCCTGATGTAAGACTTTTTTCTTACCCATCTACAAATGACTGTGGGTGTCTCAAGGGCTATTATCTCATCCTAGCTCCACAGTGACTAGGAAAAGCTGTACATTCTATGCTTTATGGTTCACTTTACCACCATTTTTAGGTCTTACTAAATCATTGCTTTCCTTGTTCTGGATGAGCAGGATAAAGATTTCGACTATCAAGACTTCATAAAGACATCACTGCCATCAAGTTATTTACAAGTAGCTTTACTGGGAAATCTCTTCAGCCACTGACTGGATCTGGAGGCTATTTCAATTTTTTTAATTCAACTGATCATAAATTCATTCCATTTCTAAATTGCCCTTAAAGGTAATTAGTTTCACAGACGTAACACACAACTAAAGGTAGCATTAAATATACTACCTTTATATGATCCACAGACACACCGAGCCCCGTTTCAAATATAACTGCAAGGAAATAGGAAGCCTTATGGTATCCACAACAACTGGAATCCATCAGGAGAGGGACAGAGGAGCCCATACTGCTGAGGCCATTGGCACTGGAGAGACTTTTCACAACCTTCTCAAATATCCTCCGGCCAACTTCTACAACTGTATCACTTCCATCTTCCAACACTAAAAATAAAATATAGGATGCACAGTTATTGCAAGAGTTAAAATTAGGAATGGATTTCCCCTCCTTAAGTTAATGGGACTGAGGCAGATTCTGTTATTTCTCATGCTGAATGGTATTCTCAATGCAGACAACCAAAATTCAACTAAAATACAAAATATTATTGAATAGGAAGAGTGAAAAAAAATCCAAAAGACCACCTCAAAGTAACTAACCACTAAAAACATAAGGGTATTTCTATGATTCCTTCTACCTAAAAAGCCATCGTTTCATCTGCAGCATATTGCAACACACAAGCTACATGACACTCCTTTACTAAGTTAGCTGATGTGAAAAAAAAAAGTATAACACATGAACTGAAGTCAAAGGATACTAACTTACATGACATACATTGTGGAGTCATTTGAGAACAATAGAAAAACCCCCATGATTACCATTTGGACTACTGAAGTCTATCTCTTGTAACAGTTTGAACAAAGTGTGATACTTTTCCCTGAGCTCTTTTCCCCACATGAAGGCATCACACTTGGATATTTCTCCATATCTGTGAATCAGCTCCAAATAATAGTTTTCATTGTAACCTAGAGAAAACAACATATTTAAGATATGAAAGTTGACTTTGCTGGCCTTGAAAAAAAGCTTTTGGTAGGGAAAAAGATGTTTCTAGGGTAAACTAAAAAGTCATGGACAAGATGAGCACATTCTTGACACACAGCAGCACTAAAAACTCCTACAGGTAGCACCACTTAAAAATACATTAAGATTTCTTCTTCCATACTCTGGTCACAATGCATGTAATTGACTGCTAATTAGAAACATAAGCTCGTTTTCAGCACACATTTTTAGGTTACTTTTCTTTCCCAAAAGTATTTCATGGATACTTTGGTATAAACCTGTTAATTACTGACCATTTGACAACTGTGGCAGAAACATTCCTGCAAAACTCCTCCATTTTTGGGAAAGGGCTTAAAATACATTTGCCTTTAGGGTCATTTTGAAAAAGAAATGGAAGAAAGGCAATTGTATAGACTACATGTAAGCTCGTAAGTATTTCTTTGTCCCTTTATGCACCTGTCTTATTAGAGAAAAAATATCAAAATGATTAAAGTTTGTATTCCATGGTACAAAAGTATTTGCAGAGACAAAACTGCAGTTTTAGCTACCAGTAACAAAGTTAAACTCTTCAAATTGCATTTTTTCTTGTTATGGCTGAATTAAGTTTACTTTTGATAATTCATATACAGATTCTTCTAAAAGGAAAGAAAAGAGGTCTCCAAGGATGACAGTGTAAAATTCCTGTGTCAAAGATCAACACTTACAACTTCTGTGAGCTTTTTCGCCTTGCCTTACAATAGATCTGTACTCGTGAACTATTTCTTGAATGTCCATACATTTCTCATAGTAGAGTTCAATTTGTTCCACTGTGTCTTTGTCATGAAGAGGATTAGAGATCTATAAAAAGGCAAATGATGAATAAATGTCATGCCCAGGATCTGTTGTTGTCTATGCTCAGCTCGAAAGAAGTGTTGTGAGTAAATAACAAAACAGATTATTCGCTACAACCAGTTTATCTGGCACATCATGTGTCAGACAACCTGACGCTGGCCACAATAGACTATGACTTTAAACAGTCAGCATAATCCAAAAATCATAGATGAACTTCCAAAACTGACCAATCTGATGTGACTTTTACCACCAATTTTAACAAAACCATAGATTAATCAAATGTGTCCAATACTGTATCA
This sequence comes from Cephalopterus ornatus, assembly GCA_013396775.1. Classification (NCBI taxonomy): domain Eukaryota; kingdom Metazoa; phylum Chordata; class Aves; order Passeriformes; family Cotingidae; genus Cephalopterus; species Cephalopterus ornatus. Next base: position 216,270 of record VZRE01012924.1, on the reverse strand, counting down.
TCAGAAACTGGGAAAAAAGCAATACTGAAATAAGTCCTTATTAAATATAGATTTAGGAAAATTGCTTTACACACTCACTGCCCAAAGTATTATCTTTCAGCATTTGAAGTGGCAACTAATATGGCTAATAAAGCTAATGTGTTCCCAGATACTATTATGCTTCATAGCTAGTTTATCACTTGGTAAGAACTCCAGTTAAAAAATATAAAATACAGCCATAGTTGGCTGCTAATATTTAAACATTTCCAAACAGTGCTTTTGGTCACCTGTTCTGTTTCCAACACATTGAGACGATAGTATTTCACAGGTCCGAAGAATGCTTCAATACCACTTACATATCCACTGCCCCCAAGAACAAAGTATCCGGCAGTGTCATCATAATAGAAATCTTCCCTAAAACTTGAAAACATAAAAGAGAAGTAAGCTGACTATCTGGAGGCACTGTGAAAGAAAAAAAAGAAATAAGTACCTCAGAATTTCTGTAACTGACAGTCTTAAACTCATTGTCAGTATCTTTTTCTTTGCTCATTTGTTTATTCTCAAAATCTACTCTGCCATTTAGTGTGATAAATTTTGCAGTAAATTTAACAAATCCCTTGTCTGCAAACATATCAAACCAGCAGGGTGTTTTATTTTTCTGATCTGTAAGTATCTTCTGATGTTTTATGCACCATTACCCAGCCTCAAAGATTTCAGTTCCACTTCTCTCTTGCACTTTTCTAAAATTGGCAATATGAAAATTTAAGTTATGTCCTACAGTTATTATTCACAAATTATCAATTTCTGGTTTGTAAAGCATAGCAGAGAAAGAACAACACCGAAGTCTGTCATGTCATTTACTGTTGTGTAGTTTCCTTATTAACAGTGGGTTTTCTAATTGTTTACACAAGAAAGAGTCAAACTTAAATTATAGTGAAAGGGAACAATTAAAGATTCATTTAAAAAAATTACTTGGTTGCTTAGAAGAGAGCAAGCAATTGCTTTTGGTAGCAATTTTGCTCTCTAAGTAAGCCAAGTAGGTAACAATTTCACTGGTGAAATCCTATCTCTCTCACAGCAACAGCAAAACTTGACTTCAGTAAGGCCAAAACTTCATTCGCAGACTGATCCTAATGACACCGATCTGGCAATCAGTTTTTAGAGAGGGTTTTCAGACTCCAGTACTACATCATACACTAACTGTGTTAACCCAACCAGCTCAGGGCATTAACAAAAACATTCAGCTCATGCCTAATGGAACCACAGTAATGCAAGCTGGTTTTGAAAGCATAGTGTGGAAAAAGACCACAGACATTTTGAAAATCAATTGGAATCTCAGTCACAAACTTGTGCTCTCCTTCCCCCATTTTCTGTATCTGAACACATACACACATATTCCTCCACGAAGGGGAAAATGCTGCTTACGTAAAAGATTGATGATGATGTCTTTTCAAATTCTTCCCAACACTGCTTACTTCTATCTAAAAGAACACAGAATATTAATTATAAGAGAAGAAATGTTACATGGTACATTTATTACAGTCTCAAGTTGCTCCACAGGAGGTTTAGATTAGATATTAGGAAAAATTTCCTCACTGAAAGGGTTGTCAAGCACTGGAACAGGCTGTCCCTGGAAGTGATGGAGTTACCATCCCTGGAAGTGTTCAAGAAACGACTGGATGTGGCACTTAGTGCTATGGTTTGCTTGAAAAGGTGGTGTTCGGTCAAAGGTTGGACTCGATGATCTTGGAGGTCTTTTCCAACCTTAATGATTCTATAATTCTTGTCACTCAACAGATAAAAGTCCTTCACCTCAGGGCTGTTCTCAATCCACTCTCTACCCAGCCCATATTTGTGCTTGGGATTCCCCTGACCCAGGTGTAGCACCTTGCACTTGTTGAACATCATGAGGGACATCACCTCTCAAGCCTGTCCAGGTCCCTTTGGATGGCATCCCTTTCCTCCAGTGTGTCAACCACACCTCACAGCTTGGTGCCGTCAGGATACTTGCTGAGACTGTACTCAATCCAACTCAGTCAATCAAAGTTCATTTCCCAAAGTTGAATGCTTGAACGTCCCCTGACAATTTTTCATTCTTTTAGTATGTGAGCGTGTACAATTTACAGCATATCTCTCAGTCTCAGCTATTAATGAGCTTGTTAGAGGCATAATCAAATAAGACATATCTCAGCTTTGATCCTGTAATTCTGCAGCAAGCATACCTGCCCACCCTTAAAAGAGAGATCCAGTCGAAACCATTGCTTCAGAGGAAGGCTGAAGCTAGTTTTCACTGCAAGGTCGTCACCCCTCACGAGATGCATCTGAATATGCACATAACCTGAGAGCAACAAAGGAAGAAAAAGGAAATAAACACCACAGAAACATTTACAGTAAGAATGGGTTTCCTAATGTATCATTCACAGTGATTCTGTCCTCTTCATCCTCTTCATCACCAACAGAAATCTGGGCATGCACCAAGCCATACATCAGCTCTCACAGAATCCCACAGACACATGCTCCATATTTCAGTTACACATTTTGGATGCTAATTCTCAGCCTCCCACAAGAAACCACAAAATGAAAGCCAACTGTCCGAGGGATAAACAGACTAAACATAAAGCAAACAGGGAAGCTCAAACATCAGAAAGCAGATGCGACTTGCAGTAAAAAGCAGAAAGGAACAGTAGACAATGGTATCCACTCAACACTAACTGGGGGCATGTGAGTGCAATGATCAAGTACAACATGACTCTACCCTCCCCTACTCGGACCTGCAGAAGCTAGACTCCTGGTCTCAGCTCTTAAGACCAGAACAGGCTATTATGATAGTCTAGTCTAACCCTGAGAATAAAACTGGCTGTAAAACTTCTCCAAGCAAATCTCATAATAAAGCTGATAATTTCCATTTTTGTTTATTCTTCAAAGAAAAGCATCCAGTTTATAATGGCTAAACTAATTATCTAGATTGGTTACAAGACAGAGAAAATGAAAATAGCAAAAATAACAGAGAGGAAAAGATCAGTTGTGAAATTTGCAAAGAAGGGAAGAAAAATGTATTATGAGAAAGCCAGGTGTACACTTTTAAAACTCTGCATGCTTATTTCCTCTGTGACCCTGCCAGCCAGCTCCCAGCTGTCTTCTGGCAGGAATAGTCCTCTACTGCAAGCACTGAGAAACTAATATGGTGCTACTACCTCTTAACTTTTTTCTTGATCAAGGAAATAGACTGTGGATTCTTGAACACTGAAATGTAGGCAAGACCTTGAATCATTTTGTCTTTTTCTGAGGCTACTTCAAATTATAAAAAAATGTCATGTAGTATGTATATAGGAATTAGGAACAATTTAAAACAGCACTTCAATAATAAGAACAAAGATTGTTCATTGAGGTAAGACTGTTTAACCCCAGTGTGTGTTCCTGGCCTGTAAGATTTAGTCTGTTCTCCTGACAAAGCAGATATTTCCTGAAGTCAGCCACAGATAGATGCTGTGCAACTATTTCTCAGTTTTCCCCTATTAATTTGGTAGCTACTCTCCTATTGAGACACTGTAGTCAAAAAGAAACATTTTTCAAGGAATCACTTTTACAAAACAGGTCTGATAATATATTTTTATAAATGCTACTCCTAGGCACAGATCTATAAAGAATGTGTTAGACCCCTTCTGAAAGCCATTAATAATACCTCTTACCTTCCTCATTTAGAAATACAGCAGGAGTACCATACATTTCTTTCGAATCAATAAAATAGATTATACCACACAGATCCTTTTCACAGTGATGGAGTAGATATAGCCAGATTGAAACGGTGAACCTGTATGAGCAAAAGCAAACAAAAAATCCACTCCTGGTGAAAACTCCATCTAGTTTGAAAAGCATGCATTTCACTTTAACTTAGCAAAACTCTCTCACACATGTAATCTTCAGAACAGAACACATCCTCTGCAGTGAAAACCTTCAGAACAACCACACTTAAGACTCTTGGACCTTTGATCTTCTTTTAACCACACTTTTGTGGTAATGACAGAAGACAGTAAGGAAGCATTATCTGAACCAACTCCAGAATACTGGGTCAGAGATACTTCCAGATCCCACATCAACAAGGAACTGAAAATGCAACAGAGACAATTTGGAGCCAACTTCCCACATGCAGGCTACAGTACAAAATCTCCAGATGCGTGGTCTTGTCATCTTGATTGTTGAAGCCAGTAAAAACTTCTGTGTATTACACACTAAAAGCAAACTGTGAAAATGTGTTTGGGACTAGCAGTTAAAAATTAATCCAATCTCTGGATAGTACAGATAGCTATGAATAACTGTCACAGAGCTATCATAGGTAAATAAAGGTGGAGCCTCTGCAAACTATAAAGCAGTGCAAAATAAAAAACCAAAGACTTATAAATGTCTGTACAAAGCTGGTTGAGGCACTAAAAGCTGAACTTGTACCACAATATCTAATTTTAAGGATTTCCTCTGTGCCAGACTAAATCTGCTTCCATGCTTTTAGCAGAAATTTGATCACTTATTTCTGTAACATTGCCATAGCAGTTAGGCCAATGCTGAATGCCTTTGAAAACTGTACCTCCAATGTACAACTCAGCAAAGCACTACAATTATTACCACATCTGATGAAATAGTTCACTTTTCTTAGTGACTTTTAGAAGGAGATAATCAGCTTTTGCATTTCTTAATTATTTAATAAAGGTCAATATTTGTTTATAATACTTTAGCATTGGGTCAGCTTGCATTGCTTCTCTCTTAAGAAATTGCTAAACATGAGTACCTTGTATTTTTTCCTAAACTAAAGCAATGTTGGTCTGAAAGCCTAGCACTTGTTCTCTTGCTTTAATCAAATGCAAGGGTGATCAAATTTTTCCTAACAGAAACTACACTTCAAATAGCTAATATCACCATTTCCACTAGAGATGGTACATGAGTGAGGTAGAAATCACAATGCTGTGATTTGTAAATCACAACCACTTGTATATTGATTGTTATGACCTACAGGCAAACACTGTGCTTCCAGAAATACTGCTCATGCTCATATATCGCTCTTTTTACCTTCCATCTCTGCCAATATGGCAAACTCAAATGCCACAGTCTCCATTTAATCCTTGATTACCAGGCTGAGACCATATCTGTTCTGGACACATTTCCTGGGACAGAGTTTGGAACAACGCTGACTCATTTCACATCCCCCATTGCTGCAGAATGACGGACCGCATGAGTAGTCCCTCACAGTCCCAGCTTATCCTTGCTGCAGGCTGTCCACTGGTAAGCCACCTCAAATGACAGTTGTCTATCTCCAGCTCTCTTTCTCTACAAATCCCTGACTGAACCCAAACAAGTAACTTCAGTCAGATCCACCTGCTTCTATTGACCTTTTGGTGCAGTGGGGAACCACTGCTTACATATAGAGAACTGAAGAAAAACTCTCTTCTTCTTCCTTAACAGAGCTACCCCAGGCTGTCAGGCAACCACAACACGTACTGGAGACACCACTTGAAGGAAAAAACCGTGTCGATCAGGTAAAGAGCTTCATAAATTCATGCCATGTATCCTCAACCTGAGCTTGAGCACCTCAGTGCCAGAAGCAGAATGCAACTGTGTTGGTGAGCAAAGGGCAACAGGCTTTAACCCTGTCACCCTGAAGAAACCAGGAGCTAAAAATTGCTCTGTAGTTACAGCTTCAGAGCTATAGTTTGAGGGTTAGCTATTTGCATGCAACCTGTGCTCTCTGGCAAGTCATCTTCAGCGCTCTTCTTGTGCTCACAGGCCAAATGCAAACCAGCAGGGAAGTTCGAGTTCCTGCAATCATTTCCTACTTCTGTAATAATGTTGCCAGGGTAAGAGCATCAGATGGAAGGGAGGTATATTTATGTATCTCTTTTCCTCTAAAATTGCAAAATATGACTGAAGAGTTGTGACACTTTCGGGAAGGGGAAGAGCGCAGAGCAAGATGATCTTTTAACAGCAATTCCTCTCTGACTGAATAGTGTGCAGAGGCTAAGGAGTTTTACTCCTGTCTAAGTAGGAAAGTTTACACAGCGATGGTGGAAGGAAATAGAGTAAGCTCAAGCTAGAAAACTTATTTAGGCAGATGATTCTATCACTAAAGGCTTTTCAGCTGCAAAATAAACTAGAGTGTGAATTCATAGGGATAAACCTGCTCCACACTGCTTGCCCTTGCAAGAAACCTTACTCTGCACTTGGTCTGCAAACAACGTTATAAATGCAGATCTATTTGTAATGCAGAAAACCCCAGGCTAGCTAGTCCTGAGAAAGCAGTCTGATCATGACAGCTAACTCACCCTCCTAACTGTACCCAACCCGCTCAGTTACACTCACTATCGGCTTCTCTTGCAATAGCACTGCACTGACATGTACTCTAAGTACCTTTCTGAGGTTCAGCCCAACAGTCCAAAACTGAGATCACAAGGAAATGCTAACTAGATTACTTTTGCACCTTTTCTCAAATTAGTAGGCAGTATTCCTTTAACTTGTGGTGTAGCCCAAGAGTTTAAGTACATTCTATAGCCTTCAATAATCAAGTAAAGGCAAGTTCAATTATTTGCCTATACTTACATGGGATAATCAATCTGATGTTGTCTGGCTGTCTCAAGTTCTCTATTTTCAAATTGTTCAAATTTCTTCACAATTCCTGTTTTTTCTCCACTGGAAGCATATATAAATTCAAGAATCTGGACCCCATCTGCAAAATACAATCTTTGTTAATCTGCCAGACAAAAAGCATTGATAACCAATTAATTAGCTCACACTCCTACAGTCAAACATTTAAATCACAGATTAAAACAGATTAAAAATTAATACAAACTCTCAATAAGTCCTTAAATACAAATTCACTTGCTGTTATTAAATACATTACAGTCTTGGACCAAATAACCCATGGAAAGTGAAATGGAGCCCATTTCCAGCTGGTATTAGAAGCAGAGAAAGAACAGACTCTTTTAAAACTAGATACTTAAAGAACCAGGTAGTAAGGAAGAAACCTTCATTTATCTCATTGGCTTAAAGATCATTTTATCTTCGATTATGCCTATGTGACATTACTCCACAGCTCTTGGACTTGCTCTCCATTTGCACCTCTTTATATTGTATGTATGGATAGATATCAATTTTGTTCTTAACTGTATGGATAATCCTGTAATAAAACTGATAAAGCTGCCCCTCCTAATAAATAAACCAAAACCTGAGGAATTTGTTACAAGCTTATTTTAAGAAACTAAATTGAATAAAATGTTATTTCCTCCTATTTTGTGTTATATTGATTTAGATTAGAATTAGATAATACATAAGGTGTTTCACAGTGTTGTCAGGTATCATATACTGCCTCCAACAAGTACTTTAGAAAGCTTCTGAAGGAACCAACATTATCGCTTTCTTGTTCTTCTTCACAGCATTTACAAGTCAGTGTAGTGAAAATAAGTGACACAAACACCATTGTGGGATTTTCTATGAGAGAACTACATAGAAACAAATAAGATTTTTCCTTTTAGGTTCTGCTTTGAGTACGCATTGATGGCAAAAACAATCGTCAGCAGGTGTAAAGGTAGAGATAGGCAGGCAGAAAAGAAGTCAGAACTGAAAAAAATCTAGAAGCAGAGTTGTGAGCTTCAATAATCTATGCAGCTGGCATGACATAATTTTTTATTTAAAACTATTACTTCTCCTTTTAAAATGCTTGTCCATAATGGTTTGCCAGAGAGGGGGGGAAGAGGTACTATGAAGTTTAGTGCACTATAAATGCTTTAAAATATATTTCTGAGTGCGGGGCCATCACCTTAAGCAGAAGTAGATTACCTGTGTGAGAATTATGTATGCACGAACTGCAGAACTGACTGAAATAATGCAGTAAGGGACTGAACAACTCTCTCTCTCTGAACACAAAGGAACGATGTCCACTGATATCACTGCGTTTTGACTAAAGTTGCTTGAATACACTTGGAAATTAGAAGGCCATGCTGCTACAAATCTCCAGACTTGCTGTGATGAAACAAGCTGAAGGGCTTGATGGCTTCAGTCATTTCCAAGGGTAACCTCATGGTTATGAAACTTACATGTTCAACAGTGTTTCCCAAGTAAACCATCCCAGGTAATATTTACTACTTACTACCGATAGTCACTTTTTAACAGTTTATTTGTGTTATTTGTGTCCCACTAGTTTCCTCTGGGAAAAAAAGCAACATTGTACCTACCACTTTCATGAGGGCACTGAGGTATCCTGTTTGCCCGGAGCATCCATAAATAGTCAGCACCCCACTGAAGACAAACTTTGTGGTCCTTATAGGGCCTCTCAAAAGGTGGAACTGCCTCTAAAAATGTGTAATTCTTGGCAACTGCAGCCTGGTAGTCTTCATTCTGTTCATCATCATAGTTGCTAGCTGATTTGTGACTAATCCATGCATACAATATCACACTATGCACTATTATTGAGTTTCTGATGATATAATCATCTCTGTAAACCATGATGCTCGGAAATTTCAAGTGTACTTGTCGCGTTCTGCTTACATAAAGGTTCTTCTCATCCTTCCATCTCCTTCTATACACTGGTACACCAGTCCTGAACTCAGAGGAAGCTACTGCTTCCAAATTGACGATACAAGGCTTAGAACATAAATACTGAACTGACACCTCAGAATTGTTAAGAACTTTCTTTTCTAAAATGTTTAAATGGATAAAGTCCACATAATCCATGTTTTTGTCAAACTGTGGAGTAACTGCTGTTGTCTGTAATGTCTCCTTTCCAAAGGACGGCACAAAATTCTGGAAAAAAAACCCCAAAACACAAGCATGTTAGCCAGAGAATCACATTATCCAGAGTATCTAAGTTTACATGATTGGTCATATACTCACAGCAATAACAGAACATTGCGCAAGCAGAAGGTTTACACACCATACTTTAACTCCAAAATATGAGGTTTCTTTCCCACATCAAGCAGACATGGATTACTGGAGAGCTACCATCAAGATTTTAATGGAAACAACTTCCCTACATCAAGTTCTCAAAGTTACACATGCCTCTACAAACAAACTGTATTTACAGGGTGTATCCTTCAGCCCTTACGCAAGTGGAATCCGGTCTAAGATAGCAGCTTACACGTCATGCTATTTAACACATGCTCCTAGGATCAGGCCTAAAGAGTGTACCCTAAAAGGTACTGGCATATATTCATTCCATGTTTGTTCACTAGTATCACCACTGCTTGATGTTTCTGTATCTTCTTAAAGAGTAGCTAATTTTGTTACCTGTCATGCAGGTACCTGGAGGGCAGAATAACAACTAAGGCAGCTCACAATGGTTTCCTGAGAATGAATTAATATTCATGAAGTGTTCAGGGGCTTATTTTTGCAATGTTCCTATCCTGAAGACAGATTTGGAAATCTGAGCAGCAAGACCAGCAGGCTGCATTTGCTCAGCTTTTGCTCTCCACAGCTATGTACACTCTAATACACTTTGAGAGTGAATGCTTGGACACACACCAGGATTATCCTCCATGCTGAAGTTCTTGTCTCTAAGACTTCAAACAGCTTCTTTTCTTTCTGCCCTGCAGTCGGCATCCGGCTTGATGCACTGCCAAGGATACCGGGGATTACTCAGCTCAGAGGGCCAACCACCAGCATGGCACTTCTGCCAGGTCCCTTGGTCTGTCTAAAATATTCAGAATTGCCACTTAGAATTACCAAGGAAGCAGCCTGTCAAGATTGCTTAACATAAGATCTATATTGGGTAACTTTTAACTTTGCTAAGCTCAAACAAATCAAATTGAAATTTATCTTTCAATAATAGCTTTTTCACTTATTTGATGATAGCTTTTTCACTTATTTAAAAGCTTAGGACTAGTAATTAGCACATTTCTAATCATAGAAATTCTGTGCTGTGCACCTGAAAGACAAGACTTTGTCCATGATCCAATATGGGGATCAGTCGAAGTCCCTAATAATAAACTATTTTGATTTTTATTTCTTAAGAATATCTTGACATTCCTTGAGGGCTACACTGAAAAAAACATCAAGTCAGTAAGACCTGGAAAGATGAAAATATTAGGAAAAGTCAGAACTAGGTTTACCTATACTACTTCCTTGTTCCTACAGATGAGGATTTTGGATTTAACAATGTGATCAAATGCTGTTTTCCCTCCAGTTCCCTGTCTTCTTAGAGGCATTAAACAACTCTGGGATTGCAAGTGAAACACAACTGTCCATAGAGGGGAGTTTTTACTTAACCTTTTTAGGGCAGACACTGGAAGACATAACTGAATGGGGGAACTTGCAGATGAGAAAGCTAGATATCATTGCTGGCAGATGGGTGATCTAGATCACTAAATTTATTTAGTGATCCAAGGTATTTCTGAACTTGTCACTTAAACCACTTTCCATAAGTGCAACCAAATGCTCTCTATCTTCTTGTGTCTGACAAGACACCTGAAGTGAGATGTGCAGTGATGCTGAACACTAATAAACATATGTAAGCACCAAGACATACACTTTGAACAAATAAAATGCTATAAAAATGCAAAGCACTCCACTATGTCAGTATTTTGACTTTCTACAATAGGTACTCCTGTTAGAGTGACAGCCTTCCCCTGTGCCTCATTTCCCACTCTATAGAATGGATATTGTAAAAATGATGTGTACAGAAGGAGCTAAAAAAGGAATAGCAATAGGAGGTGGGTGTCCATTGAAACACATATGCAACAACACACATGCACAAATAGTGAGATAAAAGCTGATGAGAGAACTTTGATTTTAATACCAATTTGAACATCTTTCAGAGCTTGACTTGACAAAGATACTGTTCTTTTACATTGCCTACATAATTTTTCTTTGGTTATAGATACCTTTAAAAGCACATAGCAGCAACAACAAATTATCCTAAACCTCTTGTAGCTGATGGTTATAATTCACATTTCTTGATCTTACAGTAAAGAATACTTGTAAACAGTTTAATCCTTCTGATACGGAGGCTGTGTCACTAGGAAGATGGTAATATATTATGAAAGCAATGCCATGTGGTTATCACAAAATATAGAAGTCTACCAAGTAGACACTACAAAGCATGGTGGAACCAAACACAAACACGTTTACTGTCAGAATACAGAGAGCCAGCTCTTAATTAAAGACGCAGAGTCAGCTCAGATTTATCCAATACAGAGATATGGGAACTGGCTGCCAGCAAAGACAGCTTGGGTCTGGCACAGTTCACTAACAAAAATGCAGCAGTGTACAAATGTGTGCCTCTGATTTCCAGTGAATGGCAGAAATTTTGTGGTGGAGGTCCCAAGGCAGTAAGCTCTGCAACCCAAAGCCAGTTCCTTGTACAGCAATTTCCATGATGTCCATAGAGTGCTTAAGCACAATGCACCATGACTGTTGATACACAAGGTGAGGTTCAGCCCCACTGGTCTTAGTGCCTGTTCTGACAAATTACTCCCAAATAGATATTCAAGAGACTTTACTTTGTATTCTTTGGTCCCTGGGTATTATCTGAGGCGTATGCTGCCAAAAGGCACAAAGCATATTCAGGTCTGCTATTATACCCCCCTAACAAACCCTTCAGAAGGCTCATCTAGTAAAGAGCATGGTGCAAAGGACCCTGAGCAACTCCACACCACTGGAGATGTGGCAGAGACTGTAGACCATAAACTCCTAGACCATGGCTGAGTCTCTGTTACCACTTGGCCGCCTCTACACACTGCTCCCTGGTGTAGCGCATAGTGTGCTCCTCACCTAAATTTTCCTCCTGGGTGAGGAATCCACAAGGCAGAGTTAATTGTGCATCACCTCTGACTACATCAAACAAGGATTTAAAATTACATTAAACATTGAGCATGATTAGGAGACTTAAATATAAAAGTTTCCCAGCACAGTGAAGAGTCCAGCTACACTGATTCGAAATGTTACCATGAACTAGGTAGAGTTCAACAAGACAGGCATAAACCCTTTGTTAAGTGGGGTAACTTAGCCACAAAAGCTGTTAAAGTTTTTTCTTTACTTAAACCCCGCTGAATCTGAATGAATTAGTCCAATCATCCTACCAGATCTTGGGATAAAAATCACTGTAGAAGGCAATCACAACAAGTGTTAGGAAACCGAACATCTTCAGTAGCGTAATAATACAGAAACGATCGAGAAACCATTCTTTCGCTCTCTGGAGTCAGATCTCAGCAGGACCTTCCACGAGTTCACCCCTACAGAGATTCCCCATAACCCTATGAAACTGCACGTTTGCACAAGTCTGAAGATAATCGCAGTCCTTCACCTGTGAACGCCTGACACGTCATGCTACATTTTAAGATGTGTGAAAAGGAGACAAGACAAAAAGAGGTGTTGATCGGCTGCTCTCAATCAGCACCAATATGGTACAGGAATACAAAGACTTTAACCGGAGCTTGTGCTCAGCAGCACAAAATACAAAAAAGTCGCTCAGCAGAAGCTCCTAAAACGCGGCTGTTCCCGTAAGCCAGTGCAGCACCCTGCTCAGCCGTTCACCTGTAAGCAGATGTCAAACACATCCTCCTTCTTTCCAGACCTGAAATTCAGCGTCACCCAGGACAGAAAGCTTTTTAACACCTGGACGTGACGACTCGGCACCCCCCAGCTGGGTAAGGCAGGGGGCCCTGAGGGCCAGGCCGGGCGGTCCCGGGGCCGAGCGCCCCGCGCACCCCGGACAGCGGCCCCGGCTCCCTCTGCGCCCTGCGCCAACACCCCGCCGCCCCGCACGGCCCGGCCCCGCCGCGACC